>CM056203.1:2008133-2123133 GCA_029692085.1 Gymnothorax javanicus
TCGGACACACTGTCATAAATACCAACTTTGTGACACTCAGGACACGGTGTTTTTGTTTTCCTGTTATTACACACAGCGATGGAGAGCCGAGCCCTCGTCTCAGTGAGGGCAGCTTTGAACAGGAGGCCAGACAGCAGGTGCCAAAGCGGCCCGTGAGACGAGCGCATCGGGTCGCTGCTGTGGCTTTACATGCAGACCGCTATTCCAGGCATTCTATGGAAGATTAATATTTCTCTAACCCTGCACTGCTCCTGTGTTTATCTTTGGTATCTGTATGTTTGGAAAGAGTGCAAAAGTGCAGAAAAGTCAGTGTGCAATTCCAAGATTAGCTCTGGCTTTTGAAAAAACCCCTGATAGTTTTGCTCTGCTAAACTTATGCTTCTCCAACTTTTAAAACTTCTCTTACTGCCTGTGTGCCAGCTGGCTACAAACACTCAAAAACCTGATCTTCAGAACCACATCCACCCCACATCCCGTTCTACCTCATCAAACCTCATCCACGACCATTAGCTCCACCACAACTATCTCCTAATCTACAACCATCCCTTCATCCACACTCTTCCTTTATCAACAACCATACCTTCATCTACAAACACCCCTTCATCCACACTCTCCCCTTATCTACAACCATCCACTTAATCACAATCATCCCCTCATTCACAACCATCTCCTTATCTACAACCATCCCTTCATCCACACTCTCCCCTTATCAACAACCATCCCTAAATTGCTCACGGATGAGGGTAGGATGGAGCGTGTGATTGACAGATGGATCGCTGCAGTGTCTGCAGTGGTGCAGGCGTTGCACTGGTTTGTCGCGGTAAGGGAGGAGCTGAGCGTAAAAGCAAAGCTCTCAATTTACTGGTCAATCTATGTTCCAACCCTCACCTATGGTCACGAGCTTTGGGTAGTGACCGAAAGAATAAGGTTGCGAATACAAGCAGCCGAAATGAGCTTTCTCCGTAGGGTGGCTGGGCTGACCCTGAGGGATGGGGTGAGGAGCTCGGACATCCAGGAGCGGCTCAGAGTAGAACCGCTGCTCCTCCGCGTCGAGAGGGGTCAGTTGAGGTGGTTTGGGTATCTAGTCCGGATGCCTCCTGGCCCCCCCTTTAGAGGTTTTCCAGGCATGTCCAACTGGGAGGAGCCCCGAGGCAGACTCAGGTCACGCTGGAGGGATTATATCTCCCGGCTGGTCTGGGAACAGCTTGGGGTCCCTCAGGTAGAGCTGGAGGAAGTGGCTGGGGAGGGGGGCACCTCGGCTTCTCTACTCAGTCTGTTACCCCTGCGACCCGGCAGCAGATAAGCAGCGGACAATGGGTGGATGGACAGGAGTCTAAACGTTAGTTTGGGAGACGGTTACAGTCAATATTGCCAGTCAGTTTACCTGGATAAGTAAAGGTTAACCCAGTTGTCTCTGCTGCCATTACCCCACAAGGATCTCTGTGAATTCTTTAGTGACATTACCTTCCTTAATTCTCTCTCACACCTTCTTCTGGACATAAAATTGTTTTAATCATGCAAATATTTTGAGTGGAAATCGCCCCATGAACGTTTATTTTTGCTTTAATTTCCCCTTAAGTAGGTTCAAAGTCAGAAAAAAGCATATTTTTCATACTGCAGGACAAAGTCACATATATATTCTGTATCTGCTGGTTAAAGCGCTTCACTGACACTACAGCACACTTATATTGAGAGAAATATTCAAACCCAGGACACCGTGTCTTCCTGGCCACAGAATTACCTCAGATGGAAAATATCCAGATCTTGTTAATAATTTTATACATATTTGGGATCTGTGGAAACCTTAGGATCTCCACTAGGATGTAAAATTGACCTGAGGTTCCACAGGATTGGACACAGCGGCTGCACGTGACAGACCCATATATGGGATATCAGAGTTTCGCTGGATTGACAGATTCATCTCCATTACTGCTCCAGAATAAAAAAAAATTGATTTCTGGGTGTGGCCAGAAGGTCACCTCAGCAGTCGCTATGGCTACAGAGCGGGAGGCCAAACAGGATAGCAGAACTGACCTTTATATTGCTGCTCCCTTCATTAGCCATCAAAGCCGGACAGAAACCCCCCTCCCCCGAGGGCGCTGCGTAATTGGAATCAAGAGAGATACATCCCGTACGACGCTTTTCAATTAGTGCTTCCTTTCATGTGCGGGAGAGAGAAGCACACTTCCTGTACGCGCGGGGTGAGCGATGGGCCGATCTGCGCTCAGGGCCAGTCCTGCGCTTTTCACGTTTTCATGGTACGTTCTGGAAACCGCGCTCAAAGGCAGCAGCGTTAGTCACGCACAGTGGAATAAAGTCATGCTCACAGCCCTGTGGAGATGTGCAGTACGCCTCCGCTGGATTGGACCGTCAGCATCCCGAACACACACTGTTCTCTGGGACACTCGCTCTGGCCGTCTCTGGGGGGCTCTATTGATTCAGTAATGTGAGGCGAGGGTGGGGGAGACGGCTCGTGTGGATTGGTGCGTTGGTGGTAAGCTGTGCACCAGGTCAGGACGGAGTGATGCGGCCGCAGCAGGTGGGCGGAGTTTGAAGAGACCATGCCCTAGGAGAGTTCCAGATGAGCATCATCTAACCCCCCTCCCGTGGGGATAAACGGACTGGGCGAGTCGCGGGTTCACCGATCGACTGTTCCCTGCCGGTACTCCAGCGAGAGCAACATTTACAACGCCCCTCTCTGACCTCTGAGTTTCCCACCATGACAGAGCCGTCATTACTGAGGCCCGCTGGGGCGCTGGGGCCCTGAAGCTGCCAGTTTGGGTGAGTGACAGGGGGGACAGGGTGTGACAGCCCTCCGTTAGTCTGCCACAGATACAGCATGAAGGAATGAGTGAAACCCTGCGCTAATCCCACAGCCTCGCTGAGCGAGCGCATAAATGCTTCTGCCGCCGTGTTTTGGGGACTGGCAGTGCACAGGAACACAGGGGGTGGGGTTAAGGCTGGGAGGGGTGTGTGGGGGGTGGGGCATCGCACACAGTGGGGGTGGAGTAAACTGCCGTCTCCTTTATTTTGCAGTTCAAACAGCCACAGAAAGGGCATTGGCTGTGTCAAGGCAACAAAGCTAATGCGCCACCTAATGAGACGGTCTCAAGAGGCTCATGTCTTTAGCGAGAGAAGGCTTCCCGCCGCTGTGTAATTACTGCCAATCCTTCTGCAGCACACACACACACGCGCAAACACACACACACACACACACACACTCACACTGACAGATAAATGCACACACACTTATAGACATTTAGATGGTTGAATCTATGGTGGTTTTTTCCTGACGCTAAAATATAAATACGGCGATAGAAGTCCCAGTAATCATGTTGACAGGGACAAGTTGATTATGAGGCACAAAATGTGCTTTAAAAGCTGCCAGTGGGGGAAAAATATAAAAATATAAATAAATAAATAATTAAAGTTGATGCGGTCTAAAGTCCAGATGAATATAAACGTTTTAGATTAAGTGAAGTCCATAAAGATCACACTAAAGAGACTGAGAGCACACACTGATTGCCCTTTTCTCACACAGTGCTAACGCAGAATACTGACGGACTGCAGTGAGCGCGACTGAAATGCTAACATGTGTCACAACTCAGAGATTCACAGTAGCACCACACGTCTGCGGTACTTTTTCGTAAATCTTACCTCGCGGTCCAGCCCGGCGGCGACGGTGACGATGTCGCCCGTCTCGCTGTTTATGGTGAACATGTTGGGGATGGGGCTGATGGGCTTCTGCGACAGAATTCGGTACCGCACCATCCCGTTAGCCGTGGTGTCGTCATCGGCATCGTGAGCAGTCAACTTCATCACATAGGAGCCTGGTAAGGAGACAGGCGTCACGTGCGCATATGTACACACCGCACAAACACACACAGTTACACAGCCTCACACACATGCACGCACGCACACACACAAACATATACACATTCACATGCATGCGTGCACACACACACACACACACATTCACATGCATGCGCGCACAAACACACACACACACATTCACATGCATGCGCGCACAAACACACACACACACATTCACATGCATGCACACACATACACACACACACACACACACACACACACACACACACACAGATGAAACTCTGGGTAAGAGTGGAGTGCTCTTAAGGTTAGGTCAAAGTGAACAGAATGAGCTGATCTCTCAGTGCTGTCTCTGGTCACTGGGCGCTGTGGGAAAGTCTCACTCGCACAGCCCAGCTCAGGCGTTTGAGAGAGCAAGCAGGAGCCCAGGAGCCCTGGAGGGGGGGCTCATCTAAAACTCTCCCTCACTGGCTGCTCAGGCCGTCCCAGACGCTGGCGCTCGTCTCCTAACAGCGCGGAGACGGAAAGACCCCGCCCCCTCTGTCATGTGTCTCACCACACACTAATTGCAAAAGATAGCACCATCATTTCAGCAACAACTCTCCTCGATGGCTAATTGTAACGGCAACTTCCATTTCAAACTCCATTAAATTTCAAGGCGAGATCTGTCACTTGCCAGGGGAGAGAGGGGCGAACACAGAAGCGCGGGGCAGTACAAGCGATGGGGCGAGGGTTCGGTGCTCTGAATACTCTCCTTTCGAACAGGCTGAGTCGATGTTTGCGCCATTCGGCAAAGATGCCGGAGAGCAGAGAGATTCCACATCTCACATGTCAAACGTCTCCCTGTTAATTTCATTAAACAGAAACCCTAACCGGCTCAGAGCCGGCTCTTTGTATGGTCGGCCGCGGACCGGCACCATGCCTGAAAGGATTAATTCCTCAGCCCTTAAATTACTCTTTAATTTGAAAACTAATTCAGCTCTGTAATTGGCTTCCCACTAAAATCACTGGAGCTCAAAATTCAAACCTTTATTATTCGCACATGTCACGCATGGAGCCACAGCCAATCAGAGGCCTGAGATTATTACAGGCTGACAGACCGCCGCATCCCGCCCCCTGCGGGAGAGAGTGAGGGAACATGGGAGGAGAGGGAGAGAGAGAGAGAGAGAGAGAGAGAGAGAGAGAGAGACAGGGATTGGGTGAGAGAGAGAGACAGATGGAATGAGAGAAACAGAGACTTAACACAGCAAGAAGGGTTGGTAGAGAGAGCAGGAATAGGGACAAGTTAATACAGAAGGATGGGGATGAGAGAGATGGACAGAGTGGAGAGAGATAGATGAGAGATGGACAGAGAGAGATGAGAGATAGACAGAGAGAGATAGATGAGAGATGGACAGAGAGAGATGAGAGATAGACAGAGAGAGATAGATGAGAGATGGACAGAGAGAGAGATAGATGAGAGATGGACACAGAGAAATAGATGAGAGATGGACAGAGAGAGATAGATGAGAGATAGACAGAGAGAGATAGATGAGAGATGGACAGAGAGAGAGATAGATGAGAGATGGACAGAGAGAAATAGATGAGAGATGGACAGAGAGAGATAGATGAGAGATAGACAGAGAGAGAAAGCAGGATATGGAGACAGGTGTCATGTTCCTGTGCGACAGATGAAGAGGTCGCTCTCGGCTTGACGACACAAAGTGTACGAGACCGGCTCAAGATGCAGGCTTCACACAGCTCAGACACACACCGACACACACACTGCGCGATAAGCAGCAATCATCTCTCCCATCTCCAGCACAATCCAGGAAATATGCTCAATTATGCAGATAAAACCAAACGGAGGGTTTCAAAAAACACACATGAAACCCAAAGCGTAATGGGGTTCATTTAATTTCAGCGATGGACATCTTCACTCTGCCTATTTTCAATTCATCTGAAAAAAGACTTTGTTTTAATGCATGTAAAACAGCACATCTGTGAAATCAGCTCAGCCTGCAAGCGTTTGCCGGTTCAACATTTATTAAAGCCTGAAGCAAAGTGCTAATATCTGTTTCTCTGCACCAGAAAAGCACTCTTCTTAGCAAGCTGAATTAAATAGCCTTCATCTTCAAAGCCATTTAAAATCAAAAACCTCCCAGCAGGAGGCACTGTACAGCATAGGCCTGAGCGATATGGCCGAGGCAGATTTATTCAGCGTATATCAGGATTCTCGTGAGCCAAAGCATCTCTCAGCTCAGTACTGGGAGAGAACAACCGTTCCAGTCCATCAAACAAAATCACACATCCTCTTCTCAAGTCTCTGCGGGTAATAGCAGGTTCTGTCAATGAGTCAGTGAATTCTTTCACATTTCTAAGCCTTCGGTTCAGACCAGTAGAAACGTGAATTGAGGTTAGATGAGTAAATATTCCAGGTCCATTTTTGAAGGTAATGGACATCGTGTGCTCCGAACCAAAGAAGTAAATGAACCATGCAGACTGTTACCAGCAACAAGTCCAAAGGTGAGGGGTCATGGTGTGGGGTTGGTGAGGGGTCATGGTGTGGGGTTGGTGAGGGGTCATAGTGTGGGGGGTAAGGTTAGAATTAGGGATAGGTTAAGGTTAGGGTAAGGGTTAGGGGTAAGGTTAGAATTAGGGATAGGTTAAGGTTAGGGTAAGGTTAGGGGTAAGGTTAGAATTAGGGATAGGTTGAGGTTAGGGTAGGGTTTGGGTAAGGTTAGAGGAGGGACAGGTTGAGGTTAGAGTGAGGTTTGGGTTAAGGTTAGAATTAGGGACAGGTTAAGGTTAGGGTAAGGGTTTGGGGTAAGGTTAGAATTGGGATAGGTTAGGTTAAGGGTTAGGGGTAAGGTTAGAATATGGGACAGGTTAAGGTTATGGGTTAGGGTTAGGGGGGTTAGAATTAGGGACAGGTTAAGGTTAAGGTAAGGGTTTGGGGTAAGGTTAGAATCAGGGATAGGTTAAGGTTAGGGTATAGGTTTGGGGTAAGGTTAGAATTAGGGATAGGTTAAGGTTAAGGTTAAGGTTAGGGTTAAGGTCAGAATTAGGGACAGGTTAGAGTTAAGGGATAGGTTGAATTAGGGACAGGTTAAGGTTAGGGTAAGGGTTTGGGTTAAGGTTAGAATTAGGGATAGATAGGTTAAGGTTAGGTAAGGGTTTGGGGTTAAGGTTAGAATTAGGGACAGGTTAAGGTTAGAATTAGGGATAGGTTAAGGTTAGGGTGGGGGTTTAGAATTAGGGACAAGTTAAGGTTAAGAATTTGGGTTAAGGTTAGAATTAGGGACAGGTTAAGGTTAAGGGTTTTTGGGTTTGGGGATAGGTTAAGGTTAGAATTTGGGGTAGGGACAGGTTAAGGTTAAGGTTAAGGGTTTGGGTTAAGGTCAGAATCAGGGTTAAGGTTAGGGTAAGTTTGGGTTAAGGTTAGGGGACAGGTTAGGGTTTGGGGTGGGGTAAGATTAGAATTAGGGATAGGTTAAGGTTAAGGTAAGGGTTTGGGTTAAGGTCAGAATTAGGGACAGGTTAAGGTTAAGGTAAGGGTTTGGGTTAAGGTCAGAATTAGGGACAGGTTAAGGTTAGGGTGAGGGTTTGGGGTAAGGTTAGAATTAGGGATAGGTTAAGGTTAGGGTAGGGGTTGGGTTAGGCATACATTGCTTATTGTTAAGATTAGGGAAAGGCTGTAGAGACACACTAAGAATGAATGGAAGTCAATGTAATGTCCTCTCAAGGATAGAAGTACAAGGATGTATGTGTGTGTGTGTGTGTGTGTGTGTGTGTGTGTGTGCGTGCGTGTGTGTGCGCATGCCTGTGCTTGGCATGTGTGTGTGTGTGTGTGTGTGTGTGTGTGTGTGTGTGTGTACGGGCAGGTATTCCTACCTCTTGTGGGACTTAATAATGGAGTACCAGCCTTCCTCATTCTTGCGGAGATGGTCTCCACAGGGTAATTGAGCTACTGTAGTGCTGGGCATCAACATTTGGGTTGGATTAAGGTTACGGTGAGGTTAGGTTTACAGGTGGATTTTATGTAGTGTTCATGGTTAAGTTCATTTTCATGTGTGTGTGTGTGTTCCATGCATGCGTGCCTATGTGTTTGCATAATGCATATGTGCAAGCATTGATGATATAAATAACAGAAATCATAGCTGAGGACATTTTCAAGGAACAAACTTTCATTTCGTGTAAAGTGCAAATGTGCACAGATAATCTCTTTTTAATGTGCTACCAAGAAGCCTATAATTCAACTGAAACTCGAGATGTCTCTATTGCCAATAACTAAGCACACAGCAACACAATTAGCTGTGATTCAGCTGATATAAATCTGTAAGAATTCAGTTTGCTCATGACATCAAACAAATGAAAGCATTCATTGGCTTGTGAATTCTCAGCTTCATTGAAGCCCCATAAATTTTATGTCCAAAAAAATTATCTCTCGTCTTTTTTTCAGTGAGAAAAAACAGGAATCATCCTCCTGTCTTTAAATCATGGCAGCTCAACATCGATGTTCAGAGATGCTCTGAAGTATCATCCGACATTTATTGCCAAAATTCAAGCCCGTCTCTACTCTTTCAGCGAGATGTTAGAACATCACTGCAGGGGTTTGCTTCCATTTCCAGGCAGAAGATCATGACTGAGCTCAGGCAGTGATGCAGGTGATTGGGCCTCCTGCAGGTTCAGCTCCCCAGCTGGTCCCGTTAGCTTTGCTTTGGGCTAATTTCAGGGTCCTGAGTCGGCTCAACACCCATCTCCAGGCACCATGCCAGCTCCATGCTCGGACATTTTCAATTCTGATGCTTATTTTAAGAGATTATCAGTATATATATATATATATAGGGGAACATTTCTCAGTGTTATAAATTATAAATATTTAATTTGATATCATATTTATATAATATCATATATATTATAATTTTTTGAGTGACTAAATGGCAATGCAAAGCATGTTTTTAACCTTATCAAAGATGTAATATTTAAAGATTATTTCAATTATTTTATGATTATAAGTTTTTGCCTTGTTTACGCTATAAACAGCCAATAGCCAGGGCAAAAACCATTACTGAATAAAATATGGAAAAATACTGATTCAGTAGCCAGTCAGTAAATAAAGGATTAAATGACTAAATTAAATTAATCTAATGCAATAGGTGAGGCGGGTTCAGGTTGGCTTTGTTACAGCCTGAGGAAGACACACTCACACACACACACACACACACACACACACATCAAAATGCAAAAAAACTCACACCATAGTTTCCCAAAATAAATAACTCTAATTACAATTATGACACAAATGGATAAATACTAGAAGCTCATCATAATGCAGCGAATTAATAAAAATGACACTTCAGAGGAAAAATCCCCACTATCAGCATATATAACATCAGAGATAAGGGCCATTAACTGGGCTTTTGGCAGCCGAGTCTCAGGGCAGATTCATTAATCTGCATCAGCTGACACAACATTTTGCTCAGTAGCATTGTGCTTGAATGGAGACCCAGTATGATGGCTCTCTGACTGTACACGGACCTCACTGTTCCCTGTGCGTGAAATCACCACACTTTTATGATTATAACTTTGCCTAAGGCAACACATATTATCTCTTATCTAATGAGCTTCATATTATCTAACAGTAGCTCAGTCTGATTCTCATGAAGGATTAGCTGAAGCCGTATACAAGTGTTATACAGTGTGTGTATTCAAAAGGGAGTACTGTCCTGTCCCTTACGGGAGTCCAGTCCTGTCCTGTCCCTAAAGGGAGTCCTGTCCTGTCCCTTACAGGGAGTCCTGTCCTGTCCTGTCCCTAAAGGGAGTCCTGTTCAGTCCCTAAATGGGGTCCTGTCCTGTCCCTAAAGGGAGTCCTGTTCTGTCCCTAAATGGGGTCCTGTCCTGTCCCTAAAGGGAGTCCTGTCCTGTCCTGTCCCTAAAGGGAGTCCTGTCCTGTCCCTAAATGGGGTCCTAAGGCGTAGAGAAATGTTTGTAGAAGAAACAGGATGCAAAGCAAGGACTTTGTCCTTCCTTTATAAAGGCTCTGCCACGATTACTCACCCAATGCTGATAAATGATATTACGGGACGTTTTGGGGTTACAACTCTCCAGCGCCCGAAGGGTTAAAGGCAGAGAGAAGCTGAGGCTTCCTGCTAGAGACCGCAGAGCATTTCATCAGCCGAAACAAAGGAGCTCGTCTCTGCAGTCATTATCTCTCTCAACTTTTATACGGCAAACCGGCAATGCAGCTTGCAAAAGGCGCTTTTTCTCCCCGAGTCAATGGAAAGTTCCAGAAATGGAAGCGATGAAGGGGTGGAAGGAGCTGATTCGTGGCGCATTTCAGTGCTGCTGTCAGAAAGGGCCCTGGAGCAAGAGGCCAATTAGGAGCCAGAACCGGCCTTTCAACCGCCGCAGGGGGGTGGGTCTGCTGACAGGCCCCTCCTACTGCTCCGCTCAGCACAGCCTGCATCACACAGGCAGAGCCAAAATGGCGGTCGCTGAAGAGGGCCGGAGGGAGGTTTGCCTATAACAGTGCAGCTACAGGAGTGCGGTGTGAGCAGAGGATGGGGTAAACACGTCTCCTCTCTGTGCGCGCTCCACTGTCTCTCCACAGTACAGCAGCCATGAATCTTTCAGAACCTACTCATCTTCCGCATTATTCCACCGCACTCATAACGAACACCTCGGCCCTGTGTGGGTTTGCATTCATAAATAACAGCCGCTCGTGTCAGCAAACATCTCCCCATCAACGGAGTCAGAACTCCCGGAGAAAACGGAAGCACTGTGCCGATCCATCGGGCGCGTGTCTCGCCTCGGTGGGGAAGATGAACGCCCTGGGATGCTCACAGAGACCCCCCTGCGGAGGCGTCAGACGCACGGCTCTTCACTGGAGCGCAGCGGTGCTCGGAGAGGGATAATAATGTCTCTGCGCCAGAATCTCTCAGATCGCCGCTGCTCCTCGTTAAACAGGCTGCATAAGAAGCGCGGGGCGGAGTTTCGTTCACAGCCCTCCCGCCGGGCAGCCTGGCATAGAGTCAGGCCCTCGCTGGAGCTCATCCACCGAACTCGCCAACGGGAGATCGCTAAAGAGCTCTCAGCTTCAATACCCTGTCCACTGTTTCACACACACACAAATACAAACTCTGCTCGCTCTTCAAAGAGGCAAGAAGACAAAGAGACGGACCTGGCACTGTTCTCGGGTCAGTGAGAAACGCTCTCTGCACGTCCCGACACCAATTACAGAGCTGCTTCTGCTCCGGGCAGGAGATTCTTACAGGATGAGAGGCGATCATCCCACTCAGCGATACACACTACAGCCTGCCAGAGAAGGACACAGCTACAGCTCGCTCAGTTTAAAGTTTATCAAAGTTTATCGAAGTTAAACTGAGAGGGACAGGGTTCATGCCCTAGACTGTCTTTCTGTTCAAGAAACCATCGACCTTTCATTCAATAAGCAGATCCTTTCAACAGATTCATCATCTCACCTCTAGTGATTTACCTGCTTATGTGGGGATTTTAATTTTATCATTCAAGTTTATTGATCGCTCATCATAAATATACATTTTCTCTTTCCCTCTGGCGCTCACTCACTTACCCCCCTCCCCCCGCTCCACTCAACCCCCCCCACTCGACCCCCCTCCACTCGACCCCGCCACTCGGCCCCCTCCACTCGACCCCCCTCCACTCAACCCCCCTCCACTCGACCCCGCCACTCGCCCCCCCTCCACTCGACCCGCTCCACTCGACCACCCCCCACTCGACCCCCCTCCACTCGACCCCGCTCCACTCGACCCCGCTCCACTCGACCCCGCTCCACTCGACCCCCCTCCACTCGACCCCCCTCCACTCGACCCCCCTCCACTCGACCCCCCCCACTCGACCCCCCTCCACTCAACCCCGCTCCACTCGACCCCCCTCCACTCGACCCCGCTCCACTCGGCCCCCCCCCCTCGGCCCCTCCCCTCGGCCCCCCCCCTCGACCCCCTCCACTCGACCCCCCTCCACTCGACCCCCCTCCACTCGACCCCGCTCCACTCGACTCCCCTCCACTCGACCCCCCTCCCGTTACCTGGTTTGGAGCCCTCCTCCACTGATCCGTTGTAGACCTGGTTTTTAAACTCGGGCCTGTTGTCGTTCATGTCGATCACGTAGATGTACAGGTCGATGGGGTTCTCCACCTTGTTCCCGTTCATGTCGACGGCATGGGCTCTGAGCTGGAGGAGAATGGAGAACAGATGTGGATATATAGTGAGGTCGGGTCGGGAACATCTGTACTTATTTACCGTGCGTACGGCACTGTGTAACATGAGCTTCAGGTCATCCCGTGAAGCCATCGTTCCTCTTTGTAACAAATAGGAAAAATCTGTGGTTTTGGTAAAATACGATACACATCCAAAAAAAGAAATAAAAAGAAAGGTGTCTGAGCCCCCATGACAAATTGCAGAAAAAAAGATGTGAGTTTAGATGAATGATCCGACACCCGATCAAAGGCACCACATCTGGACTCTTTCACTGCTCTCAGTCTGGGATTGGGGGCTGTTTTTGGAGACAGACGGGTGAAAACACAGCACTTGCGGTTCTCCGAAAACAGGCCCCAGCAGGACCCCGCCACACTCTTTTTCAAGCTCTCTCAACGGTAAGGCACTCCAGTCAGCCGCGCACACCTATTCATCACGCATTCCGCCCGTATTTCTCCAGATCCGAGAGGGGCTCCCTCCTAATACCGCTCTTCTTGTTTACTGCGCTTATTTGCTTTCATTCGCAGGCGAGGAGTGCTGAAAACTCACACGATGAGGGAATAAAACAGCCACTTCCTTTGATGTGGGAGAGTGACTTATGTGTCACAGTGGGGCAGGAGAATAAGAGGGGTTTTGTGCAGCGTTGGCTTTGGTGTGTCAGGTGTTCCGGCCAGCTGGGCGCTGCTTCTCGTGGCGAGAGTCGATCGCATCGCTTCTGTTTGCTTAATGTCCTCTACAAAAACACCAACACATGTATGACATACAGCGGGACATGACACCAGTGCTCCTCATCTAAAAATACACATAATACCAACGAAACACATTCAAAATCATTTAGTTTGCGAGACAAGTTACATACAGACTAATGGGTATACCAGCCCAGGATGAAAAAGATTAACTTAAAGAAAACTTATTTCCTGAACTTCATCTCAGCAACCAAACATAAAGAAAATCTGAAGAGAGATTCAGGCCCTCTTCCTGAGACACACACTATAAAGCCAAAAGTGTGTGGACACTTTACTGAAACCTCATTGATTTACATGGAGAATGAACATTTTTGAATTCTAAATATCTGACATGTTATGGTACACTGTAGCACCATACAGGGCATGCCTCAGGCAGACTGGCCAATAGGAGAGAGTGGAGCATCTCCAATCACTGCTCAGTGAAGTATGCTCATGTGACCAGGTGCTCATCAGCTCTTTTGAGCGAGAGACAGACCACAGCCCTGGGCGCTCGGAACTCTGGGAAAGGGTGGGCAGCCATTTTGTGGATACCAGAGCTAGAGACTTTCTGATGCGGTGGTCAGTACTCTTTGTTCAGGAAATTTAAAGATGGTGACACAAGTGGTCTACTTTAAACTGGATAGCAAAAGAAAGTTAGTGATTCATTTTCTATTCCTGGACACCCAGCTTAATCAGAAACTCACAATACCTCTTCGCACTGTCCACCAAAACAAACATACGATAAATCTTCCATCTAAAAGCCTGACATATAACTATTTACAGAAGAACTGCATCACACTCGCTCTAAAAGAACAAAGAGATCGTACAGGCCAGACAAAGACCTATTGTGTGGCAGAACGATACAATTACTGCCAGGTGAAACTGGTGAGCACACAGTGAAGCCCAGCGGGATATTGCTGTCCAGGCTTTTTAAATCATGTGCAAATCTCCCTCTAAACGGCCCAGTATGACATCACCAGTTCACAACCCCTTTCTTTCATCATAAATGCTTAATTCCAAATGAGGTCCAGCTGAAAAGGCACTGCAAGGGTGTTTTACTGTGATCAATACAGACCGTGTTCCTTTTTCAGTTTTGCAATCGATATGCCTTGAAGAACAACATCCAGAAACATCCATATTATAAGTATTTATATACGATTCATTTTAAATCTGATGCCAAACTAAAAATAACAAAGACTATTCTGAATAAGATAGCTAGGCTACTCTTCAACATTTTTTTTTGCTCTGCACTCACAATGATTCAAAGGTCATACAAACATACTGTAGAGATAAGCTTCAAAAATACAGAATCCTTCTGTTTGTAGAACTATGCAATTTTTCATTCTACTGTTTTTTTTTTCATTCAACAAATCCAAGAATAACTTGACTATTTTTAAAATAAGTTTTCAATACTTCAAGCAACAAAAGAAAAATGGAATGGAGGGGAATTTTGAAAAACGATGATTGAATTAGTAATTCAGCTCTGATCCCAGAGAACATTAATTCTCAGCAGCTTTGCCCGGAGTGTTTTGAAAATGTAAAATAAAAAAAGGCTTGTTTTTGCAGCTAAGGTGCTTAGCGAGTCTAACCTGGGCCTGAGGCTGCTGTGTCAGGGCTCATTGCATTACAAGGCTTTGGGCACCCGAACAACATCTCACCGCCGCAACGCTGACACTGCTGTCCACAATTACTCTGCTCCACGCAGCCGTATGGAATACAAACCACCTCACACACCCGCACCCCGGCACCTCCGCTCCTGGCACACACTCATTTACCAGGAAACAAACAAACACACACAGGCTCAACGACAAACAGACTCAGACATGCGGAACGAGTAGAAGCACAAACTCCCACAAAGGCATGTGTGTACACACAGGAGCAAACACACACACACACAGGAGCAAACACATACACATACACACACAGGCGCAAACACATACACACAGGAGCAAACACACACACACACAGAGGAACAAACAAAAAGACAGGTAAAGGAGGAATACACAGAAATAGGTGACAGTGCAGTATATGCAAGCACACACACACACACACACACACACACACAAGATAACAGGCACACGGTACGGACGCACAAATGCACTCACAAACACACAAACACATACATTCACCTATGCAAACACACGCACACAAGGCTGAGTGAGACAAGTAGTTACAAAGGAGAGACAAAGGGAAATGAAAAATAAATACATAAATGCCAAAAAAAGAAAGAGGCCATACAGACAAACTAAAACACAGTGAAGAGTGATATAAACAGAGAGCGAATGAGAAAAGCACTGACCACCAGAGAGACAGAATGAGAGAGTCCTGCAGTGAGAACACTAATGACCCACAGAGGAGACAGACACAGAGAAACACACTGGAGGACAGAGACACAGTGAGATACAGTGGGACACAGAGTGACATATACAGTGAGACACAGAGACAGTGAGACACAGTGAGACACATACAGTGAGACACAGAGACAATGAGACACAGTGAGACACAGTGAGACACATACAGTGAGACACAGAGACAGTGAGACACAGTGAGACACAGAGACAGTGAGATGCAGTAAGCAAAGATACAGTGGGAGAGGAGACACAGTGAGATACAGAGACACAGACACACAGTGAGACACTGATATTGTGCGAGACAGAGACACAGTATGACACAGTGAGACACAGACACTCATAGGGGGACACAGACACACAGAGTCAGAAATTAAAAGGCAGAATGAGGCAGTCTGATGGTGGACACATAACGTCTGTAAAGAACAGCAGAACGAGATGCAGACAAACCAAACAATGAGACACAGAGACATTTGTGTACAAACAGATTCTCGGTAAAACAGCAAGGTGTAAAGTAGAGAGTCACAACGCGAAAGACCCAGGGACATGGTGAGATGCACTTAATTCACGGGGCAGGACCGAGCTGGCCTCCTCACAGGCCTGAGGGAAGTCTCATGTCCCAGGAAGGGTCCTCTTCCAGACACCAAAATTACATTCCAATCAGGTGCAATGTAGGCAACTACATTTGACTGAGGGCCCGACCAAAATGCAGCCATACGGGGATTCACTGAAACGAGAACTGATGACGCAGTACAGAATATGACAGGCATCAGAGGAGCATGCCGAGGGTCAGGGGAAAGCTTGCAGAAATTATGGAGCGTGCTCACTGAAGCTCCACCCCAGCACACACACAGAACAGAAGTGTTTCCATCCACTTCCTGCCAGCTGATACGTATCCCTACAGTTTCCTCTCTGCAGAAAAAACTGCATCACTGGGTCTCTCAAAGGTTAATTCGACTTTACTTTTCCCGGCGCGTGTTTGATCCTGCTGTGCACCCAATATCCGCGCGTAGGCGATTGCCATGAAAGCTCTTGACTGGTGCCGGGGACATTATCTCCGGCGCTGCGGAAACTGGTAATTCAATAACACGAGAAGCCAAAGATTACCGCGCTGTTTAAAGGAGGGAAAATGCAATTCCATGTCGGAATTAAAGTTATTATCTTCAAAAAGATGAAAACGCAGTCAGCGCTGATTGGGTGTCCTCTGCTCGGACGTATGATGGAGATAAACTCGTGACACGGTAACGTCTGGCGGAGTCAGATTGGTGAGGTTCTTCCTCTGATGTGTCTCTCACCGGGCCATGGCTTAAAGTTACCGACTACGCAAATACAACAACACCAAACACAGAAAATACTGCATGTGAGGCACTTCTAAAAAAAGAATAAAATCTTTTAATTTCTGCAACTTAGACAATCCTTCTGCAATATATTCAGAAAGCTATGAACAAAAAAAATTAACCCTTTAAGTCCCAGGGGTAATGCTATGGTACTACATCCAAATCCCATTGGCTTAACCCCTTTCTGCAGATGTAGACGCTCACGTCTATGGAACTGCAAATTTAAGCACGCAGTTACTGTACTCGATCACTAGATAGCACCCCCGGATCAGTTATTGAATATTTACAAGCAAGCAGAGTTCGAACGCGGTTTTGAATATGGGGAAGTTCACTCCACTCCCTGTTTTCAAGAGTTGCATGAATTAAACTCCTCAGCTAAGCCTGATGTGCAAACTGGTCAATATCCTTGCCCATAGTATCGATCCAGCAGTTTAAAAAAATGATCTCTTGCCACAGAAAAAATCATTGTCCTCTGTAGCAACCGCCTTAGCTACAGTGAGCCAACGGTATTCCAATTAGTGGTTCAGAAAAATCAGTTTTCTGAAGCAAAAAATTCGACATGGTATTGATTCTCTCACATTCTACTGTCAATTACAGTCATCACATACAAAAAATGCGTAGTTCCCTACTGTGGATTTACGTGTAGATTCCTTCATTGACAAATTCAGCGCTTCCTTATATCCACCCAAGTACTGGTGTTGATAGCCAATCATTCAATTATACACTCAGGCTCTTCTGCGTAACTGCACAGTTATAGTTCACGCCCTCCTGAAACTCCTCTGGTAACAATGTATTGATTGGCTCATTTCTTATCCAATTCCTGAGTGTTTAAACATTCCACAGTAAGTGAAACACATTGATTGGACAAAAATAAAGGCATACAAGCCTATGCGTATCAGCATGCCCGGCTGCATCCTGTCTACGTTGCGCACATTGTGCAGCTGAAATAGATACGATTTATAGAAAAAGAGACTCGCAAAACTGGCCTTAAAGGTTTCAGTTACATTTACAGGATTTAAATGAGACAAGGACATGGTCAATGGGAATTATTTCGAATTTAACAGGACCGGAGGGTTCCTTCTACTGGACACATCCGTCTCTGGAGGAGGGTTCAATGAAAAAGGTTAGGCTGCTACTTTTGCTTTTTGTTTTGAGCCGTATTCAACAAAGTCGAATGCCGAGGTTTTTTTCCTGTTTAAAACGTGGACCCCCTGGTACGTTCATTGTACCGTTCTGTTGAATCTAGGGGGGCATATATTGTTTGATCTTCCCTGAAAGTGGAAAGTCTGTTCTGTTAAAATAAGGTATATTTCAGAATTCAGATATTACTGAGTTAATGAGTTGTACTTGTTCTTTATAAGTGTTGAAATGAATTTGTGAGCTCGGAAGTCGGAACTGGTAGTTTCATTGCAGGGTGGATGTTCTGACCGTTTAATCAGCAGTTTATTTAATGAGTATGTGTGCTGGCTTAGGGGACTTTGAAGAAAAATGGACAAAACTCTAAACTTTATTATGGAGAAAAGTCATGTTTTGTGTTTGGAGAGGTTACTGGTGACCACTGATGTTCAAGTGCACTGATATTGATAAATTCATGCTAAACTCAACCAGAAAATCATTAGTTCATATTAAATTTCATGCCTCAAAACTTTATTTGTGTTAAATACATGATTATTTTATGATTTGACAGTGCATCATTTTTAGGGATCTCAGACTTTGGGGATCCACTTGGATAGCTGTATAATTTGGCTAATTGCATGTAGGTAATCTAGAATGTAATGTTGTAGATGAATTCTACTTGTGATCAAGGAGTTTATGATCCCAGAAATGTAAAGATTTAATCCCCAGCAGTTTTTCAATTCTCAGTATTATTTTTTTTGCAATTTCAATGGTGAATTCTCATGAAGATTTTTTATGTTTGCAGCCCATTTTCTCCACCAAAATCATGAAAATAAACTGAAATATGATGTAATTCTAAATGCTGTAAGTGTCTCTTCTGAGTAAAGCCACAATTTTCCTCTTTATGAAGCTTAAATCTTGAATTATAAAGCATTAATTTGGGTAACAAAATAGCCAAATTTGGCTTCTGTGCAAAGGGGTTAATAAAGAAACAAGATGAATTACGTATGGTTAACAATTTATTCTATATCTATTTAGGCGATATCAAGTCTTGAAATATAAAGGGGTGACTCCCGGCACAAAAGAAACTCTATTTAAAAAATGTAAAGTTAAAGTAGTAAGTGCACATTCATTAGTTCCGCATCAACATTCTGAAAGACACTACACTGCCCTCTCGACGAATCTTCTCTACTGTTGCTTTCACACACAAACAATGCTTAGCCCCCCCACTTAATAATACACAAGACTTCGGCTTCCACACAGGTCTCAACAACAAACAATCAACCAAACAGAAGCCTGAGATCCTCACTGTGATGCCTTGAGCAAGCGAATCTGGCAGAAATCGAGTGACAAAGCTTGATCAACAAAGTGCCAATAAAAGATTTCCCAGCATTCCCAATGAGCAGGCAGGGACGCCAGGATATTCACCAATACACCTCCCAATACTCAAGGATTTTGCATGATGAGCACCAGTACTGGATGATTATTGCGGGTTTAAGAGATCCGGCTGACTCATTCTCAAGAGTGATTCATGCTGCTTCGCTGCTGCCATGGTCTGCGATATACTCTCCCCGACGTGCGATTCATGCAGACTCCATTCAGAGATGTGCCAGGGGACTATCTAAGGCCTAAATCAGGCTGAGAGGTCTAAGAACATGTTCCATCAGCGCTCAAGTTTAAAAACCCAAAGACACTGACATGATGACAAACACACATATGATCCAGTGAGGAGATCTCTGGGTAAAATATGAAGAGGTGGACGAGGAGAGCTTCAGCAAACAACAGGAGCTAAAGTTACATCATGGTCTCCTAACCAAGTGTGAATGACAGCTTAGTGACTCAGGTATCGAAAGGCGGTATGATATCACTATGCAAGAGTTTTTCTGAGATCAACTTCATCCAGAAGTAGCGTTATACTCTGCCGGTGAATCACAGGCCTGCTATCTCTGTGCTAAGTTTGGTAATGTCATGTGTTTCAGTTGTCTGACGTTAAATGGCTAATGTTGGCAAGCTTTTCACACAGATGAGCTGGGACCTGCACAGACGCATATTATAAACCAAACCCAAAATAGTTTCACTCTGTGAATTTTATACAATTTTCACTGTCATGCTTAAACAGATCACCTTCGGGAATTACGCTGGATCAAACTGCTGGGAGAAGGTCTGTGCTAGCTGTGTGCGTTGTGTGGTTGTAAAGCCTTTGTGATTTCATGATGTCATCATCGCAGAGCTGCTGTTCACTGGTGGACTATAATGTCACTCCTGGGCGAACATGATTTTTTAAAATCTTGGAACAGCTCTTAGAAGATAATATCAGACTGTGCTATCCTGAGGAGCCTAAGCGAATAGACCCTCTCATGATTCTTCCTGAGGCTTCTAGTTCTGTTTAGATGCCGAAATAGAAATGTGGCAACATGCTCTGAACATCCTCTCAAGCACAGACCAGGAAAACCAGCGGATTCTCCAATGAGATAACTGCTATTAATGCAAACGCTGATTAGTTTAGTGGTTAACTCCGTTATCCTCACTATAAAACCAAACTTCAAGAGGAATAAAGTCTGTTGAAGGCCTCAGTGTAGCTCACTCTCCAAACCAACAGATGGCTGCAGTTCGTCGACAGCTTTGAAACAGGAATCGTGCACCAAACAGGCACAAACCTTTTTCAAAAAACATTTGATTATCCATCTTCAATTAAATAACCTGCCTGATCGTGAGTGTGCTTGACACTAAAAGGATGTAGGCTTCAAGTAATTATTTTCAGATTTTAGCTTTTGCTGTCAAATGTACAACTCGAGCATCATTCTGACTGCTTTCGTTCAGAGATGTTGGGAAAGACTGAGACTGAAGACGTGGTTTGTTTCATTTCAGCAATAAACATGTTCCCTGCTTGGGTTATTTATTTATTTAACCTAAAATGTAGTCATTGTAATTTCATTAAAAGCGAGAGGGTTATTTTAGAACAGGGCCTCTGACAGTACAGTGAAGGTGTCCCTGGTGACATCAGCAGTAAAAACAGACAGCTGCTCACATTAAAAGCTCTCTGCTCCTGTTTGATTTTATACTCTATAAGGAAGCGCAACACAACAGGCCTTCATTAGCCCTGACAGCTCAGATGAATCTAACACACTCCTCTGTCTCTGCGTGCCTAAACTGTGCTGTGCTAACTCTGCTAATTGACAATCTCCAGTATATTTCTGCCAACTCCACTGCCAAGAAATGCTCCTTTTTTAGACAAAACTAAGAAATTCATTGCTGCAAACCAATAAAAACCAAATAAACCATGATATACAGTATAGATGTGAAGATCTCAAGACCTGGATGAGCACGGCCAGCTAAATGCTTGTGATTAGTGTGGACAATGAGTTAAGACCAAATGACTTTGTGTGTATGATCATTTAGGACCAGGTGATTTACTGTGATTGATGTTTTAGGACCAGGTGATGCAGTGCGGATGATGTTTTAGGACCGGGTGATGCGGTGAGGATGATGTTTTAGGACCAGGTGATGCGGTGCGGATGATGTTTTAGGACCAGGTGATGCGGTGCGGATGATGTTTTAGGACCAGGTGATGCGGTGCGGATGATGTTTTAGGACCAGGTGATGCAGTGCGGATGATGCTGTAGCGGAACTCACATGGTAGGATGACCGTTCTTCTCTGTTCAGGGGTTTGGTGACGAACATCTTTCCTGCAACTGGGTCAATCCTGAAAACCTCATTAGGCGGCTGGTCGGCGCCCACGCCGGTGATGCTGTAGCGAATCTGAATCTCACGGTCTTGATCGGAGCGGATCTGAACACGAGAAAACAATGACAGAGTGAAAGGCCTGCTTTATACAAATCACAGATAACAACAGTATTTAAAGGGTTCGATCAGATTTCCATGGTGATTTGATTTATCCAGACAAGGCTGATTCACATTATAATCACTAATTCACTTCATGCTAATACTGAAGCTCTGATTGTCTTCTGAAATAACGAAATGCCCAATACTTCATAACAATTCAGTGTAGGTTATTGTTTGTTGAAGTCTGTCCCACAGTGGCTCTGTAGTCATGTGATTCTCTTGGAAGGTCACCAGCATACATGTAGAACATACAACAAATTATGGTCGAAACTCTAATAAAACAAAAAATGTTTCAAAGCCATAAAGATATGCACAACTGATTATTCCAGTGCAATATCTATTCAATGTGGCACTCGCATTGTGAGCAACAGTGTTCGTAAGCAGTTACATCTGATAAATGGCAAACAAGCACACAAAAGTCATTTACATTCAAAGACAAGCTCTCAGTTTGGATTCCAAACATATTTTGCATGTTGTGTTTACACACAGCTGAACATAATAGCCATGTCGAATACAAAGATTCCATACCAAACAAAGCAATCTTTGCGCATTTTGCAAAGATTATTCCATCCAAAAAGGCATTTATTTCACTGAATTTAGAATGGCTGGAAAAACTCAAAGAACGTAACATCCTGCTTTAAACCCATTTAGGCCTAAGGCCTATTCAAAAAACGCCTATGAAAACCTATGGGCGATTTTGAAAAGAACCCCTAAAACCTGAGGTTTTCTGGAAAACAGCACCCAGGTGTCAACGTCTAGTAAAAAGCTGATATCTCAGCCTCTGTAGCACATAGAAACAAAATTCAAAAAGCATTTGAGAGCTTACACCTGTGGCTTTCATAAAAACTATGTTTTTTATTTGTGCAAATCTTCATCACAATATTTAAAACACTGAACAAACTATAACAAACTATAAAATATAATAAAACCAATAAAATAAATAACAAATCTCTATCTACATAACATGCACAACTCAAATGGAATAAAGAGGCCTAATAAATAAAAGTATAAGTTCTGCACTAGAGAATAACAAACTTTTTTTTTTCTCTGGAACAGGTGGCAGCAGTGGCGGAGCTACAGGGGGGGCGAAGACACGTCCCTTTAGTCCTGGCTAGATCTCAATCATTTTCCTTTATTGACGTCTTTTCCAATTATTGTAATTGGCAACTGAAGACACGGTTTCTCTCCACATGCGATCTAACAGCGATTAAATCGCGGGTTAAATTCAGCACAGTGGTGGAACGGAGAATTTGGTTGCACAAAACAGCCGTTTAAAACAATTATAAATCCTAACCTGTTCTCAGTCATCTTCATGATTAACAAAAGGTTCACTCCGAGAGCGCTCCGCACTTAACAGGTGCTGCTTGTTCTCCCCGATTAGGTAAGAGGACAATCATTCCTCTGGACGCGTATTTGCTGCATTTAAATCTACGTTATTCAAAATTGCATAGCCTACCTGTCGACTCTCACGCAAATGGCTTGAACCGCACGCTTGTTATAACCTAGGCTATTTAACTGCCGGGTGCCACTGTTTTTTTTTTTTTTTTTTAAATCAACCCACGAAATACCGAGAGTGAAAGTCCGCGTTTCATTGGAACACGGACCAGTTCAATCACGCGAAGCATTGGCCAATTAATAAGTTAATTATTTTTCTGCACTGAATTTAGCCCATGATTTCATTGCTGTTAGATTGCATGCAGTGAGAAACCGTGTCTTCAGTTGCCAATTACGATAATTGGAAAAGACGTCAATAAACGACAATGATTGAGATCTAGCCAGGACTAAAAGGGACGTGTCTTTGCCCCCCCTGTAGCTCCGCTACTGGATGGCAGGCATGATGAAGTGTCCGTTCAAATAAAATAAAAATAAACATAAAAATATAAAAAATAAAGTGTCTTGAAGTGTTACTATGGCATCTGCCCTAGTACAAAGTGCCAGTAAAAGAACAGCTATGAGCCTGGAAATGGTCGGAAAAGTAATGAAAACTACAAAATGACGTATCCGCTTTCCCGGCCTGAAGGGTAGAAATGCGTAACAGCGTCCCCCGGTTTTAAAGGTTAAAATGCGCACATGCTGTCCCGGTTTAAATGGGTTAAAACAAATTAATAACGCATGACCATCAAACTTAAAAATAAATGCACTTGTGCTGTTAAGTGCTTGTTCCATTTTCTCATGTCATGTTCTGTAAGATGCGTCCACCTCATGGCAATAGAGGGAAGGTAAATTAATACCATTTTTTCCCATTTATTTCAAGGCTCAAGCCATCTTTTCAGTTATAATTTTACAGAACAGAGTTTCTCTGAAAGCATGTCATCACTCAGGTGAAAGAAACACTCCAGGCAGCGTTTGAAGGCTGTCATTAATTCCACAATGGTCAGGTGCATTATTCAACTTCTCTCTATGATTAAAGACCTTTAAATTAAAGTTTGCTGCGCAAATACTATCAAAATACTATATTCGTAGAGTCTATTCAACATATAACTGCAAAAACCCTTAAGGCCAGTTTCTTTTGGGGGGAAATACTATTTTCTTTATAGAACAGGCCCATATTTCAGTCAGACACTGAAAAATAACTACGACCCTTTTATTGGATTCTTGAAGATGAAGTAGTATCAGCCTGATATAGATGGAGAGCCCATGAAGTCATACAATACACATTTTGATATCAGGAAATCTTAAAATTCATTTAACAGAGAGAAAAAAATAGAAGGAAATGTTCCTGGTTGAGTTCAGAAGCATAACGGTGACAACACAACCTTGACTGCAATCCTGGTTTCATGCGGCAATAATTCATGAATGTACACACAGATGCATGACAAATTAATGAAAAGAAAAAAAAAAAAAAAAAAATATATATATATATAAATATACACACACACACATATAAACAGTCTTAGTAAAGTGTAGGGCCTCTACAAGCTGCCCAATCAGCTTCATCATACCTCGGCACAGAGTCGAGAAGAGTAAAGCTAGCACCTGTCATCCAAGAGATATTCCCTCATTTAGAGTTTTGATGATGGTAATCATGAGCGTTATTCAACACGCTGTTCCTAAATCCTCGATACGAGTTCAGCTGGTTTAAGATCTGGTGACTGTGAAGGTGATGACATATCTTTATAATCATTTTCATACTTATAAACCCATCCAGTGACCCCTTGTGCCCTGTGGGGTTTGGGCCATTATAATCCTGGAAGAGGCCCCTCCCATCATGGGAGGAGCTTCATCACAGGATATAAAGGTGATTCACACAGAATAACTCTGCACTGATTTACAGGGACCCTTACAGGGGACGAGTGGACCCAAACCATGTGAGGAAAATTAACAGAAGCATCTGCATTTATGTTCATCATCACATTTATTCAGGGCTTTTGCTTTGATTAGTCACCTGTCTGCAGCTTGTTAAACTCAGAGCACAATCTGTTCAGTCTCACTGTACTCTAGTTTCTCAAATGTCATCATAAGATCCCACCTCTAACCTGGTGACATTGGGTTAAGGTCGTTAATACAGCCGATAGCAACATTCTGTGATCTTAAGAGTGATGTAGCTGGTCTCAGTACAGCCGGTGTCAGAGCAGGCATCATCAAATCTGCCCCAGTACCAGCTAACTAAGCACAGCACCTCAGTCCACTCTCATGGCTCCACAACTGGATTCGGATTAATGAATCATTTCGTAAAGGTGAAAATACGATGTTTTATCACATCGTAGTAAACACCTGATGGTTGTATTCTCGCCTGGCTGTCCAGCAGGTGAACTGTGGAGCTGACTCCCTAAAAAAGTGATAAGTGCGAGTGAAAAAAAAAAAAAAATACAGGCCCATTGGCCACCGGAGGGCACTAGTGAGCATACACAGGTCGTCCTGACGGAATCCCAGCCTCCTGAGTGGGTGTCTCTGTATAATGTCTCAAGGCCAAACACCTCAGGTAGGAGGAGGCCGTTCGAAGCAGGAATTCAATCTCTCAGTCTCTCGCTGACATGATTCTGCCATTTGTTCATGTGTTAGAGACCTCAGCAGATTTAATTTCAATGGCCAAAGCAGGAAGAGCGTATTTTAACTGTCACTGGGCCCTAATTAGGGCCGGTCCAAATTTAGGAAAAAGCAAGTGGCAGTTAAGGGGTTAAGTTGAAAAGTGCACTAGTACTTTACCTTTCATTTGCAGTGTGTGAATTGAAAAAAAAAACTCATGTTGAATTGACCAAAGCAATATCCTGTTAAAATAGAATATTCCGGTAATACGAGCAAGCAGAATACAGGCAACAGATATCCAGGTCCAGTTATCGCTGAAAGAAACACGCGCAAACACACACACATGCGCTCGCACAAAGACACGCGCGCAAGCACACACGAACACTCACATACAAACTCTCTCTCACACACACACTCACATGTACACTCTCATGCACATATATGCACACACACAAACACACATACAAATGCACACAAACAAATAGTATGGACCCTGAGAAAGCATTTAGGATGCCAAGTAACCTATTAGAAATGATCTGCTCGGACACCCTGGTGAAGCAAGACTGAGGTCAGGTTACTCACTCCCACATCCCTGTTCCACCTCTCACTCCTCTTCCCCAATCACAGATAACTGATGGCCTCCATTACAGCGGAACACTAAAGACCCAATATTCCCTGCACCATTTCATAAGAGGAACACGGGAGACTCTGAGTACAGAGAACAGCCTTTTCCCCTCTCCAGTGCTAATAAAGAGCAATTTGATACATTAACTGCACTGAAAGGTCTGCGATTTGGATTTGAGTGGTGCATAAGTGGCCCACATTTGAAGGAATCTTTCCATTTAGCCTCAAATTGGGCTCCAGAAAGGTCTTTTTCTGTTCATCCTCCATTAGCAACAAAACACTTAGTTACTATTCTAATGGCCACTCCATTTATCCGGGGGAATATACAGCGAACCTACTGTTGTTTACGTTAGTTTCACCAGCTCTATTTCAGACAGTCTTATACAGCTTCCTGTAACATAAAATGATGGAAAGGACCAAGAGTGACCAAAGTGCTAAACTTACTGACAAAACTGTCCACAAAAGCACAAGGAGATCACATTTTCTGCAACATGACTGCATGAAATGGAGAGTTGCAGCAGATTTGGATCATCTGCTCTCTACTGACATGATTCCCTCTCAGCAATGTCCATCCCAGCTCTGACTGGCAAAAATGAGACCAATTGTGGTAAAAACCAGCTTACAGTATATGAGAAGGTCAATATTAAAGGGCATCACAGTATCCAGACGTCCCGGCTCAGGCCAATGTCTTCCTGATCCCACAGAAGCCCCTCCCACTTCATCCTGAGTCACAAGAGTCCCCTCTGAGCCAAAAGAGTGGAAGATCTTTTCTTTTCTTTTTTTGCACAAAAGCTCCACATTATACAATAGATGTGGTCTGCATTCATCATTCCCTCACAGAAAATAGACACTCTCATTGCTGGGGTGCAGTGCTGCAAACGTCAGGTACAAACCAACCTTCAGAAGCGCACTGACGACAGCATATGCCGCACAAACAGCAGAGCTTATATCATACATAACTATGCATGTTTCAAGATGCATTCATCTATTGAAATTACAGCACAAATGTTTACATAAAATGCTCAATGCATACATCATAGATGTTAACATGATTACGATTTCACATAAATACAAAACAATATATTCAAAAATTGTAACATAACTGCAATCATAGCATATTGAGACACATGAAGAATGTGTTATTACATGGCTGGAAATGAGCATTTTTATAATATTAAAAACAGGGTTTATCATTAAAGGATGAATGAGAGAGTTATGTTTTGGATTCAACATGTTGTGCTCTTACTGGAACACAGGTGTCACAGGAAGAGATGCTGATGTTTGAGGTGTTTCGATACTTCATATTTGATACTAGTGAATGCTGGGATTCAGTGGCTTTTTGGGTGTGATCTTCATACACAGTGAGTCATTTCTGTACGTCTGACTGCATTTCAGTCAAATCTCATCAGTCAGGGTAAACAAGACTCCAGGCATTTTCCTGAAGACTGATATTCGTTCCAGTAGCATGCTAACTCAGACAGGATTACCAGTAATACAATAACCTGATTTAGTATTTCACAGATCTACTGTTAATCTTTGAAACAACAAGGACATGCATCAATAAAGAAATAGCAATGGTACATCCGCTCAATATAGTACAAAAACACACACAAACTACTTCCAGAGCCACCTCCACCAAAAATAAATCAAACAATGTCTCATCTCATTAAAACTCACCACGCTATGTCTTAATTTCACCCTAATTCCATCTCTCATTGCATTTACATCACATGCAAATGAGAACTCGTCTCCATGCATCGGGAGGGGCCAGATAAACCCAGACCAGCGGATAACTCACAGCCGCTGCGACAGACACGCTGTTAACACGTTTAAATTACGTCCACCGGGGAATAAAACAGATTTAACAGACGATTCAAATTCATTTTTAAAAGGACATATTCAATTTGTCTAATTATCTCAGTGTGTTTGCATTTAGTCCTCTTAATTAATCACACATTCTATACTCAGCTAGCAGTGAAAATAAAGTATATTGTTAAAATGTTCATCAGTTCAAATGAAAGTTTTCTGTGCATATGAACATATTTGCGCTGTCCAGGGTGGGTCCCTGCCTTTCGCCCATCGTCAGCTGGGATAGGCTCCAGCTCCGCCTGCGACCCTATGAGGAAGAAGGGGGTGTAGAGAATGGATGGATGGATGGATGAACATATATGTATGCAAATATGTTATAGTGCTTACGGGGCTTTTCATTTCTGTTTACATTTATTTTAACACAGAAAATTTGGAAAACTTGTTTGCGTTCCCTGTCTCAGAAAAACCATTTATGTTTACAACAAACTAAATCTTAACAGAGACAGAATCCATTTTGGGCAATAGGTCTCCTATTTATTTTTGTGTTTGATACATGGACCACAGGTATAAATTGCTAAGTTCCTCTTGAATAGTGTTAATAATGGAAGAAGATTCTCTTCCTTTCCATTTATGTTATTTATGTGAAAATCTCTAATTTACATGAATTATTACAATCTGCATTCGAAGCTTGTTAGATGAGAAATGTGCAGGAAAGTGATCTGGGATTTAAGAGACAGCACAGGCCTGGCAGTGCATGCTCTGGATAAATGACCTATTTGTAGTCAGATCAAAGCAATTTCCTGCATTACTGACAACTTTTCAGGCCTTATCAGTGAGTTACGTGACTCTGTGAAGCAGCAACCAGTGCAAATAACAGACCGCAGCATCACTTCTGTGGGTAAACACAGGCGAGACAATCAGAGCTCTCTGACATACAGCAGATGCCCACTAATCTGTCACTTTCTCACTCCACTGCTGCAACACAGAGTCAAGATAACATTACAATGATGTGAATTCGTGTTTGGTAGGTTCTCTTCTCACTCTGTAAATATGTTAAGGTCACTGGTCACCGGTGCCAACACACACACACACACACACACCTAAACACACACACACACGCGTGCGCGCGCACACACACACACACACACACACACACACACACACACACACACACCTAAACACACACACACACAGTTAGAGCAGCTTTGGTTCTTTGCACCCCAAATCTTACATTCCAGAAACAGCAACATCTCATATTATGTGGTTCAATCAACAAGACAGACTTAAGCAGATCCAACACACAAAGTGCATTACAATCAAACAATTTCAGTTTTCTTGTTGGAGGAGAGTTGTAGGCCTATACAACATATTAGACTTCACTCATTGATTTACGATACTTACCATAACTAGCGTAGCCTCCAGCTGACTTAGCCGTGCTTACATTTCACAATTTCACTTAAACTGCATAATAGCATTTCATAAAGACTCACAACTCATACATAATGATGAATGTCTATGGCCTTGATATGCAGTTTCAGATATGGTGCGTGTCAGTGGAGGAATAAAACTCAAAATGCGTAAACATTTACATTTAAGATGCACTAAACTGTGAAGTAATTCTCAATCCATTCAAACCATTATAAAAATGGACTATAATCAACCATTACTCTTTCTCTTTCCCCACTCAACCTCCCCTCATACCGCTGTCATAATGAAAAATATACCGCGAGAAAGAGAGAAAACTCGCCCATTACAGTAAAAACCATTTCCTCGTATTGCTGCATTTTTCCCCACTGAAAATACCACATTCATCGTTTTATTACGGACATATCTAAGATAAGGTAAAGTAACAAAAGATTTTAAAAAAGGAAAGAATCAAAACCGCATGGTGTTTCGAGCGAGAGGGAGCATTTTGGACAGCTCTGTGGCGGTGATATATCAGCACACCCCGGCGATGTCTGCGCTTTTTGCGATATGAGCGCATTATGATTATGCGCAGACGAAGCCTCGGTTTGTCTCACGGTCTCTCTGCCCACGATCAGCGCGGCTGATTCTGGCTTCACACAAAGAGAGAACAGCAGCTCCCTCCCTCAGGGCGAGTGGGGTCCAGGTTCACCAAGTTTTCCATATTTGTTGTACTTCTACAAGACAAAGGAAGGCACTCGAGCCAAGGAGAAAACGTAATATTGAATTCTGTACTATGACTGCGTAATGGGAAACCGCGCCGACAGCAGACAGCCTGTTCGGGCTCATTTTAAACTCCGTTTGTTTTTTATTTAGTTCCTTTTATTTTCGCCCCTCTCTTTCATCACTTGATGGCTACCCTCCGGGAGCCTGGCCTCTGGCGGGGCTCATATTGCACGGACACACAAGGGGGGGGGGGATTCTGGGCCAAAAGGCGATGTAACACCGGTTTGTTTGGTTTTTTTTTTTTTTTTTTTTTTAGACCCGCAGTAACTTTGCGCGCGAGCATTTTAGCGCAATGTATTTTTGTCTCCCGTTTCCCCCCATGAGAAATCAAAGCAGGCGGATAACAAGCGCAGAAATAACCGTATATCGGTTTTGATGACGCCCACTTGGTCATGGCTTTAGGCTCTATACGGAAGAGGTTTAAATGGACTCCACATGTGATGCTGAAACGTCTCTGCGCTTTGGAACAGGATCTGGATCTTAGGAATAATATTCATAAAATAATATCATGCTGTGTAGCATATGTTATTACCCGACAAAGTGTTTTAATCGATATTTTCATGTCGTGTCTATATAACGTGCCACATGGAAATCCAGCTATGTGCTCCAATAATGAAACGCATTATTTCCCCCAGCTGTGAAAATGGAAAATGGCTAATTGAAAAAAATGAACAATCACGACGTGGAATAAAGATGTGTGTGCCGTTTGCAAAGCTTTTTGGCGATAAAGTTCAATAAAGGATAGCTTTAACTTTCAGAATTTTCTCTGGAATACCAAAAAAATAAATAAATGCACAGCATGTGTCAAGGACAGGTATTTTTGGACTGCATTAGACACACTGAAATACTGAAAGGTGTCCATACAGAGAATACGAGAGTGTCCACAGGGAGAGCGTTGTTCTTTAACTTGTGTTACGATTAGTGCTTTCACCGCTAATGCTTGACAACGTGTTAATTAAAAACAAATAAAGAATACATTATATTTTTTAACACAGTTACCTCACTGCTCCCCATTGACATTCATGAGCAGAGCTGAAACACAGCTAAGCCTCGACTCACACCACCCTTCTACAGGGGTCTCAATGCTGAATCACAAAGCGCTCAGTTACGCCATCCATTTCCTGCCATCCATTCATGTGTGCCACCTTTATTAAAGGCTTTGTGGTGTAATTATGAAAATGCCAGGATTTGTCAGTGCACCTGCCAATCATCACTCTAACAGTGTTTGGGTTGGAGGCGGGGTTAAGCCCCAGGTGAGGGGGAGGGGATGAGCTGCATTGGGTAATGAAAGGAGCTGATGGGCTGGGCTGTTTAATTGCATTTATCAAGCTGCCTCAGTCACCTTTGCTTCATATTAAAGTCTTTAAAAAGGTGTTGGCAGGGTGTGAAAAGATTCCGCAATTAGACAGGAAAATAATGAGATAAACAGCGGAGTCGCTACAAGGTCACCTGAATAAGTGACAAGCCTTATGCAGGAAGGATAAGCTTTAAAATGAAAGTGAGACATATGGAAGAACAGGTACATGCATGCATTTAATTCACTGCCAGCCGTGACTCTTGTTGCACTGCAGCTCAGCACATTCAGGCTTTGCTACCACTGATGCGCTTACACAGAAAAATAAATCACAACAATCTCCTTACTCTGCTCAGTGGATGGAGCCATTTTAAAATTCAGGAATCAGTGCAAGACCTCAAAAATCAACACCAAATAATGAAATATATTCTGTACAATATTTTCAGAGGACAAGAAAGTGATGGCTACAAGTTTCCCAATCTCTGGTATTATTAAAGAGTAGAATAAAAAAATATTGCCCTGAAAATGCAGCAAGGCAGTCTCAGCACTGATTGAAGAGAGAGAAATAGGATTCGACTGAATGACAGCAGATAGGAACATAAGATTTCCATTTTCCATCACAAGGAAGATTTCATGTGGTGCATTCATTTCATTTACTTTAGCAATTATATAACCACAATATACCTCCAGTAACAAGCACAAATAGCACATTTCTGGTGTCCTGCTGCATGGAATTTTCTATTTCATTTTCAGGTTTCATTTTATGCCTAAGTAACAGCATTTAAAGTCTGTACAACCCCAGCACTGTACATTGTGACAGAACTGCCTGACCTATGTGTGGACTGCATATAGTATATGAGAAAAAAGAATAATTGCTATTAACTTTTATTCCAATAAACAAGAAAATCACATGGCCCACTGTTGAATTATTCTGTACGTCAGACATCTTTGTTACGTCTGGAATGTATTTGTTTGCCTGACCTTAAAATTCAGCATAAAATTCTAAGCATTTACTGACGTCTTTGGTTTAATTCTCACTATAATAATTATGAACATCTCTCCATATTTTATCTAACAGACTAATTCTTGGTCAGGGCTGTTTGGCGATCCATTGCACAGCACACACACCCCTAAACTCACACACCCCTCTATCTCACAGGCGGGAGCGTTAAGAGTCTATGGGGTGAAACTGGAGACCCACACAGACACGGGGAGAACATGCAAACTGCGCTCATAATGGCTCCAGTCGATTCAAACCCACCACCCTCTTGCAGTGAGGTGACAGGGCTGCCCCCAGCGCCGCCCTGCGGCCCGTCACAGAGAGGGTGATAAACCCCAGAGGGAGGGGCTCTATACTGGTGGCAGCAAACACAGATATGGGAGCAGCAGGGTTAGACCGACAGTGTGCAGCAGCTTGCATGCAGGAGGAAGCAGCCGAGTGTGTAGAGGGAGGCTGATTTAAAGAGACCATCTGCAGTGGGAGTGCAGCGGGGGACAAATGTCACTCAGCTCAGCATCAGGAGATACAGCCTGAAAATTTGACTTTTGCAGTCTGACAGAACTATGCGAGGCTCCACTTATAAAGAGCAACAACTAGAAACAATGAGTCCAACACGAATTAGACAGCGACTACATAAGCTGACTCCACTTATGGTGCATGTCAGCTCAGGCAAGTGAGGAATGCGTCTGGATGGAAGTCAACAAACCTGCGGAGGCATAACATCACCATGAAGTATTTTGCTTTAGACCAGCGGTTTTTAAACTCAGTCCTGGGGGACCGTTGCACATGCTGGTGTTTGTTGCAACCACAAATGCAATTACAGAATTTTAAAAAAGCTGTTTATTTTTCTGAAGTAATTGCTTTTTATGCTCAGAGGGATTATTTAACCTCTTAAACCATGTTATGATATAAATGGCAATGCACTCCATGAGGAAAGCCTATGTTAAGTTATATTTCGCTATATGCTAAACAACTGCATTAGAGGTGAGAACATTTTTAACAAATCAAATTCAAGATGGAGGTGTTCAATTATAAACTGCTAATTAGGTTCTGAATACTGTTGTGTGTTTTTATCTTTTTTTTTTTTTTTAGAAATGAACACAAAAATGACTTAGAACAGACTTTGCTCATTAAAATATACTTTGTCGATGAATTCCTCACTGTCGAATAAATGGATAGTTTTAGCTACAGTGTCAACAATGTCACTAATTAGAAGCTGGTTGATTGTTCAATATTATTAGTAATGAATCTTTTTGCAATATTAAGCTATTTCCATTTCAGCGCAATACGATCACAGTATTTTTATTCTATATATCTAGTTTATTCTACAACTAGACATCATGGACATCACACAGCGAGAGGATGAGGACATCTTGAGGAAGATGAAACCCTCCACCTGTGCCCTGGACCCATTTCCCTCAGCCCTGATAAAAACCCACTCCTCTGCAATAAGTCCCATGATCACCAAAATCATTAACCACTCCCTCCAGGCCAGCCATGTCCCTACTGCCCTGAAAACTGCAGTCATCAAGCCACTTCTCAAAAAGCCCAGCCTTGACCCCGAAGTATACGCCAACTACCGTCACATCTCCAACCTCCCTTTCCTATCAAAGGTGTTGGAAAAGGTAGTTTCTGCCCAACTCCACAATCATCTCAAATCCAACAGTCTATATGAGAAGTTCCAGTCTGGTTTCTACTCTGGCCACAGCACAGAAACCGCTCTGATCAGGGTCACCAATGACCTGCTGATGACGGCTAATGCTGGCTCACCATCTCCTCTCATCCTTCTTGACCTCACCGCAGCATTCTACACCGTTGACCACCGCATCCTTTTACACCGCCTCTACTCCTCCATCAGACTCTCCGACTCCACCCTGGCCTGGTTCACATCTTACCTCACAGACAGAACGGAGTACGTGTCCCTGGGAGGGGCTAAGTCGGACATGCACTCTGTCACTTGTAGTGTCCCTCAAGGATTGGTCCTTGGCCCCACCCTCTTCACTCTACATGCTCCCCCTTGGCCGTGTCATCAGCCAGCATGGAATATCATTCCACTGCTACGCTGATGACACCCAACTCTACAATAAAACCAACCCAACCCCCTCTGCAGCCCTGCCCTCTTCCACACTCTCCACCTGCCTGGAGGAGATAAAGGCGTGGATGACGACCAACTTCCTGCAAATAAACAGCACAAAAACGGAAGCCACTCTTGTTGGCACCCCACACCAGACCCGGTCATCCACCATCACCAGCATCGCCTTCGCCGGTCACGACATCCACCTCTCATCTTCAGTCACTAACCTCGGTGTCAGAATGGACCCTAACCTGACCTTTGAGGCTCACATAAAACACTTATGTAAAACCTCCTTCTTCCACCTCAGGAACATTGCAAAACTCGGCCCTACAATCACCCTGTCAGATGCCGAAAAGCTTGTCCACGCCTTTGTCTCCTCCAGGCTGGACTACTGCAACGCACTCCTCATCGGGATCCCCAGTAAGAACATCCAGCAGCTGCAATACATTCAGAACAGTGCTGCCAGGATCCTGATGAGTGTGCAAAAGTATGATCACATCACACCCCTCCTCAAATCCCTCCACTGGCTTCCTGTCCAGTACAGGATCGAATTTAAAATCTCCCTGCTGTCCCACCACTGCCTCTACGGCACTGCCCCCCTTTACCTCAAAGAACTGCTCACCCCCCATTCCTCCCCACACCATCTCCGCTCTGGACAGGCCAACCTCCTCCAGCCTCCAAGGACAAGGCTTAGAACTATGGGTGACCGCGCCTTCTGCTCAGCCGCTCCCAGTCTGTGGAATGCTCTCCCTGAACGACACAGACTGTGGATGCTTTTAAAAAAGGCTTAAAAACTTATCTTTTTAGAAAAGCCTTCGATTGACTGTTTTAACTATAGCCTCTCTGTTCTTCTACTTTAGTAATGTAGCTTCTCTGTGTCTTTAATGTTTAATGTTGTCTCTTAGATGTTTGTTGTTTTTTTTTATGCACTGCAGCACTTTGAGATCATTTATTTGATGTAAAGTGTATTTACAAATAAAATCTATTATTATTATTAACTATTTCTGGCAAAATGAAGCTTTAAAGAGTTAATAAAACTGATAAATGAGCCCCTAAGAGCCATACTGGGCCAACCCATGCTGGGGAACTTCTGAGAAAATGGGACTTAAAGTTGCCAGCCTCCTGTGTCATCTAGAGTATCTGGGAACTAGAAACACTGCTTATGTTATAAACCCAAGATATGTAAAATTACGTTATGCACTTTTTATGTCGGTTTTGGATGCCCTTCTGTTTCATTTAAAGTGAAAGGTACCTCCTTCTGAAGCAGAACCATCATCTTCTGATTCATTTGGGACAAACTCTGGGTCTCCATTATCTTCCACTTCACCATCATCATCAATCATAGCAAGCAGTTCCTCATTAGTGAGATACCGAGCCGCCATGTTCACATTGAATAATGGAAAAGTTGTGGGATGGTCCACTATGGCTAAGGCAGTGCATTGCATATGTACAGTGGCAGAGAGGACGTTTGCTTGTTTGAACAATCCATGTGGGTAGATTGGGTTGGCTCATTTAGGAAACGTAGATCTCAGTTTTCTGCACATGCTGACTACCTCAACTCAATTTAAGCTAAAAAGTCTTGGATGGCCCGGTATGGTTCTTAGGGGCTCAAATATCCATCCATCCATTATCCATGCAGCTTCATGTTCGCCAGGGCGGCGGGGCAATGGAGCCTATCCCAGCTGACTATGGGTGTAAGGCAGCGACACACACTGACCAATCCATCGCAGGGCACACACACCATCCCCCTATGAACATGACCATCGGAAATAGGGAAAACTTGTTGGAAAAAACCATGTTAAAATTCTGGGACTGTAACTGTGGTTGGAATGAGACCTGGCTGTACAGATGTACCACAGGAGTTAAGAAGCTCGGTAAGGTCATGAACCCTTCAGTATCCTGTCCATCACTGTACTGTCTGCAGATCCTCAGGAAATGCTGTTTAATGACAGAGATTCCTGTAGGAGAATATTAACCACATCACGTACAGCCTTGTTGCTATTGCTCTCATTTTAAGTGCACGTATCACTCTGTCTCACCCCGCAATGGGGTCTTCACTAGTTACCTGTTTACCCATGAATAGATTTATTTAAACCCATTCACTGGTTTTGCACCAAAGGACCCGTTTGTTCCATTCAGTCTCAAACTGTTCAAAAGGACACATGTATGTTCTATGCAGCTGTTTCAGTTTAATCAGGTTTCATGGGGAACAGGAGAGTGCATTAAAGGAACACAGGTCACATGTATTATAATGAAATACAGTGACTGTATTGTCCAAATTGCATTTGGTGCGTTCCGTACATATCAAATTAAAAAGAAATAAAACAGTATACATATGGGGCTAAGTTTCTCACAGGGGTTAAGCACTGTGTTCCCAGACTAAATACAACTTTGATGAGAAATTCTCAGTAAAACAAAACAAAATCAAATCACAACTCAGTATAGGAGAAAATGACAAAGTCTAATCTGTCACTGTATTACTGGTCCTGGATCAGTTACAGACGTGTAAAAACACTCGATTTCCCTAAGAGAGAGAAGCATGAGCATTTATCCGCACTGCGTTACATTGCACAGACGATAACACCGCACTGTGTTACAGTGCACAGGCAATAACAGCGCACTGCGTTGCAGTGCACAGGCAATAACACCGCACTGTGTTACAGTGCACAGGCAATAACACCACACTGCGTTACAGTGCAAAGGCAATAACACCGCACTGCGTTACAGTGCACAGGCAATAACACCGCACTGCATTACAGTGCACAGGCAATGACACTGCACTGCGTTACAGTGCACAGGCCATAACACCGCACTGCGTTACAGTGCACAGGCCATAACACCGCACTGCGTTACAGTGCACAGGCCATAACACCGCACTGCGTTACAGTGCACAGGCCATAACACCACACTGCATTACAGTGCACAGGCCATAACACCGCACTGCATTACAGTGCACAGGCGATAACACCGCACTGCGTTACAGTGCACAGGCAATAACACCGCACTGCGTTACAGTGCACAGGCAATGACACCGCACTGCGTTACAGTGCACAGGCCATAACACTGCACTGCGTTACAGTGCACAGGCCATTACACTGCACTGTGTTACAGTGCACAGGCAATAACACCGCACTGCGTTAGAGTGCACAGGCAATAACACCGCACTGTGTTACAGTGCACATGTGGTAACACCGCACTGTGTTACAGTGCACAGGCGATAATACCGCACTGCATTACAGTGCACAGGCAATAACACCGCACTGCGTTAGAGTGCACAGGCGATAACACCGCACTGCGTTACAGTGCACATGTGGTAACACCGCACTGTGTTACAGTGCACAGGCGATAATACCGCACTGCATTACAGTGCACAGGCAATAACACCGCACTGCGTTAGAGTGCACAGGCAATAACACCGCACTGTGTTACAGTGCACAGGCCATAACACTGCACTGCGTTACAGTGCACAGGCCATTACACTGCACTGTGTTACAGTGCAAAGGCAATAACACCGCACTGTGTTACAGTGCACATGTGGTAACACCACACTGTGTTACAGTGCACAGGCAATAACACCGCACTGCGTTACAGGGCACAGGCAATAAAACCGCACTGTGTTACAGTACACAGGCGATAACACCGCACTGTGTTACAGTGCACAGGCGATAACACCGCACTGCGTTAGAGTGCACAGGCAATAACACCGCACTGCGTTAGAGTGCACAGGCAATAACACCGCACTGTGTTACAGTGCACAGGCAATAACACCGCACTGCGTTACAGTGCACAGGCAATAACACCGCACTGCGTTACACTGCACAGGCAATAACACCGCACTGTTACAGTGCACAGGCAATAACACCGCACTGTGTTACAGTGCACAGGCGATTACACCGCACTATGTTACAGTGCACAGGCGATAACACCGCACTGCGTTACAGTGCACAGGCGATAACACCGCACTGCGTTACACTGCACAGGCAATAACACCGCACTGTTACAGTGCACAGGCAATAACACCGCACTGTATTACAGTGCACAGGCGATTACACCGCACTATGTTACAGTGCACAGGCGATTACACCGCACTATGTTACAGTGCACAGGCGATAACACCGCACTGCGTTACAGTGCACAGGCCATAACACCGCACTGCATTACAGTGCACAGGCGATAACACCGCACTGCATTACAGTGCACAGGCGATAATACCGCACTGCATTACAGTGCACAGGCAATAACACCGCACTGCATCACAGTGCACAGGCGATAACAACACACTGCTTTACAGTGCACAGGCAATAACATGACATGTTTACGTGTAATTCTTTCAGACAATGTACATGAACCTATAAGGGGTCGTTCACACCGGTGGCACCTGCTGTGGAGAGTAGATGGGCACTGCCACTCAAGCAGGGAGCACTGACAGGCAGCCAGCGCCCACCCAGACCGAGGGTGACTCAGCCCTTTGGGTGGGTGCAGACAGACTCATGCTGACAGGGCACAGAGCCCTCGGCCTTAATTAAGAGGGCTCTCGCCAACACTCACCCATAACAGAGGTAATAACACTCATCTCCGCTCCGGTCAGTTACGCACGTCAAGCGCATGATTGCATTATAAAGCAGCTTTCTGAGATCCCTGTCTCTATGAGCGGAAGATGGAATCGCTGAACTCTAGACCAGGTTACTTGTAAAGAGGGACTCTGAGTGTTGTCTGTGCTGATCGACTCTTTCCATGTTTCTAACAAGCATGAAGCACTCAAATCCCCCACCACAGTTTTGGCATTCTGGTCAGGAAACGAAGTGATAAAGGGACAGACTGACGGACAGAAGAACGGATAGAAGTATGAGAAGGTGCATCAACACTATAAGCTATATCTACACATTAGATTTCATGGAATAATTGTGAATGGTTTAGGAGTTCTGGCTCAGAAATGCAGTAGGACGAACAGACATGGGGATGGAAGAAAGAACACGGAAGGACAGTGCCCATTTACTCATTCACTCATTCACTTATTCACTTATTCACCCATTTGCTCATTCACTCATTCCTAAATCCCCATGAACTTCATGATGAGGGATGAAAGCCACAGCCTACAAACCCACAGCCAGATCTACCGTCCTTCACTTTGAACAGGGAGGTCATGGTGGTCATCACTGCCCATGGCGGTCCCCCCCACCACCACACACACACACACACACACACACACACACAATGAATAATAATAATAATAATAATAATAATCATAAATTAAAAAATGCGGACAGAGTACATCACCCAGTTTTGTAACTTTAAAGCAATAGGAAGAAAGCAACATCTCAATGAGATAATAAAGCACGGACCATTTAGTACCCATTGCATGTGTAAACTGACTGTCTGTGTTGGTAGCATTAATGCTACAAGATATAGTCATGTCCATAAATATGTGTACATTGAAAACATTATTGTTATTTTAGCATATCGGAGTTGAAATGAGCTGATGAATATGGGCTCTGTGTGCAGGGTACATGCGGAGAGGATTTAGGAATTACAGCACTTTTTATATCTGATTCCTTTTTTCTTACGGGACCAGGAGTGACTGTGGCTGTGAGCTGTTCCACAGACAGATGTGTGAAATCCCCTCATTATTTCATTTACACCTGAGCAGATGAGAGGTGTAAAGTTAATTATAAGTGTAGCATCTGTATTTGCAATCTGTTCTTCTTAACTCTCAATCTAAAGTCCAGAGAGTTTCAGCAGAAGCAAGCCATCACTAGGCTAAAAAATAAAAACAAAGAGAGAGATATTCCAAATGCTTCTCAAAACTATTCCTAACACGAAGGCTTACACAAGAGGGAACCCCTCTCAGAAAAGTCTCAGAAACAGGAAGAACAGATTAGAGTCGGTGCCATTAGTTCCCAAAAGATTACACAGAGTGGTGACATTGAAAGGAGACATCATACACAGGTAAAAACACCCTCCTGACCTCTGCTGACGAGTGTCTCAGCCCTCACATTAAGTCTACATTTACATAAAAAATTTTCAAAAGAACAAAAAGAAATATAGCTGCAAGCGGCAATTCCGGGGTTCAAGCCAAGAAAGACCATTAGTAGTTGATAGCTTTAACAGCTTAATTAAAAACCACTTTAAGAGTATGTTGCAGGTATTTATGTGGACCTATTTTGCCAGTGTAATGATTGGACCAACAACTTATGATGTATAGTCTGATTTGTGTTATGTTAGGCTATTTTTTTTGCATTTGTAGCACCCCCTATTGGTCAATGTTAATGAAATTTTCAAGGTATGTTTCAGGTATTTATGTGGACATATCCTGCAAGTTTTGTGGCGAAAGGACAAACAATTTCTGATTTATAATCTGATTTGTGTAATACCACGCACCTTTTTTGCATTTGTGGAGCCCCCTAGTGGTCGATTTGATTGAAACTTTCAGGCTATTATTCAGGTTCTTATGTTTGGGAAAACTATTTGTGATTTATAGTCTGATTTGTGTTATACCACGCTGCTTTGTTTTGCATTTATAGCGCCCCCTACCGCTCAATTTGAATAAAATTTTCAGGGTATGTTTCAGGTACTTATATGAATATATCCTGTGAGTTTTATGGCCACAGAACAAACAATTGCTGATTTATAGTCTGATTTGTGTCATGCCATGCCCATTTTTTGTGCACCCCCTATAGGCTGATTTGAATAAAACTGTCAAGGTATGTTTCTGGTACTTAAATGGACATATCCTGTGAGTTCTGTGATGATTAGCCCAAAGGTTGTTGACTTTTATCCATTTATGTGCTAAGCCCCGCCCCTGCTGAAGTTCATTGGTCAATATCTTGGAGATAAAAAAGATTTCAACAAGCCTTATGCATCTTTGATAATCTTGGTCCAATGATGATCTACAGAAAATTTCAAAGGAATCAGACCTGCGGCCTAGGAGGATGTCAAAAATGTGTTTTTCAAAATATTCAAAATGGCGGAACATCCAATATGGCGGACCTTAGGGGTCTTTATGGGAAAGTTGTAGGGTTTAGACCAAGGAATGTTTCTACCAAGTTTTGTGTAAATCTGAATTATACCGTAGGAGTTATGACCTTTAAAGTGAAAAACTGTTTTTCTTGAATTATAGCGCCCCCATCAGGCTGATTGAGTTGAAAATGGATTGGGCAGCATTTGCACACAACTTCTAACCAATGTGCAAAATTTCAGGTCTTTATTATTTACCATCTCACGGGAATTTGCGAAAACATTTCTGAAGAAGAAAAGAAATAATAATAATAAATATAGCCGCAATCGGCAATTCTGGGGTTCAAGCCAAGAAAGACCATTAGTAGTTGAAAGCTTTAACAGCTTAATTAACAAGTGTTGCCACTAAACGTGGCATTGTCCCCCGCCAGGTGACGGAAATTGACTGGGGTCGGCGTATCACACAAATACACATTGAAGCCAAAGATGAATAAAATCGGTCAAAGCGTTCTTGAGATTTTGCATTCACAACAAACGGGACGTGACGGACAGACGGCCAGATGGATGGACTGATGGAGCTGAATACTATGTCCCCCGGCCCTAGTACACCTTGACACCAAAGATGAATGGAATCGGTCAAACCGTTCTTGAGATATCATGTTGACAAGGTATTTGTAAGTGGTAAAATGGTTGTAATGACCTCGAGAATAATACCAAGGTTTCGTAAATCGAGTGGGCTGTGAGCACTCCCCTAATACACCTTGAGACCAAAGATGAATGGAATTGGTCAAACTGTTCTTGAGATATCGTGTTCACAACAAATGGGACATGACGGACAAACGGAGCTGAATACTATGTCCCCCGCCCCTAATACACCTTGAGACCAAAGATGAATGGAATCGGTCAAACCGTCCTTGAGATATCGCGTTCACAACAAACGGGACGTGACGGACGGACGGAGCTGAATACTATGTCCCCCACCCCTAATACATCTTGAGACCAAAGATGAATGGAATCGGTCAAACTGTTCTTGAGATATTGCGTTCAGAACAAACGGGACATGACGGACGGCCGGACGGAGCTGAATACTATGTCCCCCGCTCCGCTCGCTATCATGGCGGCGGGGGACAAAAACCATTTTAAGAGTATGTTGCAGGTATTTATGTGGACCTATTTCACCAGTGTAATGATTGGACCACAACTTTTGATGTATAGTCTGATTTGTGTTATGTTAGGCTATTTTTTGCATTTGTGGCGCCCCCTACAGGCCGATTTGATGGAAACGTTCAGGCTATGTTTCAGGTTCTTATGTGGATATATCCTGTGAGTTTTGTAATGCTTGGGAAAACTATGATTTATAGTCTGATTTGTGTTATACCACGCTGTTTTGTTTTGCATTTATAGTGCCCCCTATCAGTCAATTTGAATGAAATTTTCAGGGTATGTTTCAAGTATTTATATGAATATATCCTGTGAGTTTTATGGCTATAGGACAAACAATTGCTGATTTATAGTGTGATTTGTGTTATACCACACTGCTTTGTTTTGCATTTATAGCGCCCCCTATCAGTCAATTTGAATGAAATTTTCAGGGTATGTTCCAGGTACTTATATGAATATATCCTGTGAGTTTTATGGCTATAGGACAAACAGTTGCTGATTTATAGTCTGATATGTGTCATGCCATGCCCATTTTTTTGCATTTATAGTGCCCCCTATGGGCCGATTTGCATGAAACTGTGAGGGTATGTTCCTGGTATTTATATGGACATATATTACGAGTTCTGTGATGATTGGCTCAATGGTTGTTGACTTTTGTCCATTTATGTGCTAAGCCACGCCCCTGCTAAAGTTCATTGGTCAATATCTTGAAAACTAAACGATTTCAACAAGCCCTATGCATCTTTGATAAGCTTGGCCCAATGATGATCCACAGCGGATTTCGAAGGAATCAGACCAACGGCCTAGGAGGAGATCTCAAAAATGTGTTTTTCAAAAAATTCAAAATTCCGGAAAATCTAATATGGCGGACCTTAGGGGTCTATATTCTTAAGTTGTAGAGTTTGGACCAAGAAATGTCTTTACCAAGTTTCGTGTAAATGAGACTTACAGCGTAGGAGTTATGACCTTTAAAGTGAAAAACTGTTTTTCTTGAATTATAGCGCCCCCATCAGGCCGATTGAAATAAAAATGCCTTGGACAGCATTTACACACAACTTCCAACCAATGTGCAAAATTTCAGGTCTCTACCATTTACCATCTCACGGGAATTTATGAAAACATTTCTGAGGAAGAAAAGAAATAATAATAATAAACCAGCACAAAAACATTAGGGCTTCAGCCGTACGGGCTTGAACCCCTAAAAAACAAGATGGTAAGAAGGTTGAGAGGGACAGAATTTTGACAGCCAATAGGGGGCAGTGTTTCCACTGCAGCAAGTACAAGACCAAATCTGAGGACACGAGTCCTGCTGGATTTTTGCTCCCTGGGTGAAACGGCTGTTCTGCTGCTCTGAGACACCGTGGTCATTAGAGACCCATTAAAGGGGTCTAGGCCTCATACTAAATCAAACTCTAACAGTCCAGCGAAGAAACCGTTCCCTATTTCAGAGGTGAATCAAAACTTGCTCTTGTGGAACAACAGATAAGTCTCTAACTCTGAAACATGGTGCCGCAGTCACAATGCGATACGCATCTCTATTGTGCACGGAGAGAGCTTCAGCGAAGTTAGACTGAAGGCAGATACATGTAAATCAGAACTCAGTAACCCCTCAAAAGTAATTCCTGGGGAAGGTTGAGGAAATGTGTTTGTGATTCATACCTCACTCTTACATTACACTGCAGCTCAAGTGCTGAGTGTACAATATAACAGGAATTTGTGTCTCTTTTCCTGTTAAGTCTAGAACTTCATAGGAAAGTTAATAATCAAAGATAAATTTGTGCATTAGAGAGAAAATAAGGCGAAGCTGGCAGCCGGAGATGAGCTGATGTGTCGGTGTGTGATCAGAGAGGATATTTCGGGTGAGGGGCCGCTCTGATTCGGCTCCCCTGTTGGGCGCTTCTGTCTGCCTTTAATTAGAGAATCTTCTTTCTGATGTCGACACTTTTACTCTCAATCTGTCTTACAGTCTTATGCAAGGAATTCAAGGATACAGCTTCTCATGCACAGTTCGTTCACCAGTGCTCACAGGAGGCACACCTGATGGCTTTGCCAGGCAGACAAAGCAAAATCCATGTGACCGCAGCTGAGAGAGGGATTACAATGAATGTGATTCTCAAGTCCACCCTTACACCACTGACATGAAACCACATAAAAGACTCTATATTGGAGGTCATGATAAAAATGAATACTACTCCAAAAAGGGAGCGTTCGAGATTCACAGACAAGATGTTTATTTTTTGACTGCTGTTTGTTACATAGATAACTTTTTCCTTGATATTTACACTGTAAAAAGCATAGCAAGTGTAGCTCGTTCAGGCAGACAACTCAACTCGAGACGTCATTATTCTTATAAAAACTCTCTATGATCATGAATATCTGCCTGTTACTCCTGTCACTTCCTGTAAGACAGTTTATTTAAGCTGTTCTCCTGCTCTCCCTCTCCTGTATAAAGATGCCTCTGCCTGCAGCTGTGCTGCATCAAACTCTGCTGCTGCTGGTTAACATCTCACCTCCACACCATCATGAGGATGCTGAACACTCCCCTGGGGGAGGGGGGTTGGGGGGGGGGGGTTGTATCCTGGCTTTTGTCTTAAAGCTCAGCAGACCGCAGGATATGAGAGGATCATATATAGGATTAACAATATAAAAATGCATGACCAACACATTCTGCTACTGAAACTGTATGTATATTCGCATGGAACCTAAAGGATGTAAACATTCACATGCATTCCGGGAAAAAAAAAAGAAAAAAACAGAATGCTATAGGTTGCGAAAGAATGGTTTTTGCTGACACTTTAAAATGATTCAGGCCCATTTCTCACTTGAAACCACAGCACCTTCTCTCAGGGGAGATTTCCAGCCGAAGGCCAGGTTTTAATGTCATAAATCTCACACTCAATAATGGGGTCAGGAGTTTGAGAGAAAGGCAGCGATGGCGGGAAACGGTTCAGACTGCCCGCGGCGCCACAGACAGGACAGAAAACATTTTCTCCATCCTCAGCAAACACAATCATTTCACTGCAGTGGCCCTCCAATTCTTCCACTGCGCCACGCGTCACATGACAGGGGAGGGAGTCCGTGTGACTCATGGCGTTTACACGCCTGTGACCTCTGCCCTCCATCCTCTCCACCTCTTTCACACCATCCAGGGATTGAGTTTAGAAAGTGCCGGGGCACAAATCCTGGCTGCTGTGACTCCGTTTTAAAATGTGTTAAACGGAAGAATGGCTTTATTGTAGTAGCAGCGATTTCCTTCAGTTCAATAAATGTTATCCTATTTGGTTTTGCTTGTAAGCAGCAAATAGCATTTAGCTCTAAAGCGCCAGATAAAATTCCATCTCTCTGTTCTAACCTTTTTCATGCTTTTTATTGCCTTTTCTTCCATTCTTTTTCTTTCCTGCATACTGTCAGTAAACAGTATTACTGCATAAAAAGGAAACAGTTTTCCTGACTCAATATTTCATTAAGTGTTCCAGAATAAACGAGCAGCAACACAAATCATCCGATCATTCCCCTTAAAGGAAATCTAGGGAAGAATCACAGAAATACAGTTTTGATGTTTAAATGTACAAAAAGAGCTCTTGTGTACACATATAATATCAGTAAGCCATGATGGCTTCAAGAACGTCAGAACGTTTGATGTCAGTGTTGCAAATGCCACCGATATAAACAAAACTGATAGATAAAAAAGAAAAAAAAACAGATGACCATACGATAAAAGGGTTATAGTCAAGGTCCATGTCTTTAACATTCTCCTTTAGCGTATGAGGCCTTGTCTAATGCAGGCCAGTCATGGGGCCCCGCCCACCTGGTGGCACTGATAGGGCCCTGCTGAGGGTGGGCAGGGGAGTGCCAACGAATCAGAATAACGATTCCCTGATTGCCAAACCTGACGTTGGGTGAATTTGAGCGGGTCTGCAAGTTAGCCGGCTGCGCGAGATTCCCAAAATATTACGCGAGAATCTTGCCGAAGTTGTGCAATAAGCCCTCCAAACCCCGCGATAGCTGCAGCGCTTGAACGCACCCTTTATCTCCCTACCAGGCTGTCAGCCAATGGTCTGGTGCTCATGTCCTCAGCCGTGCAGGTGTTAACAGTGAGCAATGTATGACCGCCTGCTAAGGAATGGAGAGTCCTGAGATTACATGGTCTGGTCCATATATGCAACGCTGGGGGGTTTTCAACCGTAGGCACCGTGTTGCAATTTTCTGCTATTTATTTTATTTCAAACAAGTTGTTCAACTTCCAGATTTAATCTTAAAGTTCTAAGAAGACTCTTGTTTCAGAACATTCACACAGCCATCGCGGTTCCTCCTCAGTCAGCCCAATAGAGCGTTCTGTACTGTGGGCTGTTCTTTGAGCTCAGCAGTTCTGTCTGGGCCGGAGGATCGCGGCTCAGGAGGCAGAACAGCAGGGATTGAGAGACGAGCAGATTTTAGCGAGATTCACAGGTTTAGCCCGTCAGTGTGATCCAAAGACACATGCCAACCTGTCCTACAGGTGCCAATTAGGGATGCCCGTCTGCTGAATTTCCGGTGCTGTCAATCGTCTACAAACGGCCCGGCAGAGGCATTCACACCCCCTGAAGGCAGCAAGTGTCAGCCTGCAAATACATTTACAAAGAAGAGGAATAAAATGGGGGTGATTCCTGAAACAGGTGGGCACACAAATGCCTCCACTTCTGCCGGGATCAGTGGCCTCGGCCCTCCTCCAAGCCGCCAAGACAGATGCATACTGCTCAATAATCACGACACTCGCTGCCTCTCGGCCGACATCACGGCTGCATTTGGAGTAACAGCTCTCCTCGCCATTTTCCTCAAAATCTGGTGCTAGCACCTCTTTACTCTCGCTACCGCTTTATTTATGCCTGTTGTGTTCCTGGCCCGACCTCCCCCGCAAACACTTCTCTTGTCAGCAAAGCGTTTGTGTTAAGCGATTTCTTCATGAACTCTGAGCCGTCTTTCCCCCGTTTGATCTTACATTGTTTTCCCTCTTCAAACGCTGGCAGCAGGAATGTTGGAAAACAAGTGTTTTGAAGGGATGAAGCAGTAAACGCCCTCCCACACATCCTCATACACATGCAGATACGCGCCGGCTCACCAACTGCTCACACAGCCACACGGCATGAGCACAGCTTCAGTGCGGCTGCACCATCCCTCACAGGTAACCTTCAAACAGCCCCATCTCAGCGGCAGGACACAGGTAACGGCAGGTTTCAGGCTTTATGGTTCACCTATGGAGGCTTATGTTTCTTGTCGTTTATTTCTTTCACTCCTGAAGGACGGCCAACAAAAGACCTGCTGCTTTCGCTCTCCGTTCACCCTGAGCCCGCACACACATTCGCATCTGAGCAACATGACATTCAAAATGGAGGGCCGTGATCGCGATTGAAGAAAGACTAAGATCTTCATCTGAATATCACGTCGCATTTAATACGGTTTGTGCCCTCAAAAGTCAAATGTCACTCACCTTTGTTGACAAGTAAGATCAAATGATTGCCCTTAAAAATAGTACATATTCATTCAGCAATTACTACAGAATTAATTATTTTCCCAGTAAGAGCAAAACCTTAAGTTTTGATATCTTGGCCCAAGTAAATGCCAATTTTAATTACTTGAAAGCCATGGAATATTCTACAATGAGTCAATTCACTGATGGGGATCTGAATGCAATGAGAGAGGTCTGATGATCCATTTAAAACATGGATTCCACATCTTCTCCTCTTTCATCTTAGCTTTCAATATCTGCCACACCGGAGTAAGCAGCAGAGCATCTTTAGCAAATAAAAACAAAGGTCAATTTGAAAATATTTCTCCTTGACTAAAGGCTTGTGTGCAATCTTTGTGTATTTATAAAAGTGATATCTGTCTGTGCCCATCTGGTCCATTCAAGCCCAGAGACAGAAAGAACTTGGATGTTGTTTGCACTTAGGCATTTCCGTGTGAATTCTGATGCATCTTTGTGCTCATTGTCCGTCTGTTACCGAGCCTCAGCTTCCAGGCACAGACAAGAAGAGTATCCATTAACATTCCCTGGCAATTATCAGTATTCATAACGCTATTAATCTTAACAAGTACTCCTGGACCCCTGCAAGCCAAACACAACTAAAACATCAATGACCCCACTACATATCTGACTGAAGACACCAACGCATTCTCCTTGTAAGCATTTCCTCACAGCTGTAAGGCCAATAATTCCCATTTTTCTCAATGCCAAGGGGACTGTCATTGAGTCATTATACCGAGAATGTAATTTGGCGTAGCCCTAATGCTTGGTCTTACTTCTTGTTCAAAGCAAAGGGTTTTCTTCATGCTGACCTTCCCAAGTTTTTGTAGTAGCAGATGGGGAATGCTGGTATCATTGTTTTTAGACTTGGGGAACCTAAAATGTTATGAATGCATGCGACTCTTTAACCGTGATCCTTGGGAGATTTATTGCCTACTTAACCATCTTCCTCAGTGCCCATTAGGATAACACCGACTTTACTGCAGTGTGCCAGGTACATACTGTAAGTAGCATTTATAATCACTCAGGCATTCTTAGGAACATTTTACTTAACTTGCGATGGTCAAATGCCATCAGTCTAATCCTGATTAACAGTTATTGTGCTTTTTTCATGGTGATGGATAAGAAAGGGATTCTGTGAGTTCCCTTATTGTTATACCCAAGCAAAACAACATAATGGCATGATGAGATAACATACTGTTGTCACTTCTGCCTGAGATGAACTCAAATGAAATAAAAATCCAATCCTGAAGAAAGTCAGTCACGGAAACAAATAAAATTTTGAAAAATCTAAATATACAGTCGGGTACCGATAAAGGAAAAAACCTGAATAAATGCATCAACAAAAAATGCAGATGCTTCTGTTAATTTTCCTCACATGGTTTGGGTCCACTCGTCTCCTGTAAGGGTCCCTGTAAATCAGTGCAGATTTATTCTGTGTGAATCACCTTTATATCCTGTGATGAAGCTCCTCCCATGGTGGGAGGGGCCTCTTCCAGGATTATAATGGCCCAAACCCCACAGGGCACAAGGGGTCACTGAATGGGTTTATGAGCATGAAAATGATTATAAAGATATACCACTATCTTCAGAGTCACCAGATCTTAAACCAGCTGAACTTGTATGAGGGATTTAGGAACACTGCGGCAAATAACGCTCTCCGTTACCATCATCAAAACTCTGAGGGAATAACCACTGGATGAAAGGTGCTCCATCTCTCCAGTTAAGTTTCACACCTGTAGACTCTAGTCCAATGTGTGAACGCACCAAGCAACAATTGACATTTCATGACACTTTGTGATTTTGAGATAAAGGTTGTTAAAGTTGGGCACTTTTTCCTTGATCTGCGAAGCGATTTACTTTTTAGAAGATTCTACTGAAAATAATTGGTGCATCACTCATTTTTGACATCAAATATTTTATAGATACATAAAACAAACTATAGCACAGAGTCCAAGTCCAAAGTTGAAATGAGTCCGAGTGTCCTGAAATGCCGTATTTCAGCTGATGTGATCACACGTGTGTTGAAGCTGATCTGGCGGCATGTGGAGGGGCAGTCGCCCCCCTGAGACTCTTTATGTCAATTTTTCCATTAATTTGTCACCCATCTGTACAACATACATATAACTGCAACAGAGTCCAAAAAAGTTGGCAGAGTCGACTGTTTACCTCTGTGCAACATGACCTTGTTTTTTAATCACACTGATTAAGCTTTCGGGTGGTAAAGACACCAGAGTCTAGCAAGCAGAATCCCCCCCTCCATTATGCTGGACCTCAGCAGCACAAATGTTCTAGGCTTCATTACCATATATCTCCCTTTGTAACATATTCTCCATCAGAGAGGGATCAGGACTGCAGGCCGGCCAATCTAGCATCCACACTATCTGCTTCCACTATGATGCACTTGCAATCCACCCAAAATGTGTTTTGGAATCGTCTGTCTGGAAAATGCAGGGATGTTTCTGGAACAGATGACATCTAGATGGCAAGATATGCTGCACTAAAATTAGTGCATATCTTTTTGCATTGATTGTGCCCTTGCAAATGTCTGAGTCACCCATGGCATGTTTGCTGACACACCCCCAAACCATGACAAATGGTGGCTTTGAGATCTGACGATGATAACCACATGAAGTGTTGATTCGTCAGACCTCAAAACACACTTCCACTGACATCTGTGATGTGATCTGTGATGGGCTGGGGCGCAGAGGACATGTGTTGACATGTGAGAGAGGGGCGAGGGATCCGTTTATCACACACAGTCGCCCCCTAGATTCAGATTCAACAGGATGCCTTCCAGTTAGTAACAATATTTTGCACTGATTCGAGTGTTAGGCCAAAAAAATATTGTAACAATGTGTCTTCAGGGAACTTTACATTCACAGTAATGGATTAAAAAACTTTTCGCAGCTGTTGGTAAATTGGTGAGCCTCGACCCGTCTTTGCTCTTGAGGGCAAAGGCCTGTTTCGGAGGCTCCATTTAAGCCACAGCACAATTACTTCAGCTTATCATCCCAACTCATTGCATCATTATTAGTCCCACACTAACCCAGCGCCAACTTTTTTTTGAGTCTGCTGCAGCCATTAGATTTGAAATAATTGTAAATTTTCAGCAAATCATTGAATTCACAAGTTTAATAATGCGTTGTTAAAGTGTTCTCAGTGTAGAAGCCGGTGAATTGACTTCTCTTTTGATTGTATTTGCTTTTTCCATAAAGTGGCCACTTTTTCAAAACTCACGTTATAAAAAATATGTCAGAATGAGTGACACCTATGAGTTCTTTTTTCTGTTTGTTAGAAAAATAGATTACTTAAAAACAGACAGAACTCTGTGACAGTAAATTCATTAAAATACAGTAAACGCAGGTTCCCCGTGAGTTTGAACTCACTGTACGGTTTCATGACTGTCGACCTTTTTATATGCAGACTTTTCTCTCCATTTTATCAAGGGTGTCAATAATTCTGCACAAGACTTAAGGCTTTTTAGCACAGTTCACTAAATGAGTAGGAGACAATCTGCTCGGTGCCAATTATAATCACAACAACAGCAGTTTAAAAGACAACTATGCATCATTAGGAGATCTGATGTCAGTGGCGCAGATCCACTTCATGGCTAATTGGACGCAACCAGGCCCGTCACTTTCAAAGGGAAAACTGAACCTCTCTGCTAAGCCCTGGATAATCTTTGTCAGCAACAACCTCCACTGTCTGCTCCCTCCAATCACTGGGGATTTTTTTTTTTAAACCAGGACATTTTCCCTCCTAAAAGCTCTATTCATGCTGAGAAAAAGTGTGTGAGAGAGAGGGTACACTGTCTTGCCAAAAAAGTCACACAATCTAATATTTTGTTGAACCGGCTTTAGCTTTGATCACGCCGCACATTCATTGTGGCATTTATTTCTGACCAGAGTTGCGATAATTTTGACCGAGATCTTGTACTGACAATGGGACAGAAAGAACACTCCTTAAAGCCTTCTGCAGCACATCCCAGAGACTTTTAGCGAGCTACGGTCAGGACTCTGTGGTGGCAAATTCATGTGTGAGAAAGATTCCTTATGCTCCCTGAACCACTCTCTCACAATTTGAGCCCGATGAATCTGGGTATTACCATCCTGGAATATTGTCTGTACCATCAGGGATTAAAAAGTCCATTGATGGGTAACTGGTCATTCAGTACATTCAGGTAATCTGCTGAATTCATTTTATAGCTGCAGAACAGTGCTGAGCCCAGACCTGACTAACTGAAGCAACCCCAGATAATAACATAAACCCCAAATAATAGCATAACACTGCCTCCAGAGGCTTGTACAGTGGGCTCTATGCATGACGGGTGCATCGCTTCATGGGGTTCCTTTCTTACCCTGAAGTGCCCATCACTCTGGAACAGGGTAAATCTGAACTCATTGGACCACATGACCTTTTTCCATTGGTCATCAGTCCAATCTTCATACTCCCAAGCAAACTAAAATCCTTTTTTTTTCCCATTTAGGCTCCCTGACAACTGGCTTTCCTGTGACCACACAGCTGTTAGTCCCAAATCCTGCCAGTGCTTGTCCCATTGTGCATGTAGAAATGTTCTTTCTTTCACAATTAGGCATAGCCATGAGTTCTACTGTCAATTTTATACAATGAGACCCCACATAGCATTTTAGGCATTTCCGATCACAATTTTTATGATTATTATGCCTCGGTGTGCGCATGCGCACAGCGAGCATACGGTACTCAGTCTGTGTATTTGTTTGTCTGTCTGTTACCATCATAACTGTGACAGCGTGTGCATCCAAGCTAAAGTAACAATGCCAACGAGTGACAAACACTGTTCTCTTGATTTTAAATGTGCCAGAATTTTGATTTTTTGTAGCACTTCATGTTTCAGTATACACGTTTTCTGTACATAATGTTAAGCCACACCCACATGATTTTGGCACAAGGACCGCACTCTATTGACTGTTTATGTATTCAAGCTTGCTTTTATGTTACTGTACAACTATTGTACATCAGTAGTGGCGAAGCAATACACACCGAGGCATCAGCACCTCTGGTGCTTTCATTTCCCAAGTGATTTTTTTTTCCACAAAGTTGATAGTTCTCCACTATTGATCCAGGTTTTAAAAATGAGTTGGACAGCTGTTATCACAATTCCAGTGATTTCAGCAATCTCCAAAGTTGTTTTTCTTGCTTGATGCTGGCCAATAATTTGCTGGTCTGGAAAAACAATAACCGTGGGATACGTCTTCCAACATGATTGTTTAAGAAACGAGAAGCTACAAACTGCATCAGTAAGGGTTAAAAGAATTGTTGTCTGCTGAAACATTATCGCTGCAAAAATTATTCAATCATAGTTTCTTAAGTATTCACTTATTTAACCCTTTAAACTCTACCTTTTCCCTTAAGCTTTCCCTTAAGTTGGTTCAAAGTCAGAGAAAGTTTTTTTTTTTCATACTGCAGGGCAATGTCACATACACACTCCATATCTGTTGGTTGCTGAACTTCACTTAAGCCACATCACACTTATTCTGAGTTAAATATTCAAACCCATGCTGTTTTAAGGCCGCAGCATTACATCAAATGGAAAATATTAAGATCTTGTATATAAATTTATGCAATTACCCTGAAGTTCAGCAGGACATCTGTGGGATAATTGAAAACCTTGGGATCGACACTAGAATTTAAAATAAGCTGATGCCCCACAGGTTTGAATACAGCAGCCGCATTGGACAGACTCGTATATGAGGCAGTAGGTTTCATTGGGATGAATCAAAACGGAAAACTTTTTTTTTTTTTGGCCAGGCAGTGTAATTTGTGTGGAGTACATAAATGACACAGGAGGTGTAATGTGTATGTGTGGAGTATATAAATGACACAGGAGGTGTAATGCGCATGTGTGGAGTACATAAATGACACAGGAGGTGAAATGTGCATGTGTGGAGTATATAAATGACACAGGAGGTGTAATGCGCATGTGTGGAGTATATAAATAACAAAGAAGGTGTAATGTGCATGTGTGGAGAATATAAATGACACAGGAGGTGTAATGTGCATGTGTGGAGTATATAAATGACACAGGTGGTGTAATGCCAGGTGTGGAGTATATCAATGACATAGGGGGTGTAATGTGCAAGTGTGGAGTATATAAATGACACAGGTGGTGTAATGCGCATGTGTGGAGTATATAAATGACACAGGAGGTGTAATGTGCATGTGTGGAGTATATAAATGACACAGGAGGTGTAATGCGCATGTGTGGAGTATATAACTGACACAGGTGGTGTATTGCGCATGTGTGGAGTATATAACTGACATAGGAGATGTAATGCGCATGTGTGGAGTATATAACTGACACAGGTGGTGTATTGCGCATGTGTGGAGTATATAAATGACACAGGAGCTGTATTGCACATGTGTGGAGTATATAAATGACACAGGAGCTGTAATGTCTATGTGTGGAGTATATAAATGACACAGGTGGTGTAATGTCTATGTGTGGAGTATATAAATGACACAGGAGCTGAAATGTATATGTGTGGAGTATATAAATGACATAGGAGGTGTAATGTGCATGTGTGGAGTATATAAATGACACAGGAGGTGTAATATGGATGTGTGGAGTATATAAATGACACAGGAGGTGTAATGTGCATGTGTGGAATATATAAATGACACAGGAAGTGTAATAGGCATGTGTGGAGTATATAAATGACACAGGAGGTGTAATGTGCATGTGTGGGATATAAATATAAATGAATGTGGATGTGTGGAGTATATAAATGACACAGGAGGTGTAATGTGCATGTGTGGAGTATATAAATGACACAGGAAGCTTAATAGGCATGTGTGGAGTATATAAATGACACAGGAGGTGTAATGTGTATGTGTGGAGTATATAAATGACACAAGACACAATGTGAGGTGGGAGTATATAAATGAAACAGGCGGTGTGTGTATGTGTGGAATAAATGACACAGGTGGTGTAATGTAATGTGTATGTGGGAGTATATAATGTGAAGGTGTAATGTGTGATGATATATAAAATGACACAGGAGGTGTAATGTGCATGTGTGGAGTATATAAATGACACAGGAGGTGTAATGTGTATGTGTGGACTATATAAATGACACAGGAGGTGTAATGTGTGTGTGGACTGGAGTATATAAAAATGACACATGTGAGGAGTATATAAATGACACCGGAGATGTAATGTGCATGTGTGGAGTATATAAATGACACAGGAGGTGTAATGTGTATGTGTGGAGTATATAAATGACACCGGAGATGTAATGTGCATGTGTGGAGTATATAAATGACACAGGAGGTGTAATGTGCATGTGTGGAGTATATAAATGACACAGGAGGTGTAATGTGTATGTGTGGAGTATATAAATGACACAGGAGGTGTAATGTGTATGTGTTGAGTATATAAATGACACAGGAGGTGTAATGTGTATGTGTTGAGTATATAAATGACACAGGAGGTGTAATGTGTATGTGTGGCGTATATAAATGACACAAGAGGTGTAATGTGTATGTGTGGAGTATATAAATGACACAGGAGGTGTAATGTGTATGTGTGGAATATATAAATGACACAGGAGGTGTAATGTGTATGTGTGGAGTATATAAATGACACAGGAGGTGTAATGTGTATGTGTGGAATATATAAATGACACAGGAGGTGTAATGTGTATGTGTGGAGTATATAAGTAACACAGAAGGTGTACTATGCATGAGTGGAGTATATAAATGACACCGGAGATCTAATGTGCATGTGTGGAGTATATAAATGACACAGGAGGTGTAATGTGTATGTGGGGAGTATATAAGTAACACAGAAGGTGTAATGTGCATGAGTGGAGTATATAAATGACACAGGAGATGTAATGTGCATGTGTGGAGTATATAAATGACACAGGAGGTGTAGTGTATGTGTGAGACACAGGAGATGTAATGTGGAGTATATAAATGACACAGGAGGTGTGTGTATGTGTGGATATATAAATGACACATAAATGGGAGGTGTAATGTGTATGTGTGGAGTATATAAATGACACAGGAGGTGTAATGTGCATGTGTGGAGTATATAAATGACACAGGAGGTGTAATGTGCATATAAATGACACAGGAGGTGTAATGTGTATGTGTGGAGTATATAAATGACACAGGAGGTGTAATGTGTGTGTGGAGTATATAAATGACACAGGAGGTGTAATGTGCATGTGTGGAGTATATAAATGACACCGGAGATGTAATGTGCATGTGTGGAGTATATAAATGACACAGGAGGTGTAATGTGTGTGTTGAGTATATAAATGAGGTGTAATGTGTATGTGTGGAGTATATAAATGACACAGGTGTAATGTGTGTGTGGAGTATATAAATGACACAGAAATGTGTATGTGTGGAGTATATAAATGACACAGGCGGTGTAATGTGTGTGTGTGTGAGTATATAAATGACACAAGAGGTGTAAGTGTGTGTGGGTATATTATTGAAACAGGAGGTGTAATGTGTATGTGTGGAATATATAATGACACAGGAGTGTAATGTGTATGTGTGGAGTATATAAATGACACAGAAGGTGTAATGAGCATGGGAGTATATAAATGACACCGGAGATGTAATGTGCATGTGTGGAGTATATAAATGACACAGGAGGTGTAATGTGTATGTGTGGAGTAAATAAGTAACACAGAAGCTGTAATGTGCATGAGTGGAGTATATAAATGACACCGGAGATGTAATGTGCATGTGTGGAGTATATAAATGACACAGGAGGTGTAATGTGTTTGTGTGGAGTATATAAATGACACAGGCATTGTAATGTGTATGTGTGGACTATATAAATGACACAGGAGGTGTAATGTGTATGTGTGGAGTATATAAATGACACCGGAGATGTAATGTGCATGTGTGGAGTATATAAATGACACAGGAGGTGTAATGTGCATGTGTGGAGTATAAAAATGACACAGGAGGGGTAATGTGCATGTGTGGAGTATATTCCTGACACAGGAGGTGTAATGCGCATGTGTTGAGTATATATTGACACAGGAGCTGTAATGCGCATGTGTGGAGTATATAAATGACACAGGCAGTGAAATAGGCATGTGTGGAGTATATAAATGACACAGGAGGTGTAATGTGCATACGTGGAGTATATAAATGACACAGGAGGTACAATGTGTATGTGTGGAGTATAAAAATGACACAGGAGGTGTAATGCACATGTGTGGAGTATATAAATGACACAGGAGGTGTAATGTGCATGTGTGGAGTATATGGATGACACAGGAGGTGTAATGTGTATAAGTGGACTATATAAATGACACAGGAGGTGTAATGTGTATGTGTGGAGTATATAAATGACACAGGAGGTGTAATTTTTATGTGTCGAGTATATAAATGACACCGGAGCTGTAATGCGCATGTGTGGAGTATATAAATGACACAGGAGGTGTAATGTGTATGTGTGGAGTATATAAATGACACAGGGGGTGTAATGCGCATGTGTGGAGTATAAAAATGACACAGGAGATGTAATGTGCATGTGTAGCGTATATAAATGACACCGGAGCTGTAATGTGCATGTGTAGAGTGTATAAATGACACAGGAGGTGTAATGTGCATGTGTGGAGTGTATAAATGACACAGGAGGTGTAATGTGCATGTGTGGAGTATATAAATGACACAGGAGGTGTAATGTGTATGTGTGGAGTATATAAATGACACAGGAGGTGTAATGTGTATGTGTGGAGCGTATAAATGACACAGGAGGTGTAATGTGCATGTGTGGAGTATATAAATGACACCGGAGCTGTAATGTGCATGTGTGGAGTGTATAAATGACACAGGAGGTGTAATGTGCATGTGTGGAGTGTATAAATGACACAGGAGGTGTAATGTGCATGTGTGGAGTATATAAATGACACAGGAGGTGTAATGTGTATGTGTGGAGTATATAAATGACACAGGAGCTGTAATGCGCATGTGTGGAGTGTATAAATGACACAGGAGCTGTAATGCGCATGTGTGGAGTGTATAAATGACACAGGAGCTGTAATGCGCATGTGTGGAGTATATAAATGACACAGGCAGTGAAATAGGCATGTGTGGAGTATTTAAATGACACAGGAGGTGTAATGTGCATGTGTGGAGTATATTAATGACACAGGAGGTGTAATGTGCATGTGTGGAGTATATAAATGACACAGGAGGTGTAATGTGCATGTGGGGAGTATATGGATGACACAGGAGGTGTAATGTGTTTAAGTGGACTATATAAATGACACAGGAGGTGTAATGTGTATGTGTGGAGTATATAAATGGCACAGGAGGTGTAATTTTTATGTGTGGAGTATATAAATGACACCGGAGCTGTAATGCGCATGTGTGGAGTATATAAATGACACAGGAGCTGTAATGCACATGTGTGGAGTATATAAATGACACAGGAGGTGTAATGTGTATGTGTGGAGTATATAAATGACACAGGAGGTGTAATGCGCATGTGTGGAGTATATAAATGACACAGGAGATGTAATGTGCATGTGTGGAGTATATAAATGACACAGGAGCTGTAATGTGCATGTGTGGAGTGTATAAATGACACCGGAGATGTAATGTGCATGTGTGGAGTGTATAAATGACACAGGAGGTGTAATGTGCATGTGTGGAGTATATTAATGACACAGGAGGTGTAATGTGCATGTGTTGAGTATATAAATGACACAGGAGGTGTAATGTGTATGTGTGGAGTATATAAATGACACAGGAGGTGTAATGTGTATGTGTGGCGTATATAAATGACACAAGAGGTGTAATGTGTATGTGTGGAGTATATAAATGACACAGGCGGTGTAATGTGTATGTGTGGAGTATATAAATGACACAAGAGGTGTAATGTGTATGTGTGGAGTATATTAATGAAACAGGAGGTGTAATGTGTATGTGTGGAATATATACATGACACAGGAGGTGTACTGTGTATGTGTGGAGTATATAAGTAACACAGAAGGTGTAATGTGCATAAGTGGAGTATATAAATGACACCGGAGATGTATTGTGCATGTGTGGAGTATATAAATGACACAGGAGGTGTAATGTGTATGTGTGGAGTATATAAGTAACACAGAAGCTGTAATGTGCATGTGTGGAGTATATAAATGACACCGGAGATGTAATGTGCATGTGTGGAGTATATAAATGACACAGGAGGTGTAATGTGTATGTGTGGAGTATATAAATGACACAGGCAGTGTAATGTGTATGTGTGGAGTATATAAATGACACAGGAGGTGTAATGTGTATGTGTGGAGTATATAAATGACACAGGAGATGTAATGTGCATGTGTGGAGTATATAAATGACACAGGAGGTGTAATGTGCATGTGTGCAGTATATAAATGACACAGGAGGTGTAATGTGCATGTGTGGAGTATATTAATGACACAGGAGGTGTAATGCGCATGTGTTGAGTATATAAATGACACAGGAGCTGTAATGCGCATGTGTGGAGTATATAAATGACACAGGCAGTGAAATAGGCATGTGTGGAGTATTTAAATGACACAGGAGGTGTAATGTGCATGTGTGGAGCATATTAATGACACAGGAGGTATAATGTGTATGTGTGGAGTATATAAATGACACAGGAGGTGTAATGCGCATGTGTGGAGTATATGGATGACACAGGAGGTGTAATGTGTATAAGTGGACTATATAAATGACACAGGAGGTGTAATGTGTATGTGTGGAGTATATAAATGACACAGGAGGTGTAATTTTTATGTGTGGAGTATATAAATGACACCGGAGCTGTAATGCGCATGTGTGGAGTATATAAATGACACAGGAGGTGTAATGTGTATGTGTGGAGTATATAAATGACACAGGAGGTGAAATGCGCATGTGTGGAGTATAGAAATGAAACAGGAGATGTAATGTGCATGTGTGGAGTATATAAATGACACCGGAGCTGTAATGTGCATGTGTGGAGTGTATAAATGACACAGGAGGTGTAATGTGCATGTGTGGAGTGTATAAATGACACAGGTGGTGTAATGTGCATGTGTGGAGTATATAAATGACACAGGAGGTGTAATGTGTATGTGTGGAGTATATAAATGACACAGGAGGTGTAATGTGTATGTGTGGAGTGTATAAATGACACAGCAGGTGTAATGTGTATGTGTGGAGTATATAAATGACACAGGAGCTGTAATGCGCATGTGTGGAGTGTATAAATGACACAGGAGGTGTAATGCGCATGTGTGGAGTATATAAATGACACAGGAGCTGTAATGCGCATGTGTGGAGTATATAAATGACACAGGCAGTGAAATAGGCATGTGTGGAGCATTAAAATGACACAGGAGGTGTAATGTGCATGTGTGGAGTATATAAATGACACAGGAGGTATAATGTGTATGTGTGGAGTATATAAATGACACAGGAGGTGTAATGTGCATGTGTGGAGTATATAAATGACACAGGAGGTGTAATGTGCATGTGTGGAGTATATTAATGAAACAGGAGGTGTAATGTGTATGTGTGGAATATATACATGACACAGGAGGTGTAATGTGTATGTGTGGAGTATATAAGTAACACAGGAGCTGTATTGTGCATGTGTGGAGTATATAAATGACACAGGAGGTGTAATGTGCATGTGTGGAGTATATAAATGACACAGGAGGTGTAATGTGTATGTGTGGAGTATATAAATGACACAGGAGGTGTAATGCGCATGTGTGGAGTATATGAATGACACAGGAGATGTAATGTGCATGTGTGGAGTATATAATGACACAGGAGGTGTAATGTGCATGTGTGGAGTGTATAAATGACACAGGAGGTGTAATGTGCATGTGTGGAGTATATAAATGACACAGGAGGTGTAATGTGCATGTGTGGAGTATATAAATGACACAGGAGGTGTAATGTGTATGTGTGGAGTATATAAATGACACAGGAGGTGTAATGCGCATGTGTGGAGTATATAAATGACACAGGAGGTGTAATGCGCATGTGTGGAGTATATAAATGACACAGGAGGTGTAATGCGCATGTGTGGAGTATATAAATGACACAGGAGGTGTAATGTGTGGAGTATATAAATGACACAGGAGGTGTAATGGTGACACAGGAGTATATAAATGACACAGGAGGTGTAATGCGCATGTGTGGAGTATATAAATGACACAGGAGGTGTAATGCGCATGTGTGGAGTATATAAATGACACAGGAGGTGTAATGCGCATGTGTGGAGTATATAAATGACACAGGAGGTGTTATGTGCATGTGTCTATAAATGACACAGGAGGTGTTATGCGCATGTGTGGAGTATATTAATGACACAGGAGCTGTAATGCGCATGTGTGGAGTATATAAATGACACAGGAGGTGTAATGCGCATGTGTGGAGTATATAAATGACACAGGAGATGTAATGCGCATTTGTGGAGTACATAAATGACACAGGAGGTGTAATGTGTATGTGTGGAGTATATAAATGACACAGCAGGTGTAATGTGTATGTTTGGAGTATATAAATGACACAGGAGCTGTAATGTGCATGTGTGGAGTGTATAAATGACACAGGAGATGTAATGCGCATGTGTGGAGTATATAAATGACACAGGAGGTGTAATGCGCATGTGTGGAGTATATAAATGACACAGGAGATGTAATGCGCATGTGTTGAGTATATAAATGACACAGGAGATGTAATGCGCATGTGTGGAGTATATAAATGACACAGTTACAGCGGACGGAGACGGGCAGCTGAAGCTGCACATGACCAAACTCACACCACACACTGCTGATTGTTTCTTTTTAGGATTGCCTTTGTCTGTCTTCAGAAGTAATTATCACTTTCAAATTAGTGGGGGGCAGTGAGATAGAGATGTGATTCAGGGGGGCGCCCAGCTCGTCTGAAGCCGGGGGTCTGACAGCTCAGGGAGAGCGTGATGCGTCTTTCTGCCAACGGCCATTTTTCACAGGCTTAATTCACCCATCGACAATTACCTAAATCAAGCACATCGGCTCTGCCAGGCCCCTTTGAAATGCCAGGCCTTCCACTGCAATGAATTTCCTTTACACTGCCAGTGGCGACAGGGTGTGGGGAAATACTGTGCTCCCAGGCGCGGTCATCAGGACTGCCTGTGCAAAGGAACACTGCCAACCAACCGAGCACAAAATCCGAGACAGCTTACGGATTTGTGGAATATTCACAGCACGAAAATTCCGTGTGAAACCATTCACGCCGAACTTGGCACGAAATTTCGCATTCTTGTGTTCCAATTTCGCAATCAAATCCACAAGTTATAATTTAACCTTAATGAACCATGATAGCAGCAGCAGCAGCAGCAGCAACGATGACATTGGCCACGTTTCCCAGTTAAGAGCGTTCTTAAGGAGTTAAGAAGGTTCCAAAGAAAAGTTCAGCTAAAGGCCCATTCAACCGAGGTAGAGCGGAAAAGCGGCACAGATTTGCGGAATATTCGCAGCGCAAAATTTCCGCATTAAACAATTCACACCGACCTCGGTGCGAAATTTCACGTTCTTGTGTTCCAATTCCGCACAGCGGAGAAACAGATTTGTGAGTTATAATTTAACCTAAAAGAACCATGATAGCAGCAGCAGCGACGATGACATTGTTTGTATGTATCTGAACCATAACGTTAGCCTCGCAATCTACTTTTGCACTGACGTAGCCAACGAACGTTTTCCTTATTGATGTCCGGACCTGGGGCTGTTTCACTAAACTTAACTTGTCCAACCCAGACGAAGCTTCCTCATAATTTGCACCTCAGCGACGCACAGCTTCGTGATTTGGTGCACAAATATTCAACATATGAAAACATTAATCGAAAAAAAAACTGATTAGCTAGATCTCTAACTGAAAAAGTAAACTAACTGCGCCCATAGCAATAAGATGCCTTGTTAAATTTCAGTAATAACTGAATACAAGCTATCTAGCAAATCAAAAGGTTCGAATGCTGTGACATCAATAAAAACAAATCATTTCATTGGCTAAAAGTTCAATTTCGCAGGCGGCTTTTCGCAGAAGCTTAAGTCCGGGCGGATGTTTTTTCTGCTGCACAGAAATTCCGCCTTGGTGTGCAAGCTTACATTAGAGCCCATGGAATTAGCGCCTATAAAAATCCGCGCGAATAATACGCACGGAAATCTGCGTTTGGTGTGAATGGGCCTTTAGAGGGAGCCGTCTATAGGCTAAGTGGGAATCTGGGAAACGCGTTTGCTGCTTACTGTAGCCTTCAGGTCCATTCCCTCCAAGCGCAGATTTCCGTGCGGATTATTCGCGCGGATCTTTATAGGAGCTAATGCCATGGGCTCTAATGTAAGCTTGCACACCAAGGCGGAATTTCCGTCTGGCAGAAAAAACATCTGCACGGACTTAAGCTCCTGCGAAAATCCACCTGCGAAATTGTGCTTTTAGCCAATGAAATGATTTGTTTTTATTGATGTCACAGCATTCGAACCTTTTGATTAACTAGATAACTTTTATTCAGTTAATACTTAAATTTAACTTGACATATTATAGCTATGTGCACAGTTAGTTTACATTTTCATAGTAGTTGGAGATCTAGCTAATCATAGTTTTTTTTCCGATTAACGTTTTCATATGTTGAATATTTTTGCACCAAATCACGAAGCTGTGCGTCGCTGAGGTGCAAATTATGACGAAGCGTCGTCTGGGTTGGACAAGTTAAGTTTATTGAAACAGCCCCAGGTCCGGTGTTCTGTCAAATTTTGGCCCCTTGTCAAAAAATGCGACCGTAATATAAAGCGATCGTAAAGTCTTTGTTTTCGCCTTGATATTGCAATATGAATCAGTTTACAGTAGCAACTTTGTTTTTCGTTAGCTTATTATAACATAAGCAGATTTTATATCGAGTTGGCTAAGTTTGTTCAAAGATATATGCCCATATACGCCATTATCATCTAATGTCTGCATTTTCAGGAAAACCCAGCGTGTACATGCAAATATATGTACGCTTACAGGTCGAAATGCGCACTAAAAATAAATCTATTTTTATGATTTTTGAAGATACTTAAGATATGACCAAGGAAACAGTCCGAGATTTTAGGTTTGAGCAAGCGCAGAACCGCGAGGTAGCATATTTTGATAGGTAGCAAAATTTGTCAGAAGACCGGACATCAATAAGGAAAACGTTCGTTGGCTACGTCAGTGCAAAAAGTAGACTGCGACGCTAAAGTTATGGTTCAGATACATACAAACAATGTCATCGTCGCTGCTGCTGCTATCATGGTTCATTTAGGTTAAATTATAACTCACAAATTTGTTTTCCTGCTGTGCGGCATTGGAACACAAGAACGCAAAATTTCGCACTGAGTCCGGTGTGAACGGTTTAACGCGGAATTTTCGTGCTGCGAATATTCCGCAAATCCGTGCTGCTTTTCCGCTCCGCCTCGGTGTGAATGGGCCTTTAAGAAGGATCTAAAGAAGCTCTTAGCGCTAAAATCTTCTTAAATGAATCTGGGAAACGTGGCCATTGTTTGTATGTATCTGAACGATAACGCTAGCCTTGCAGTCTACTTTTGCGCTGACGGTCATCTCCGTAGGCAACAAACGTTTTCCTTATTGATGTCCGGACCTGGGGCTGTTTCAATAAACTTAACTTGTCCAACCCAGACGAAGCTTCGTCATAATTTGCACCTAAGTGACGCACAGCTCCGTGACTTGGTGCACAAATATTCAATATATGAAAACGTTAATTGGAAAAAAAAAAAAAACTATGATTAGCTAGATCTCTAACTACTATGAAAAAGTAAACTAACTGCACACATAGCTATAAGATGTCACGTTAAATTTCAGTGTTAACTGAATACAAGCTATCTAGCTAATCAAAAGGTTCAAATGATGTGACATCAATAAAAACAAATCATTTCATTAGCTAAAAGTACAATTTCGCAGGCGGATTTTCGCAGAGGCTTAAGTCCGTGCAGATTTTTTTTTTCTGCCAGACGGGAATTCCGCCTTGGTGTGCAAGCTTACATTAGAACCCATGAAAATAGCTCCTTTAAAAATCCGCGTGAATAACCCGCACGGAAATTTGCACTTGGTGTGAATGGGCCTTTAGGATCTTACAACCCTGTTTCACACAAGATGCAACTCCCCAACATGTCTGATCTTCACCAAACTAATGGTATCCAGCTTATAAGTTTGCCGCCCCGAAATTACTCACCCCAAAGTTTCCACAGAAGTCTTGAATAGAACAAGAGAAGTGCACACTGAATCATAAAATGAAATGCTGTACCGAAGACAAATAACAGGAAGCAGAATATTAATGTTTTTGTTTTAGAAATGAAAGCACTCGCAGAGGGGGCGAGCGGGTTTAGACAGGAAAACAATCAGGGGAAAGAACACAAATTAGAGGGAGTTAAGAAGTGAATTACATTTACAATTACTGCATTAGTGAGAGACTGAGTGCGGAGCGCTTGGCTGCATCACGCAGTCTCTCTACCGACATTAGCGGGAGAATGAGTTTGTACTCCGTGCAGGAGCGGAGCGATGAGCACAGCCATTATGGCGGTTTCTGAAAGAGGACGCATTCCCTCATGCATTAGAAAGTTCACAGAGCACTGGCCGAAATGTCTCCCTTTTTCATTAGATGATTGATTGAATTATGGACCCAGAGACAGCGGAATCGTTAAATGACTTCTTTTTTCAGTCCCCAGGGCTTTTTTTTTTTTTTTTTTTCGCGAGGACAATATTGAGCCCCCCTCTCCAGATCTGAGTACAAGGAAACACAATCTTTATAATTAGACTGGAGCCTGTGGATGCTGTTCTGGGGAGATTTCTGGGCGAAAAGCGATTGTGCTTCTAACGCACTTTTTATCAGCTCACTCCCCCAATCCTCATTGTCCTCCCCCTTCTCTCTCTCTCTCTCTCTCTCTCTCTCTCTCTCCCTCCCTCCCGCAGGCAAGTGCAGATTCTTGCCTATGAAAAACCATCCATCGCACAGAGACACACCCTGAGAATATTCCATCAAACACACACAAGCACACACACACACACAGTCACAAAAATGCACATACGGATACACACACACACGCACTCACACACATGCTTGCTGCTGTTTGTCCATTCTGAAGATGTTGAAAGGCAACATTTCCACGGTGCTGGTGAATCAGAGGGTTGCAGCAGCTGCTGTGGACTGTGCTGCTGGTGACTCTCGAACCCCATCCTCCAAACACAGACTCTCCACAGAAGGGGTCAGTTAGGGCCAGGTCAGCTGGGGTGTGTTGAGGTGCCCACAGATGGGGTGTGCAAGGGCAGGGTGTGCAGGGGTGTGCTGGGGTGTGGGTTGGTGTCTGTGTTCTCGCAGTGCTGGTCTCCGGGACGTAAGCTCTAACTCCAGCTGGTTGATGTTGGTGTTGATGGTTGTAGGCCAGGCACTGCGGTCCATAGCTGTAGTTTCAAGAGCCTTTGTTGGTCCATTTGCCATTTCACGGCATCCATCTTGTACCACCTTTATGGTTTTCTGTAGGTTCCAATGTTTCAAGCACAGTAAAAATGCCTTGGGAGATATTTCTCAGGCATATTTATGATGTACCCTATCCAACGGAGTTGTTTTTGTAGGAGAAAAGCCTCTGTTGGCCTCTTGATATTTGAGTCATTTGCAGGACCTGTGCATCGGGGATGTGATCTTGGCTGGAAATCTTCCAGATACAATGGAGGCATCTGACGATAAAAGCCTCCTGCAGCCAGATGTAGCGTTGGTGAGATGTCCATGCTTCTGAGCTACAGAGCGGGGTGGAGATTCAGATGGCTTGATACACGGCTATCTCTGTACATACGTTGAAGTTATTCTCTTAAAACATCTGTGTGCGGAGTCTTCCAAACAATGAGGAGACATGGGTGATACGAGGTGGGAGATAGATGCAAAGTCATTGCCCTGGTAGCTGAACTGCAGGACTGTCCTGAATGGGCATCTGTGAATTTTAAAAAACGGGGCTGATGCTTGGGGGTTCATGGATAGAATTATGCCGTTTGGCTTTTTAGTGTTAATTTGCAGAACTACGGCTCTGTAGATGGCAGAGATGTTTCGCAGAAGTGATGGCATTCATACTGAGAGGTTTGACATGAGGAAATGGCGGCAAATTCCCTGACTCTACAGACTAACCGCCATTCCACCACATTTCCAGTAGCAGGACATGAGACACAAGACGACCCTCTGGAAGGAGAAGTTGTGGGTGGCTGACAGGTCTCAGGTCAGTTTGAGCCTGCCTCCTGAGTGCCTCCAAACACAGGCTTTTCTGATGGCGCGCACTCCTGTAGCCTGTGCTCCAACCAAGCCTGACCAGAACACAGTTTGGGGTCAGTGGGATGCTGGCTCTGTACTGGACACCAGACCTCAAAGGTCCACTGAGCTTCGAGATCCCTTGTCAGTTAGCCTGCAGCTGCAAGAGCACCCAGTCTCCATGTGTGACCTCCTGGACCTCCTGGACCAGCAGGAGTCTTTGCGATGGAGAGGCTCTCTTGTGATCTGGAAAAAACCTAGTGAATCATCAGTGGCAAGAATTCTCACAACTGAACAAAAACCTTTGGATTTTGGACTTTTCCAGACCAAAAAAATAATTGAAACTTGATTTTGACAGTTCAAATAACACTCATAGCTAGTTTTTTTAAGATTTTCACCACTCTTAATTACTGCAAATAAGGGTCAAACTCAGTTTCTCCCAAAGGTGGCATAAGTAATAGGTTTTCCCAGATCACAGAGGGGCTGCTTACTGGCATGGTGGACATATACACTACGCTGCTTTTCGATTCGCCAGTGGCAGTTAGCTGCAAGCAAGGGCAGTGATCAAACTGCCAGCACCTTCCTCTGACTATGCAGAACTGCACTAGAAGCATCACAACACCTTGTAATATAAGTGTATAAACGCACACTCACACACTAATGCACAAACACAGACTCACATTTTTGTATATAAACTCACATTGGATTAACGCCCCCTTTCATAACTCCATTGTTCTGCAGGTATAAATTAAACACAATAGAACTCCTCCCAGGCCCCCTGTTATCTGCACAGACTCGATAGGCCGCAGAGCCCTGGATAGCAGGATGGATGAGGTGACTGCAGGAACAGGCCGACACCAACTCCACCCTCCAGAACCTCATGACAATTTCTGCGCAGTTTTGGCCTCAACCGGATATTTCCTGATCGAACTCAGACAGGAAATCACCTCACAAAACTAGCTACGCAAACAGATATGCAAAAAAGGAGGTTGTGTGTTTTGGAAAGAGGGTATTTTAAGGCTGATTGGATGTCTGTCAGAACCTTGTGCCAGACAATGTCCGCAATACACCCTTAGGCAGAAGAGCTATTAGCATGAGCAGCTGTAGCAGACCCCAGTGCACAGTGTTAGCCTCCTGTCCCTAATTAGACTCTGCCCACTCCTCACCACTGCCCACCTGCCCAGCTGATTCCTGTGCCCAGCCCGAGGGCTGCAGATGCCTGTCTGCCTGTTGGCAGCTGTCACCTCTCATCTGGACAGAGAGCAGCCACTGCAGCAACAGTCACAGACAGGGCCAGCCTGATTCCTGATGCCACTCGGGCACTCAGACGCTCCTGCGCTGGTTCAGTTAGGGACAGTGTCGAGTGAGAATCCAATCGCCATATCAAATCGCTTGGGCATGGATCATCCGGGGTGTGGAAACACCACTGGAGGATAGTTTACCTTTGAGGTCTCTATCAGTCCTCTTCATTTGAATGCTAATTAGTGGCGTGTGTTGGCCCGAAAGAGGTCTAACCAGCAGCACTTTGTTAGGTGAGTCTTCAAAGCAAAACGAGGACACTAACAAAGTTCAGAAAGGGGCCGAACGGTTGGTGCCTCGTTTGCAGATGAATCAGGCGCAAAAGCGAAAAGAGCTGTGGCCGCAGGTCAGAGATTTCCCACAGGGACAGATGGAGCACAAAAATACAGCTCTAAAAATCACTGTGGAATGAATTCAATCCATATGTGAACCTGTCTCAGCCGAAAAAAAAAAAAGAAACAGCACAAGGACAGTTTCACAAAGCTAGTCTTTATGGCTGTGTTTCCAATAAGCAGTGTTCCCCCATAAGCAGGAAGCACAGAAGCAAAACTGTGTCGGTTTGGTATGTTCTGTGGTTCTGTAGATTATATGTGGGAAGCGCAGCCGTGTCGGTTTGGTGTGTTCTGTGGTTCTGTAGATTATATGTGGGAAGCGCAGCTGTGTCAGTTTGGTGTGTTCTGTGGTTCTGTAGATTATATGTGGGAAGCGCAGCTGTGTCGGTTTGGTGTGTTCTGTGGTTCTGTAGATTATATGTGGGAAGCGCAGCTGTGTCGGTTTGGTGTGTTCTGTGGTTCTGTAGATTATATGTGGGAAGCACAGCTGTGTCGGTTTGGTGTGTTCTGTGGTTCTGTAGATTATATGTGGGAAGCACAGCTGTGTCGGTTTTGTGTGTTCTGTGGTTCTGTAGATTATATGTGCAAAGCGCAGATTATATTGTTCTGTGGATTATATGTGGGAACCACAGCTGTGTCGGTTTGGTATATTCTGTGGTTCTGTACATCATTAAAAGGAACCTCAGCTGTGTAGGTTTCATATGTTCAGCGGTTCTGCGTCTGACTCTCCACAGAGTCTCATCCCGTGAAACGGAGGCTTCGCTGGTTTACAAGCCCTGTGTCAGGAACGCTGCTCCTGGGACCCTCGGGAGAGAGATGGCAGAGAGCTGCAGAAAATGCTCTGTTTAAAGAAAGACTCGATTTACAAGCACAGAGGGTATATGAAGAAAGAACAGAGGACATAAAAGAAGCTTGTCTCTGGCACTACAAGGCCTACAGTGGGGAAGACATTGTTTGTCAGCAGTACAACAATAAAAAGGAAATGTGATTACACCGTTGAAACGACGATTAGGCCCTTTATTTTCTGTAGTCGAACCATAAATATAAAGCTCTACAAACCAGCAGTCCTCTGCATCATTATTTTACACAGGAATACTGCCCTGCAGGCCACTACTGCGACTAACTCATGACCTTAGAGTACACTGTAAAAAAAAATAATAATTCAGAAACAAAACCAAAAACTTGAATTTCGATTCCGCTCCTTGCCTATGCATTATTGAGGGAAATGTCAGATGTTGCAGGGGATTGTGGGAACACCATCCCTGCCACGAGAAAGCCAGCAGGCTGGTTAGCGGCGGACATTACCCTCGCATGAGAAGATTCAAACAAAAGCCCTCCGTTTTAAATGACAAACAGGACTGCGCTTCCTGGCAGAGGCCACTTTCACATCACATCCAGCTTCGCCTCCGGAGGGAGAAATGCCACAGCTTTAGCACAAATTGGAGTTTTATTCTTTCTTCAGAGGCCACCGAAAGTGTTTCCTATTCAATTCCATTTTATGCCCCAGGACTACTTTCATTACAATTATTCCCTTTGTTTCCCGGCACATTGCAGAGTCAGTTCTTCAGCAGGTCTCGTCTGGCCCTCCTGCTGTTGGGAGTGTTAGAGGGAATTATGGGTAGGGAGTGGGTGCAGGTTCTCATTATGAAGCGATGTGTGTGTGTGGCCCGGGGGGCTGAGATCGGCCTGTTACCATCGGTCTGCTACTAATAACAGCCTCCCACCTCGCAATCTCCTCTTCTTTATCTCCCTCTCTTATTCCTCCTCTCCCTCCCTCTCTCTCCCCACCCATAATGTTTTCTCCTCTCTCATTCACTCTCACTCCCTCTCTTACTCCCCAACATTCTGTTCCCTCCCTCTTTCTCTCGCTCTGTCGTTATCCCCCCATCCCTTCCTCTCTTTCACTCCCTCTTTCTCCCCCTCTATCTCTCTCTTTCTGTCTCTCTCCTTCACTGGGTATTCCTCCCTCCATCCTTCCATCCCTCTCTCTCTCGTTTCTCTGACGTCTCCTCTGCTCCACTGGTTAGCAGGCCCTGCTCTCTGGAGTCCCTGTGATACCGATTTATCACCCAGCGATTTATCTCCCTCATAAACAACTGCTCATCTTCTATTAAAGATCCCACATTCATGCCCTTGACCGACTTGTAATTCCTGTGTCTTTTACAGGAAGATTTACAGTTCAATTTAGATGTCTCCAGACTCCACTTCAGCGCGACACTGAGGAGGTCACACATTAGATGGGTGATAATGCAGCGACGAAGGGCGATGAGGGACCTTTCATTCATGCCACAGCCAAGACTCCGATACACAAAGCCCAGGACAGGAAACTGTCTGGAGAAGAACTATAGTTTCATATTGTATAAACTGCAGTAGAGTTTGTAACCAGACATTGTGCTCTAATGGAAACAAGATTTATAAATGGGCATTGATTCAGGGAGTCAAACTAATATAAAACAAACAAACAAAAAGAAAAAGCAATGTTTACGGAACTAAACATGAAAATGTATTCCGCTTTGCATTAACATTCTAATTTTGAAATAATTGGAAAGGAATATTAATACATAAGCAGATGGTTTTTAACTCAATAAACGGACAGCGTCCTCATACTCAATTTGTGGGCAATTACATTAGTACTTGTATAATCAGCATTTATTTCCATGAAGAACTACACTAATTCTCTAGATGGAGAAAGATAATTATATTCATGAGGCAAACTGTCCTTTTTAACACAAATGAGATTCATCTGCATTTAGTCTCATAAATTTGCTCTCACTGCAGAGACAGGTAAACCACACCCCCTGTTTACCACACCCCCACAGTCCTGTCAGAAAAGTCAGCTGACAGTATGGTGGTCCAGGAGGGACATTCTGTGTGTGTGTGTGTGTGTGTGTGTTTGTGTGAGGGGGAGGGGGGTAATCAGAGATTATAGGTATAGCACACCCATCTCTCTGACTACAGTCCCTCTGCAGTGTGTTTCTGAGGCAGAAAGGCCCGGAGAGTGAGTCTGCGCTCAGGGGAAATGTTCTGTTGGAGATGTGATGTGTTTCTGAGGCAGAAAGGCCCGGAGAGTGAGTCTGTGCTCAGGGGAAATGTTCTGTTGGAGATCTGAGGTGGTGGATCAGCACCATCTCTCGGCCCACACTGACAGTCCGGCCCACATCTCAGCTGAGTGAGACCCAGAATTAGTGCTTCCGAGGGTCTTCTGAAGCCAGTAAGTGTCACTGCCCGCTCCAGTCCTCTAAAAGCATCTCGCTCATGCTTCTATTATTATAATTCTCGTTATATTTCTCCCTGTCTCCCTCCCTATAGCCATTAAAATGCTCCTGTTTTAGACTGCAGTTAACTGGCTGCCTGGGATATTAATTGGCCAGCCCACATCGGAGATGCCATTGGACTCCACTTGAAACTCAGCAAGATGCACCAATAATACGTTTTCACTAATTGGAAAATACGCTTCAGCCTAATTGACTTTGCAGTTGTGTCAAGGATTGCATGCATTTCCTCCACAATCTAATTGGCTGCTTTCTGACGCAATTATGGCATTTCAACTCGACAAAGGGGGCCCACAAAATCATAATCACTTCTTATTTTTAAAGAAAACTTTCCTGGAGAGCTTGTAGAGACTGTGTTCCCAATGCATTTAAAGCCGAAGTTAAGAACAGAACCGAGCAGAACAGAATTTATTCCAGAGAACAGAACACAACAATGTGACTGTATGCCTCAGCATCATGAGCCAAATGGCAGGGGATTTGAGAAAATTCTGGCGAGAGAGCGAGAGTTACCCTCGGCCTCCTCTCCAAAAGTATGAGTGTTTCCTGTTTCCACTCCAGCATCCAGCAGGAGAGACGGACTCAAGGCCGACTTCACAGAAACTTACAGCTAGGTTTCTATTCCTGACACACAGTGAGCACCATAAATCACGGGACAGTGACATGTTTTATTTCAGTTCTGTTCTCCAGCTCTTTGAGTCTGAAAGAATACAGTGACACCGAGGTTGAAGTGCGACTGTCAGCTTTGATTTGAGGTGTTTCCATCCACGTCAGATGAACCGTTTAATAAAGCACCTTCTGTACATAGACCCCGTCATTTTCAGGTTCATAAAAACATGGACAGTTTAACATAATGTGACAATGCTGTTCATTGTCATGCCTGTTTCTTAGGGGTGATCCATCTGGGGGCGCTAGTAAACGCACTGTCACAAGTTCTGTCTCCCCGTGGCAAACATGCAGTTTTGCAGATTTAAATGCATATTACTCCACTGTAATGTTTCATTGGATTTTCTTTGCAGCACGCAGCGTTGAAGATTTTACATTAGTTTGTAACTAATACATTTGTGAGGGTATCTGTATTGTATGTGCGATGTAATCTGTGATTTTATATGTAAAAATAAGGGTGAGAAAACACAGCTCATTGAAGGCCTGTAGCGGACCTAAAAGAGAACAGTTTAATTTGATACACTTGAGTATAAATGCCCTGGCCGCGAAAAAGTCGGGGTTGTTACATCTCTATGCAAGTTGGTGAGCAAAGAAGATGGGGCTCGTTTGGACAGCAGGAATTCGATGTGGTTTTTACTGAAAGTAAGGTGTCTTGGCCCGGCAAGCAGCTGTGTATTCTCGTTAGCTAGCATGGCTAATGTCCAGGTTTTTATTCGCATTTATTTTGCATACCGTTTAAATGTGTCCGGTAAAGAGTTGGTCAAGGTCATCGATGATCCACATTCCATTCTACAATAAAGAACGTTTCATTCTCATCCTCGGGCTCAAGAGTGCTTCTATCTGTGCCAAATAACAAAGAACGTGTGTACGCTACTGGGAAGCTCATGCCAAGTGCAAAAAGGGCTTGTTACAATAACGTACAACAGAATAATCATTTGCAACATTTGGTCAGTCATATACTTTGCATGCGATGACTTCTTGAAGTCTGTGACTCATAGACATCAGCAGACGCTGGGTATCTTCCCTGCTGATGCTCTGCCAGGTCTGTACTGCAGCACCTTCACTTCCTGCTTATTTCAGACACTTTTTGCCTTCAGTCTCCTCTTCAGTGTGTAAACGACACTTTCAATGGGGTTCAGATCTGGTGATTGACTCCGCCAACTGAGCCAAAGAAACAAAAAATGTGTCATTGTCCACTGAATTATGGTGCTCACTGTAATTCATATGTCTACTTCCCGTTTGGTCCAAGGGCTGACTGCTGCTCCACAGAAGGCAGCATAATTTATGTACACAAAGATCTCTGACACCATGTTGGGAGATTTCTAAATATACTACAGTTTAATTACTCGTACTGTAAAACACACTACGTGTGGCTGAATTGAAATAAAGCCCCGGAAAAGAGTGGGCCAACATCCATCCACCGTGATGTAAAGAACGGATCTCGATCCATCCACTGGTGTTTGGCTACGACTGTAGTGGCTGAAGTGGGCAGAACCAGTTATTGGGTTTAGGGGGGTAATTACTTTTTCACTTGGGCGATACAGCTGTTGCATTACTGTTTTCCTTTAATAAAAGACAAGATCATTTAAAAACAGTATTATCAGATTACTCAGCTTGTCTTAGTCTTATATTACATTTTGTTTGAAAATCGGAAACAATTAAGTGCAGAAAAAAGCAAAACTACAATATTGTAGGAGAAATTACAGAGAATCACAGACTTTTTTCATGCCCCAGTTGATAAATTTAAATAACGGTAACAACAGCTCACTAAGGATGATGTGATATTGGACTATGCATGTCAGATGAGCCAGATCAATAGACAGACAAGATGCATTTAAACACACATACTGTACAGCGTATGGGAAACACACGCATTTATACACACATACTGTACAGCGTATGGGAAACACACACATTTATACACACATACTGTACAGCGTATGGGAAACACATGCATTTATACACACATACTGTACAGCGTATGGGAAACACACACATTTATACACACATACTGTACAGCGTATGGGAAACACACACATTTATACACACATACTGTACAGCGTATGGGAAACACACGCATTTATACACCCATACTGTACAGCGTATGGGAAACACATGCATTTATACACATACTGTACAGCGTATGGGAAACACATGCATTTATACACACATACTGTACAGCGTATGGGAAACACACACATTTATACACACATACTGTACAGCGTTTGGGAAACACACACATTTATACACACATACTGTACAGCGTATGGGAAACACACACATTTATACACACATACTGTACAGCGTATGGGAAACACACACATTTATACACACATACTGTACAGCGTATGGGAAACACACATTTATACACACATACTGTACAGCGTATGGGAAACACACGCATTTATACACATATACTGTACAGCATATGGGAAACACATGCATTTATACACACATACTGTACAGCGTATGGGAAACACATGCATTTATACACACATACTGTACAGCGTATGGGAAACACACACATTTATACACACATACTGTACAGCGTATGGGAAACACACACATTTATACACAAACATACACACATACTGTACAGCGGGGGAAACACACATTTTTATACACACATACTGTACAGCGTACATTTATACACACATACTGGGAAAAACACATGCATTTATACACACATACTGTACAGCGTATGGGAAACACACATTTATACACATTGTACATACACACATACACACATACTGTACAGCGTGGGGAAACACACACACATTTATACACACATACTGTACAGCGTATGGGGAAACACACATTTATACACACATACTGTACAGCGTATGGGGAAACACACACATTTATACACACAAACTGTACACACACATTTATACACACATACTGTACAGCGTATGGGAAACACACACATTTATACACACATACTGTACAGCGTATGGGAAACACATGCATTTATACACACATACTGTACAGCGTATGGGAAACACATGCATTTATACACACATACTGTACAGCGTATGGGAAACACATGCATTTATACACACATACTGTACAGCGTATGGGAAACACACACATTTATACACACATACTGTACAGCGTATGGGAAACACACGCATTTATACACACATACTGTACAGCGTATGGGAAACACACACATTTATACACACATACTGTACAGCGTATGGGAAACACATGCATTTATACACATACTGTACAGCATTTATACACACATACTGTACAGCGTATGGGAAACACACACATTTATACACACATACTGTACAGCGTATGGGAAAACACACACATTATACACACATACTGTACAGCATTTTATACACACATACTGTGGGGAAACACACACATTTATACACACATACTGTACAGCATATGGGAAACACACACATGCATTTATACACACATACTGTACAGCGTATGGGAAACACACTTATACACACATACTGTACAGCGTATGGGAAACACACACATTTATACACACATACTGTACAGCGTATGGGAAACACACACATTTATACACACATACTGTACAGCGTATGGGAAACACACACATTTATACACACATACTGTACAGCGTATGGGAAACACACATTTATACATTTATACACACATACTGTACAGCGTATGGGAAACACAAACACATGCTGTACAGCGTATGGGAAACACACGCATTTATACACACATACTGTACAGCGTATGGGAAACACACACATTTATACACACATACTGTACAGCGTATGGGAAACACATGCATTTATACACACATACTGTACAGCGATGGGGAAACACATGCATTTATACACACATACTGTACAGCGAGTGGGAAACACATGCATTTATACACACATACTGTATACACCCATACTGTACAGCGAAACATATGGGAAACACACATTTATACACACATACTGTACAGCGTATGGGAAACACACGCATTTATACACACATACTGTACAGCGTATGGGAAACACATGCATTTATACACACATACTGTACAGCGTATGGGAAACACATGCATTTATACACACATACTGTACAGCGTATGGGAAACACACACATTTATACACCCATACTGTACAGCGTATGGGAAACACATGCATTTATACACACATACTGTACAGCGTATGGGAAACACATGCATTTATACACACATACTGTACAGCGTATGGGAAACACATGCATTTATACACACATACTGTACAGCGTATGGGAAACACACACATTTATACACACATACTGTACAGCGTATGGGAAACACACATTTATACACACATACTGTACAGCGTATGGGAAACACACACATTTATACACCCATACTGTACAGCGTATGGGAAACACACACATTTATACACACATACTGTACAGCGTATGGGAAACACATGCATTTATACAAACATACATACTGTACAGCGTATGGGGAAACACATGCATTTATACACACATACTGTACAGCGTATGGGGAAACACACACATTTATACACAAACACACGCTGTACAGCTGTACAGCGTACTGGGGAAACACACACATTTATACACACATACTGTACAGCGTATGGGAAACACATGAACACATCCCAGTCAAACACTCTCAGCATGTAATGCACAAATGCTTCTCTTCCCATCGAATTCCATTGCAGCACCTTCTGATCAACAACCTGTCACTGGCAATTAACATACTTTATGCCACATGTTTCAAAGTACTGTACATCTCTTATGAGAATTATCCATATTAAACAGCATCGTTTCCCTTCAATTCAATTCAAAGAACTTTATTATTCCATTAGGCACTTCAGTTGTGCAAAGCATCAGTGCGTAAACTTAACATCACAGACACATACTGACAACACAACACAATACAAAACGACAGTATAACACAATGCTTCACACAGGCAGGTGAGTGAGTTAAAAGATACGCATCAGTGAAAGAATTGGGACTAGTTAAAAGGATTATAAAATTATTTAAAATGTACAAATAAATAAATAGGTCAGTAGATCGGCCATTCATCAGTCTGATGGATGTGGGCACAAAACTTGACATAGCTCTCTTAGTTCTGAATGCGAGTGACCTGTGCCTCTGACCCGAGGGTAAGAGACTGTAATGGCTGTACAGTGTGTGGGAGGTGTCAGAGGCTATTTGTGTTCCTTTTAATTTAGTCCTTCTGTTGTAAATGCTGATGAGTGGCTCCATGTCCTTTCCAATAATTTTGCTGCTCATTGCAATGATTTTGTTTAGCGGATTGCGATGAATCCTGGATAGAGACCCAAACCAGGCTGTAATGTTGAAAGTTATTATTGATTCAATAAAGCATCTGTAGAAGGCTGTAAGAACTGACTGATGAACCTGGAGTCTGCGGAGTTTCCTTAAGAAAAAGAGGTGCTGCTGACATTTGGAGAAGATGGTTTCACTATTTGGTTGAAAGGTGAGTTTATTATCAATTACTGTACCGAGGTATCTATATGACTCGACCCTTCCTATTGGCTGGTTGTCTCCTGACAGAGTGGGAATGATGGGAGGATCTTCACGGATTTCAATGACCAGTTCCTTGGTTTTGGAGGTATTGAGGTCGAGGCAGTTCCGCCTACACCATTCTGCAGAGGAGTCCATCTGAAACTGTAGCTGGGTGGGTGAATGGGTGGAGTCCACAATCACAGTGTCGTCTGAATATCTGATGTATGTGATGCCAGGGTTGGAGCTTCTGCAGCCGTTAGTGTATAATGTGTGCAGTACCGGAGAGATTACAGAGCCTTGTAGGGCTCCTGTGGAGACAGTTTTAGATGAACTGAGGTGACCATTCACTCGGACCCTCTGACGTCTGTCTGTGAGGAATGAGAGGATCCATAAAATCAGGTGTGGGTTGACGTCCATCTGGAGCAGTTTTTGTCCCATCAGGTGAGGTTGTACTGTATTTCAGGCACTGGAGATGTCCACACATACTAGTCTTATGAGTGATTTGGCTTCTCAAGATGGGAGTTGGCTCCATGCAGCAATGTTAATACAGCATCATCCACACCTCTACGCCATTTGTATGCAAACTGCAAGGGATCAGCATGCATACTGACTTCCTCCTGAAGCTGGGAAAGAATAAGCCTTTCAAAGCCTTTCATTACCAGGGATGTCAACAGGCCGGTAGTCATTGTTGCAGGTGGGTTATTTAGTCTCATTCTCTTCAGCATAAGTTCAGCCTCCACTTGCTGCAGCTCCTGGTTCGCTTGGGTAGGTAACCTATGAGAGAGCTCAACTATAAGCTTCTCTCGATCCCGAGAGCAGTCAAAGTGATCGAACCTTGAGTAGAAATGATTAAGGCTCTCAGCCATGCTGGCAGAGTGAAATGCCCCAGTATCTGAGGATGGTGAGTTGTTATTGGGGAGGCCAGCCAGTGTTTTAACACCTCGCCAGGCTTCCCTGGCTTTACCTTCCCGAAAGAGTTTTTCTACCTTCTCTTTGTACATTCTTTTAGCTGATTTTATTTCCTTGTTCAGTCTGTTTTGAATGAGTTTAGACTCAATTTTGTTTCCTAAATTAAATGCACTTTTCTTTTCATTCAAAGTTGCTTTCAAAGCTTTAGTAGTCCATGGTTTGTTGTTAGAAAATACCTTTACAGTTTTTTGGGGGACAATCATTTCCTCACGGCTGCTCCCCTCCGTCAACACCTCCCAGTTTGTGCCATCAAAGCAGCCCTGCAGTGCCTCGACCACACCAACATCCCACTTTTACACCCGCTTCTTGGCCACACCCTCCGTCTGCAGTTTAGTGCGGTAGGCTGGAATCAGATAGACAACATTATGATCTGCATTACTAAGAGGTGGTTTTTTATATGATTTATATGCATTCCTTATGTTCCCATAACAGAGGTTGATTGTTCTGTCACCCCTGGTGGCACATGTGACATATTGTTGATATGTAGGGAGAGACTTGTTTAGCCTGCAGGCATTGAAGTCACCAAGAATGAGAACAGAAGAGTCTGAGGACGCGCATTGGATTTGATGGACAGACGCGGCTATGGCCTCTGACGCGCGTGTGACGTTTCCAGAGGGAGGGATGTAAACAATCACTAGAGCCAGCTGACCCAACTCTCTAGGGAGATACTTGGGTCTGAATGAGACTGCGAGTAGCTCTAAATCAGGTGTGCAATACGAGTCTTTAACTTCAGCAGTTCTCCTCCAGCTCTTGTTAAAATACACACACAACCCACCCCCGTGTTTCTTTAGGCTGCTCACGGTGTCCCGGTCACGTCGGAGCGGAGTGCCGAATCCGTCCAGCGAGAGCTCTGAATCCGTGATAGTGTCATCTAGCCAGGCTTCCGTAAGGCAGATCAGGCTTGCCTCCTTGTATGCCCAATGGTATGAGATGTTTGCCTGTAATTCATCCAGTTTATTGCGTAGGGAGCGAACACTGGCAAGTATAATAGAGGGGAGCGGCGGACATTTCTGAGTACCGGTGAGTCGCTTCAGTCACTGCCTCACTCCTCCTCTCCTTCCACGCTTTCTCGGAGGAGCTTTCCACCGATGAGTGTGGCTCTATCTGCACGGTCTCCTCACTAGTTCTTCCCAGTTGTCCAAGTTCGGGGCTGGATAGCCCAAGTGTCGCAGAAGCAGGAGATCCTCCTGATTGTGCCGCAGCAGTTCGTCGCTGTGAGCTCCAGTTAGTGCGGCTGGCACTGAGACAGTCCAAAGCAACAGCAGCAGCAGCCCGTACTTTCTCATCACGAAAAATATGCTTTATCAACTTCAATTGCACTTATAGTGGTATAATCAAGCGGGCCTAACTTTTATAAGGGCCTAGCTGTCACTCATACACTCGCCCGTGGTCAGGAACACTCTCCAAACAGCCAAACAAAGCTCAAACGCACAGCGAGACACTCTCCACCTGTCGCCATTACAGCGCCAGCCTGTTGTATAGGTTTGATTTCCCTTCATACGTATGACAGAAATACAGGAGGACACCATGATTACAGATGTTGGCGAGTGCGATCTTTGAAAAAACTATGGTACTGAATAACCCTCTGAGTGGCTCAACATGGAGTATTTATCATAAGAAATATTTCAGACCGCGGAGACATAAAAAGGAAATTAAAATCTATTGTGACAGATGACATAGCTGGAGGTGAGTGGAAATCTAAACCTGGATGCAGCTCACAATATTACACACGAGAACAGAACCCCAAAAAGCATGTTTGAGACAGCCTGTTAACTGCTGTGCCTTCCAAACGCATGCTGTCTACTAAAATTACAGCCAATTACTCACTGCAAACCCGCACACAAATCATTTCTCACTACAGCAAGCTCAATACACTGGATTAAAATGTTGTTCTGTGTGCTAGTTTTTCACATTCGCCCAAAAATGTCCCACTTGTGCATTTCTGTAGCTTTCCACAGTCAGAAACCACTCTTATACAGCAGCATCAATCTCTCTCTCCAATCACAGCTGGAAAGATCATCAGTAAAGAGCGGGGTGCTCTCTTCATGTGATTGGACAGTGCATCATACATGCAGTAGATTAGTACACGGCCACATCCAGAAAAAGCACGACACTGCATACAGCTTTCTCAACCGACGCGCTGAGTTCATGTACGAGAGAGTATGTAAGTGCTCTCGGACCTGGTCGATGACTGCAGCCCCAGGAAACCCCCGATTATAAGGGTCTCCCCCCACCCTATCACCATACCCCAAAATATGCAGACTTCTCAGATCCAAATGAAACTGCAAACACCAAATCAACTCCATCTAATGAGGCACAAATCCACCATAGTGACTCATTCTGAGTGAAACCATCCTTGTGACTTTGGAAGAAGACAAGCTTAAATCTTCCTGAAGTTTATGCAGAGGCTTCATCTCAAAGACACGCTGGGATCCAGGAGTGGCCTGGCCACCCAAACCTTAGGCCATGACAGTTATAGATGACGGAAATCACACGAGATGCAAACTCCTTTTGTGCTGAGCCTGCTTAACAAATGAATGTGTTTTTGATTGGTGCGCATTTAAACGCCTCACACCCAGACCGCTGGAGAAGGATTCAGGAACAGATTTAGCCACACGATCTTGGCATTGTAGCCTAAACGCCGCTGCCTGAGGGCCAAACGAGGCCACAGTCGAGAGATGAGCAATGTAAGGGCCTGTGAAAGTCTGTCAGCGGAAAACACGGTCACCGTTTATCCCATAATCCTCTGCATCATCCACATGCATCTAATTCCAAACAATCAAATCCTCTCACTAAATCAGCATTAACGCGTCTCCCACTTCATTTCAAACTTATTTAACTTTTTTAAAATAATTACGTTGAGGACGAAACCTTTGTTTGAAGGGTGAGATATCAGCCTCTTCTCCCCTGAGTTTTTTGTAGACCTGTGAGCCGATGGTCCAAAACACTGCTGTAGACCTGTGAGCCGATGGTCTAAAACACTGCTGTAGACCTGTGAGCCGATGGTCTAAAACACTACTGTAGACCTGTGAGCCGATGGTCTAAAAACACACTACCTGTGAGCTGATGGTCAAAAACACTGTAGACCTGTGAGCCGATGGTCTAAAAAACACTACTGTAAACCTGTAGAAACCTGTGAGCCTGTGAGCTGATGGTCAAAAACACTGCTGTAGACCTGTAGAAAACACTGCTGTAGACCTGTGAGCCGATGGTCTAAAACACTGCTGTAGACCTGTGAGCCGATGGTCTAAAACAGTACTGTAGACCTGTGAGCCAATGGTCTAAAACACTACTGTAGACCTGTGAGCTGATGGTCTAAAACACTGCTGTAGACCTGTGAGCCGATGGTCTAAAACACTGCTGTAGACCTGTGAGCCGATGGTCTAAAACACTGCTGTAGACCTGTGAGCCGATGGTCTAAAACACTACTGTAGACCTGTGAGCCGATGGTCTAAAACACTACTGTAGACCTGTGAGCCGATGGTCTAAAACACTACTGTAGACCTGTGAGCTGATGGTCTAAAACACTACTGTAGACCTGTGAGCCGATGGTCTAAAACACTACTGTAAACCTGTGAGCTGATGGTCTAAAACACTACTGTAAACCTGTGAGCTGATGGTCTAAAACACTACTGTAGACCTGTGAGCCGATGGTCTAAAACACTACTGTAGACCTGTGAGCCGATGGTCTAAAACACTACTGTAGACCTGTGAGCCGATGGTCTAAAAACACTACTGTAGACCTGTGAGCCGATGGTATAAAAAAACACTACTGTAAACCTGTGAGCTGATGTCTAAAAACACTACTGTAAACCTGTGAGCTGATGGTCTAAAATACTACTGTAGACCTGTGAGCTGATGGTCTAAAACACTACTGTAGACCTGTGAGCCGATGGTCTAAAACACTGCTGTGAACCTGTGAGCTGATGGTCTAAAACACTACTGTAAACCTGTGAGCTGATGGTCTAAAATACTACTGTAGACCTGTGAGCTGATGGTCTAAAACACTGCTGTAGACCTGTGAGCCGATGGTCTAAAACACTGCTGTAGACCTGTGAGCTGATGGTCTAAAACAGTACTGTAGACCTGTGAGCCGATGGTCTAAAACACTACTGTAGACCTGTGATCCGATGGTCTAAAACACTACTGTAGACCTGTGAGCTGATGGTCTAAAACACTACTTTAAACCTGTGAGCCGATGGTCTAAAACACTACTGTAAACCTGTGAGCTGATGGTCTAAAACACTACTGTAAACCTGTGAGCTGATGGTCTAAAACACTACTGTAGACCTGTGAGGCGATGGTCTAAAACACTACTGTAGACCCGTGAGCCGATGGTCTAAAACACTACTGTAGACCTGTGAGCCGATGGTCTAAAACACTGCTGTAGACCTGTGAGCCGATGGTCTAAAACACTGCTGTAGACCTGTGAGCCGATGGTCTAAAACACTGCTGTAGACCTGTGAGCCGATGGTCTAAAACACTACTGTAGACCTGTGATCCGATGGTCTAAAACACTACTGTAGACCTGTGAGCCGATGGTCTAAAACACTACCGCAGACCTGTGAGCCGATGGTCTAAAACACTACCGTAGACCTGTGAGCCGATGGTCTAAAACACTGCTGTAAACCTGTGATCCGATGGTCTAAAAACACTACAGAGACCTGTGAGCCGATGGCCTAAAACACACTACTTTTAAACCTGTGAGCCGATGGTCTAAAAACAATACCGTAGACCTGGAGCCGATGGTCTAAAAACACTGTTGTAGACTAAAAAACACTGTTGTAGACCTGTGAGCCGATGGTCTAAAAACACTGCTGTAGACCTGTGAGCCGATGGTCTAAAAACACTACTGTAGACCTGTGAGCCGATGGTCTTAAACACTACTGTAGACCTGCCGATGGTCTAAAAACACTACCTGTAGACCACTGCTGAGCCGATGGTGGTCTAAAACACTACTGTAGACCTGTGAGCCGATGGTCTAAAAAACACTGTAGACCTGTAGCCGATGGTCTAAAAACACTACCTGTGAGCCGATGGTCTAAAAACACTACTGTAGACTGTGAGCCGATGGTCTAAAAACAGTGCTGTAGACCTGTGAGCCGATGGTCTAAAACACTACTGTAGACCTGTGAGCCGATGGTCTAAAACACTACTGTAGACCTGTGAGCCGATGGTCTAAAACACTACTGTAGACCTGTGAGCCGATGGTCTAAAACACTACTGTAGACCTGTGAGCTGATGGTCTAAAACACTACTTTAGACCTGTGAGCCGATGGTCTAAAACACTACTTTAGACTTGTATTAGAGGCTGTACTGGAGGCTGTGGATTTGTCTTGTGCTTTAGTGAGAAACACATCCTCTGCCAGAGTCAGCAGGACAGAGCAGTGCAGTAAACTGAGACCATGAGGAGCTCTGTGCCAATAAATGTACAGGACAGTTTGATGTAGCCGGAAGTGAATGGCGCTGCGTGCTGTTCCAGATCGTAAATGTTGAGATACTGCGGTAAGTGATGACCTGGGAACACTTTCCCAGAGACTGTTCTCAAGCCGTTCATGGACAGTGTAGATTATTTTTCTCCCAGCACTAACGTTATATATGTGATGTTCAAAAATCCTGCTGCCAGCTGATGAACAAAGAATTTGTACAGACATCGCAGAAGCGATCAATAAAAACACCACCGTTACCGAAGACATCTTCATGACATACTGCTTGTACACTCCAGAGACTGTAGTGTGAGACAATTCCAGGACAGTAGCAGTCTATGAGGTGCTGGAGCTATAATATTGGGTACCACACACCACCCCAGGGCTAAAGTCTAACACCGCGCCTCCTGCACATTTCTAATTTTAGTTTAACAACACCAAAGCCGCTCCAATGTGCCTGAAGGCTCCATATATTGAACAGATGCCAGATGACTCAGTGTTTGGAGCAGTAGGCTGTTTGTGTTCTATTACCGGAACCAAAGGTGTCAGAAAAAATGAAAAAATAAAATAATTAAATAATTACGTACTACTAAAGCCATCATGGTAAATCCAGGTGTGAGGAGTGCTTGTTGCCATTGGGATACATGTCTAGTACGCTTGATTGTTCCAGATGTTTCCGCTGAATGTACACTTGCGTATGTATCTATTAACCACCGCTGAGTTACCCTGGCTCAAACTCAAACTCAAAATACATCTGTTATGAAGAGGACAGAAGCTGGATTTTTATTTACAGGCTAAAAGAAATCGATCCTCTACTCTAGCAGGAGAAGTGAACAAATCAATGGACAGTTTGAGGAAGACTTTTAAAAATCGATGTCTCTCGCTCGTCAGTGACGGCTGTTCGCAGGAGAAGAAAGGGAGTGACGAAGGAAAACTCCCCTGTGGTTGGGCATGAGGCTCTGTACTCTCTGCTGTGCGTTTGTGCTTGTGTGTGTGTGTGTGTGTGTGTGTGTGTGTGTGTGTATACACTTTCAGCTCCACCCCTCTCTCACTACTAGCATACACTCACACATACACACATGCGTGCACACGCAGACACAAGCTCAAACACACACATATTTACACTCACACACACACAGACATACAAGCACAAACACGCACTCACACACACACACACACTACAGGCCCCCCTATATTCTCCCTGTTTAGATGGCTGCGCCAGCACACACTGAGTGGGTCGCTTTAAAAGGCGGGGGAACGCTCCTGGTGATCACAGATGATTGACAGATTCCCAGACAATCAGCACAAGGCATTCCTACCGCCAGCCTCATGCTAGCAGCCCCGCCCACAGTGATGGGCATGTGACATCGTCTCCGAGATGTCACCTAGCACCTCAGCACATGACAGAGGAGCCCATTACGGCACGCTCTGGCTTCACAGGTCATTAGCTCAGGTAAGAATCGAAGCGTCACCTGGTGCCACAGCCTGAGTAATGGCGTCACCGCCGCACTCTGTAGCGCTTCACCTAACGGCCTGTCAACCTCAACCTTTCTCCTCTACATCATCCTTCCACAAAAATACACTTTTTCTGACCTTGTTATCCAGCAAGAGCCGTTTTAATAAAGTGTGATCTCCTCCAACGTTTTTACATTACTGCACTTAATATCGTGAGAGCAGACCCACAGGAAAGTGCGATTCTTTTGATGCACTAATAGATCTCAACATCACTAACAGGTATGAACCTTTTCTAAAATACTTATCGCATCAACTGTGTGTAATGGAAGGTCAATTTTAAAGGGACGGCCCAAAGGTATCTTTAGACGAGCCTATTTCACAAGTCTGATACACATAACACTGCAGTTCAATAAAAAAGGGTGGCAAAAAACATAAGAAAGTTATCTCTAAATGTACACACACACACACACACACACACACACACACACACTATCTGTGCTTTCCTCAGTCTACACGTTTATGTAATACTGACTTTTTTTCTCTTGTTTTAGCTGACTTGCATGAAGGAGCCAAAACTGGGAGTTCAGCTCATTCTTTCACTCCAAAACAAAACGGCAGGACAAAGGATATATTTTTTTTATCCTCCGTTTTCATTCCCAAAGAGACCCCTTCACGTTCCTGCACCAGTGTCCCGTGTGGTCGATATTCCACAGGGGTTCACAGGAAGTGAAGGGAGGGAACTGGCTGACTGTATACTGAAGGCTTCTCCTCCATGCACAAAACAGCAGAAGAAGAGAAGGGTTTATTAATGGCACAAAGAGCGGGAACATAACGCCCGGGCAAGTTTTCATTCTGAGTGATGTTTCCATGTGCTGGATCACAGAGCAAAGCATCGCACAGGTTTGCCGGACAAACTTAACAGCCTGTCAGGATAGCAGCACCAAACGCAGACTGCGTTTTGAGCGCTTCACTGTGCCACATTGCGTACATACACGTGCTGATTTATTCATGTCATTCTCGCACTTTGAAATAAAAATGTAATGCACTTTGCTTTACCAGCTGTGTCACAGAAATGCAATTTGTGGGTCAGCCACTTGTGTATTTATTCTGAGTGCAGCACTAGCCTTGCCCAAGAATACAGCGGACAGTCCGGCAGGGCCTCTGCAGACCGGTGAAATACCCATAACACAGGAGAGGTCTCGGCTAAAAACAATGTTTCATGAAAAAACGGGGAACATTTCCGTTATATTCGCTTTGGTCACAAGTTCATGTTATGTTGAGAGCATTCCCCAAATGGACTTTTTATTGTTTCAAAAATGTTCTGTGAAAGGACAGAATCAAAATGTTCCATGAATATTTCATACGCACTTATTCACAATGTTCTCCAATCATATCTTCTTTTTTTGTGGGGAAAAACATCACAGAGTAGATGCGCTGATAGTGTCTTCAGAATAAAATTTAAAATAGACCCCATGAAACCTTACATTTTGTGGAAAAGTAATGTCTACAAACTATGTTGGAATGGTGTGATATTCTTCTCTGACGATGACCAAATCTTGAAAAGTGATTTTACTCATATTACTAATCTCTTCGATTGCTGTGGCTGGGATATTTTTAATCACCCTCCCTATTCCAACACTAGAACAGGGATCAGAAAGATTCACTCGCCTTTGATTTCTGAGCATTCAGTTATGGATGATGTCACAGTGCGTCTCACGCAACATTGGCTTTATTAACGGTTTTCATTTGTTTTGGGAGCGCTCTACATTTTTTAAAAGGGACGGTTTGCATCCAAATTGATGTGGCATCCGTATGCTAACCGTAAACATAATCCACCAAGTATTGAATTCAGGGCATGAGTGACTATTCACTAACTGGAACTGTAAACCTTAGAATCACCCTCTGTTTGCCAACTATACTTTAAGTCTCTCTGACTTCCCCTGCAGGTGTGGAGGTCTTCAATTGAAATGATTGCTGCTTCCTCAAATAGTAGCAACATTGTAAGTGCATTCGATCAGTGTTTCTCAAACGTTTTGAGTCAAAGTCCAGTAATGCATGACCCTCCATCTCTGGGGATTGCTAAAGTCCAATACAAATAAATAAATACAGAAAATAAAAGACAGTACTTCTATATACTGGTTTCCCAAGAGCCCAACAAATAATAATGAATATAGATTTGCAGCATATTTCATTTTATTTCATGAAAATGGGCTCTCAGCCCTCTAGCCAATCCTCTGTGTCCTGGTGGCAGTCCACAGCCCATTGTTCTATAAATGCTGCATTGCGTGACAGGCGACACTGCGCAGCTCTCTTCCTCAACCTGTCTATGGCATATGATACTGCTGATCATGTGCTCCTTCCAACATGATTATCAGACAATGGCTTCAATAAATCTTCTTGTAGCTAGTGCTGAGCGTTTATGGGTATTTTTGGAACCAGGTATCCGATTCCTGTAATGGTTGGGTACCCGGGTACCCTAAAAGCGGACCTGTGATTTTTCACCACGCTACATGAAGTGTTGTATTAATCGCCGGCTAACGGAGCTGGACAGAATTGTATTTTATTTCAGAGTCCCAAATACCAGGAATTGGCTCTAAATTGAGCTGATACTGAATTAACTTACCCCTTTCAGACAATTAATAACATTGGTCTCGTCTTTTCATCAAGAGAACTGCTCCTGTTTTACATCAGCATTTCGCTCTTATGGTGCCTATTTGTCAATAGTGTTATTTTTTAAACTTCCCTCTTTGACGCGATGTATGTTTTGGTTATAATGCGGAGCCTTGCTGAGAAGGACACTCTTGTCTCAGTCAGGTCAATTGCTTAAATTGATCTTAAATAAATAAATATATATGTTTGTAAATAAATACATAAATAACAATAAAGTCCAAAATACGAATGCAATTGAAACCTGAACTTTTAAAAAGTAGATAAACCAATATTTAACCTTTGTATTATTAGTTCAATACTGGATTATGGCTAAATATACTTAAATTCGACTCACTGTTTTGCAAAAACTAAAAGGCCAAATATGTGATTGTTCACAGAAATTGACCGGAAAGAATACTGCACCACAATAATTACAGCACGAAAACCCGGCCTCATTGTACAAACGAACATGATTTACTCCACTATGCCTTCACTATCTCAGATTTATAAAGTGGAACCGCACTTTCATGGTAATTGATTTTTGCATGTTATACATGTAGCAATAGTAAATAGCAGTCATTAGCCACACATATAACCTATAATTGGAATTCACACAATTATACTGAGTTTGGGGGAGATATTTTTCCAGCATTACCTGTTATATGTGGGTATATTTGACCCAGGCTGATGGTTTAATGGGTTGTAATGAGATAAATACCTGCATGTGAGCAGTACATACACAGCATGTTGGCATTTTGGCTCCAAACTCAGGTAAGCTCCAGAGGCTGCTGAGCTGAAGCCGTGATCATGAATCTCAGTTTATTTTCCCATCCGTCATCGGATTTTACCACTAAAGAGACAGGAGGAATAATTCGCTCGAGCTGTGCTTGGGTCTATCTGTGACCAATGTTGTTTTATCGAATGCTGATCCATTCCACACACAGCTAAATTCATGATTACGGTGACGGATAGATTCTTCATGCTAATCATAGCCAGAGGCCTCAGTGAAACTCATCTACATTATATCTATAAATGGATCTGTAGTATTATCAGCGATGAGTGATGCTAATGAGTCCACATTTCAGGATGTCTTTATTAGAGCAGATCAAAGAGACGCTAACGATGCCCTAAAAATGGCGATGTTAATACTGATGAAGAATGGCAAAATCTGAGATTGGAGATATTCTCCATCGCTCAAATACACACAGACATTTGATTGGTTCTCCAGTTCACACTTACGCTGACGAGCATCTGAGGAAAAGGACCTCGTGAATTCTCTGGCACGTTGATTGGCGGGATGACCCAGTCTCGTTTCTGCCTCCTCAGCCCATTGGAGCCAGCGGTCCCTTGGTTGCCGGGAAACATGATGACACCTGGCTGCTGGACCTCCGTCCATTCAGACTGGAATGGAGAAAAAAAGACAAGGCTTTGTGAGCCAATAGAAGACAAGGCCTCACGAGGGAAAGACAACATTGTTTCATGAAGAAAAGATGACAAGGCTTCATGCGTAACTCAGAGCAGATATATAAGCCTCCACAGTCCTCAAAATTAACATGAAAGACCATTTCTGGTACTGGGCACATCTGGTGTAACCGATCAGGTCCATTAAATGTCAAATGCTTACTTTGACGCACCATCCGCGGTAAACATGGCTGAAAATGGCAAACAGGACAGAATGTAAAATGTACCCCTGACAAACTGAGATGCTGAAGCCTCGTTTGTTTTCAGTCTCCGCTGTAAAATGTCGTAGCAGCATAAACACATGCAGGTTATATTTCTCAGCACAGAAATGGCAGACCTGCTTTGCTATTTGTCCAGGGTATGCAACAGAAGACAAGATCTGTGCAAAGGCACCTGCTGCTGGCTGTATCAAATATGTAAACTATGAGACCCTCCATTTTGTGGCTTCCTCATTAATGCTCTGTATTCCCATGAACACCCAGCTGACACACAGAGATTTATCTGCATCCACAGCAGACTGTACACACTCAGATCCACGGGTATTCGGATGAAGTTACTATTTTAGATCTCCACCAGGGCATATAGGATATGGAATTAAATCACTAAATATTGGAGATGTAATTGAATAGTGAAGCCTTTCAGCTTTAATTTAAGGTTATTTATATCCAAATAAGGTGAATGGTGTAGGAATTACAGCACTTTAAGCTGAACAAAAGTAACTGGACCATGGGCCAGAACTTAAATGGCCAGGTATGGGTAATCACCATATTCTTTCTTTCATTAATAAGCAGATCGAAGGTCCAGAGATGATTTCACGAGCAGTATTTGGATTCGGAGTCCATTGCTATTTGTTCTCATTAATGCGTCCAAAGACCTGTCACTGCCTGCGATCATTTGGCTGAGCAGTCAAAACAAAACTATGAGGAAAAAAAAAAAAACTTGCAAAAACAGTAGGTGTGACCACATTCAATATTCAGCATATTCTTTAAAATAAAGAATGATCCAGTGAAGTCAGGGACATTAAAAGGCCCAGAATACCACCAATAACAAGTGTGGTGGATGACAAATGAATTATCTGCCCAGGTGAAGAATAACTCCTTCACAACGCTTAACCAGAACAAGAATGGTCTCCAGGAGAGAGGTGTATCTGTAACAGTGTCAACGATCAAGAGAGGACTTCACCAGAGTACTGTAAATACAGGGGGTTTACTTCAAAATGAAAACCCCTTTTCAAAAATCAGAAAGTCTGCGAATAAACATCTATGAAGCCAATACAGTCCTGGAACAACATTTTACAAACAAATTAGACCCTGCTCATCTTGTGCCAGAATGACTGGGAGAGAGAATTATGGAGAAGAGCTGCACATGATTGGAAGCATCCCACCTCATCTGTGAGCGCGCGCGTGTGAGGGCATGTAAAGCTGCTAGCTGAACTATTCCCTGAGTTTATTTATGAAAAAAAATAAGCAAAATTAATTCTACATTATACAGAGCTACACTATCCGTTCTAGTTCAGGTAAATGTTTCAGAATCCACTGGATGGAGCTTTAGTCTGCAGATAAAAATGACCCCAAGCACACAGTGAAAGTAACCGAGCAATTTTCTAAGGCAAAGAAGTTGAGTTCGACAATGCCCAACTCAATAACTTGACCTGAATCCAGTGAGGCCTACAATTCAGTTGCTTGCAGCAAAACTAAGGGCAAACAGTCCCTAGAAAAAGCCAGAACTGAAGACAGCTGTAGTGAAAGCCTGGCAGAGCATCACCATGGAGCCCAGTATCTGCTGAAGTCTGTGGGCTCTGGAAGTCGACACTCATTGACTGCAATAGATTTGGCTCTAACTAATAAAAATGACTAATTTATGACAATGTTAGCTTGCCCTTGTACTTGTGAGCCAGTTAAATTGTGGGGGCTATGCATTAAAATGTTTGCAATTCCTCCATGGTTATTTCTGGCAAAATCTTGAAACTGATTCATTCATTAGTCATTTATAAGGATGTTCTCATTTTAAATCTATTTTGATGGCATACAGGGCCAAAATTATGAAAATTGTCACTGTCCAAATACTTATGAACTTGGCTGTACATGCTCCTCCATACCGGCCTGTTCTTTGTTATTGTTAAAAAGGTGTGGGTTCCCCCCCCCAAGTGCCGAACACCTCCACACAATCCCTGACTGCACATAAGGTCCTCACAGAAACACTTATTCCCACCCTTTAAGGGAAAACAGACGCCACACCTTCACACTGCATAAACTGACACACAGGACACACACGCTGTAAATAATCCGCACACAGCAACATGAAGCCCAGCTTATGAATTATGTTTGGCATAACCCGCCTTCGCCACAGATGGATTCAATATGCGACCGTGAGAGCGATTTAAAACATTCTGCTCTCAAACCCTGCGGATGGCAGCCGCCGGCATCCATTTCCTGCTGGAGGATCTTGACAAGTCATTTCAATAATAATAATTCATCAGGTGTTGGGGGGCCTCCAGACACCCTGGGACTGAGCAGTTTAGGGCAGGTTAAATACATCGCCGAGAGAGGCTAATGTGTGCCGAACATTATTTCCCACAGGGCGGCTGAATCATTTGTTTTCATGTTTTCTTTTATCTGAAGGCAAAAAATGAATATGAATTAAGTCCAGGTACATAGTTGAGCTTCGTGCCCCAGTATAGCCATCTGTCACAGAAATTCGAGAGCAAGATTCATTCATTAATTCTGGCGATACATGAGAGGGGTCAAGCACCATTACTGCATCCACATATATTGCGGAAATGTTTATATATCAGTCCCAATGATGTATTCTCTTTTTTCATCTCATCTATATCCATGTTTTTCTGGGACTTAAAGCAGAAAATAAAATCCCAAAAACAGAAACAACAACCTCTCTGCTGACAGTGAGAGTGAAGACCAAGCTGTTTGCTGTAATTACTCCCAAATCTCCCATTCCCTGGATTCCTAAAGCACTTTTCTTTGTGCTTCTAAATGCTGCAACCAGGAGAGCACTAAACAATACATTCAACTCCAGTTCATTAGATGGACAGGGAAATAGCTTAAAGGCAGGAAAGCTATAAAGCTCGTCGAACAAAAATGTCAGAGGACGTGCAGCCAAAATTAGCAGTCTCAACTACACCTAAACAGCTTGCGCTGCTAAACAAAGCAAGTAAAGAAAGACAAAAAAAGAATAGACGACAACCAAAAATAATTTGGGAAGATGTCCTCTGACCCGGGTTCTGGAGTAGCTATAGTCAGGATCAGAGCCAACTGTTCTCATCCTGGATGCTCAGCAATGTGAATCAATATGCAAATCGCTATTAAATCAGCGCAAAAATCCGCTCATCAATATGTCACTGATGAACTATAATCAAACCGTCGGGTAGCTAGCCAGTTAGCAATGTAGGTAGCTACTTACCGCCATGGGAAATATTGTGGATGAAATGTGCGAGAAATTCAAAATTTAAATTTAAAATATACTTGTACTGTGTAGTGTTCTAACCTTATTGATTTTACGTTTGATAGTTATTCAACTAAACTGCAGCCGGGCACCGCTAAGGAGCAAGCATGATATTGCTAGCTATGGGCTATTTTCTATCAAGTTTGCTCGCTATGCGCTGAAAAAGTTGGTGACGTCACTTTGAGGTCAACTTGCCGTAGCCATGGCAACTGGCTAACGCCGAACAAACCAAACCATAACCAGACAACTAGCACAGTGCTCATCGCCATGGCTCTCTTGTCTATGTATGGACTTCAGCTTTATTTTCAGCGATCTTAAACCCAAACTACACTCACTATAAAAGAACAGAAGGCATTTCTCACTATATTTTTGATCGTCAAATATTAGGTATTTCATGCCGTGTGTTAAGTGTGAATGTGCTGCTATGCTGTGAGCGTGAACCATTGTCAAGGAAGTGAGTGTTGACCCCAGCGAAAGTGACGTTGCACTTATTCAGCGCATTACTCTAATATCGGCTAGCGTGACAGGCAGCATTGATTTACAAGGATAACTTCAGCCGTGTTTATTGGTTATGTTCATATTGTTAACCTTTTAATTGTTTAAATGGTGCTAATAATGTGATTGTTTTTCTGGCATGTGAATGATACATAAAGTGGTTGGATAAGGTTTCCGATGAAAACTAATGACGTGCCATGTACCACTCCTCTCCCCGTGCTCTGTGCTTGTGTTGGCAGTTACACTGTGCGCGTTCATGTCATTCAGGGGAATGGTTTAGAAGAGATGACTTAAACCAGGGGGCGGTTTTCTGCTCGCTACTTTCAGAAGCTGCCTTGTGATTGCTGGTTTGTCAAAAGTTGCCAACCCTACCTTTAAGCCTCTGTTAAAACAGAACTGACAGGCAGAGAACAGGGTAGAGGCAGCAGCAGGGCGTAAACACAGGCGGATGATGGGCAGCATGACTGCATGGGTTTGGGAAGATAGGAGAATGGACCCGTTCCAGGTCCTGTGGTTCAGCCCATGTACCTCAGATACGCTTAATGGGCTTTTGGCAGATACACTTTTCCCAAAAACAGCCCAACATCTCCTGCAGTAATAGCCCATGTCAGCTAAAAGTGAACTCATACCCCTAAAATCACCAGCTGTACTAAAATCTTAAGATTTCAGTGAGATGTGAAACCGTAGAGCTGAGAACAGAAAATCACCGCAGCCATAGCCGTAAGGTCTTCGCACAGCACATGCAAGGCCAAATGCTACCCACACTGGCAGGGAAAAATGAATTTGAGGCAGCACCGGGGAGGGCACTTCGAGGTTGGCCTTGGTTGTGTAAGTTTCCTGTGAAAGATCCGATGCATTATTCTGTGTCTCCGTTCTGGAGACTAAAAACGAGCTTCCTGGAGCTCCTTGCAATTAATCACTAATTAATGTTCCTCCTTGGAGGATGTAGGTTGTTTTTGTCCTGTTTATTGTACGGACTGACCATTCCTCAAATTCATTTAATCTTTTGTCCCTTCTACTAAGGGAACTGGTGTTCACTGAACCGGAGCAGTGTGTTCTGGTCTCACAGAGTTGCACATGATCCGTCCTTAAAGAGGCAGTACCTGCATCTACAGTCAAGGGAATGCAAGCGGACCTGAGGTGGCCGACAGGGTCCGTCAGCAGCGTAGATCAGGAGTTCGGCTGCCCTGAGTAAATGAATTTAAAATCAGTGCTGCCTCCTCTTCTGCATCAAACACAGCCAGAGCAGCTGTGCTCACACGTCCACAGAGAGCTCATATATAAGACCAGGCAAACACAATCCCATCTACAGATGCACACAGAATATTTCGCCTCAAAAATCAAACAGATGTGAGGCAGGTGCATCTTTTATTTTCAGAAAAGGCTGGCGCAGTGGTTTGACTGCAGGGCCTGACTGCTCCAGTTGAGATTGCCCCTCTGATAATTCTTGCTCTGTGGTGGTGGTGCTGCAGGGCTGGTGTGTGCAGGCAGGAGCAGATGTGTTTCCCTGATAAAATCGCTTGCTCCAGCTCCCTTCACCCGCACCTCCAGCACATCCCTGCTGCAGAGCGTCGGTGGGGGGGACGGGGGGTCTGTGCCCGCTGGTTTCACGGGTGGCAGCCGGCGTTGGCGAGCGGACGCCAAACGAGCGGGAGTGGTGCCCGGGTGGTCCGGGGGGAATCGGGCCGGCTCTGCAGACAGTGCAGGAATCCGGGCCGTGGCACTGCTCACACAGCGATAACGCTCTTATCTCCGCACCGCGGTCCCTGACGCCCTCATCAGCACAATCAGCCGCTGCGCACTGCCTCTCCACCCCGCGGCTCTGTTTGATTGTAAATAACATCAGAGCTGTTTACACGCCAATACAAACGCATCCACGGGGCAGCTGAGAGTTTGGCACGTCCAAGTCGATGAAGAGGAGGCAGCCAAGCCTTCATTAGTAATGAGGATGTCCCCAAGGCCGAGGGCCAGCGCCTTCACATCGACAGAGCAGAGCTGGGGTGGAGCCCATTATCTACGTTTACCAGATTTAATACATACATACAGCACTTACACACAGCATATACACATGCTAACCTCACACACACATATAACATGCTCTCATGCACACTCATTCTTACCACTCATTTACACACGCTATGCTCGCACACTCACTAAATTAACATCTCACATACATTCAGTCAGTCACTAGTAATCACAAAAGTTTTTCCTTTACATTCAACTAGAGCCAATCAACTAGAATCAACAATGTCATTCGACACCATAATTTAAGAAAAAAGCTTCCTGGATTTGTCTGCAATGTCCTGTTTAAGGACCTGACCCCCGGCAGGGCTCCAGGATAACTTTGCTAAATTTTAGCATGTAGTGGGAATGTCACTCCAAAAAACCTGTTTATAACGGTGTATAAAAGAAGAATTTTAGTACGAAAATTGAAACTCACTGAATTGACATGGCCACAAAAATGCCATTGTGAGAAGGCTTTGAAAAGGAGATGTTATTTTTTAAAGGGCATTTCCTGCCCTGTCCATTATTTGTCACCTACTGCCACATGCATATGCATAAAGACCAACAAAAATGCCATTTTTTCGCCAATAAAAAAGAAAACAAACAGAAAAGCGCTGGCATTGTTGTAGAAGCAGTATAACAGTAAACAGACTCCTGTTAATGTCGCTCTCTCTCCCCGTGTGAGTCGGAGAAGCTGAAATAACACCGGCCCACAGCGGCGTCCCCACTTTACCGCTCCCAGCCGGGCCAGCTGGCGGGCCCTCGCCTCCCAGCCGAGCCTCACTTCCATATCAGTCAGCCTGTAGCTACACAGACATCTGGAAGCTATTATTCAGCGGAGAGCTGCGGAACAGCCATTTCCATAATAAAATATCATATTGTGTCGAGTTCCACTGTTGCTGTGGAACATTTAATAGCCCCGTGCCGCGGCGCGTCAAACTCATTTCTCATAAGAGACTGCGCTGCTGCTCGTGCCCTGTAGGGTTAACCTGATAGTATGAGATCCATTAACTGAAAATTCTGCACTTCACCCAAAATATTAATGCTCACTTTCATATCAAAATACATTTTTGTATTTTTCCAAAACAAAAACACTAACTCAACCCATTCCAATTGATGTTCTCGCTCGAAGGTGTACAAACCAGCCGTCACCTGAGTTTGGCTGGCCGAATGAAGCCAGCCTAATGTACACAGGTGTGTGTATAAGAGTTCATATGCGTGTGATGCCCCTATATCACCGTCACTAATGCCACCTCTTATGGTTAGTCCAACCATTTGGAAGAAAAAAATACCATTTGACCTGAGAGAGCAGCATTAGCTCATTTTTTAGAGAAGGCGGATTGCCTCACAGTGGCTATCTGGAGAAAGCTTCAGTCACTGACGTTTCCCAGTGTTTTTGTCCTAGATTCGGATGCTGGCTCCAAGATGGATGCTGCGCCAAAGCTTTGCGAGAAAGATGATGCACAGAGAGGGTGGGATTCAGACCGGCGGCGTCAGAAGCAGGTCTAGAACAATAACGATTCTCCATGCCCAAAACATGTATACAACTATAGTTTTGGGACCAGAAATGCCTGGTGGATAAACTCAAGATGAATTTGACAAAGAAAAGCCAAAATATTCTGAATTAAGCCAATAACAGTCAGAAAAAAGTAAGACTCTTCTCTCATGGCTGGCGTTAAGCTATAGCACTGGCTTCAGTAGTGCGTTAAGGGAGGAAATTACCTCACTGTGATCAGACACCATCTTCATCACAGAGGGATGCACTCTGTCAATGGTAAATATGCTGTTGAAACTACCAACACTCTAAATAAGCCAGGAGCCTTGAAGAAGCATAATAATTAATTAGACAAAACAACAGGATGCTGAATGAGACCAGTTTGTTAGGTGCGTTACATCTGCATCAGTGCTGCACAGATACAGTGAGTAATTAAAACTACACAAATAACTGCCCCCACCCAGCCAATCTGCCTCACAGTGATCTACACTGCCCAGGTTTACGACCATTCAGTTACTGGATCACTGCGATAACACAAAACTGAAGCTGTGCTTTTCTGGTAAAATTGCTAATCTTTGAAAGCTTCTGCATGAAGCATCTGCCTCTTTTTTACTAAAGTTTAACACTTCCATTAGCAAGCTGCAGAAAAGTAATTACAGAACTGACTGTGAATTTTTTGGAATGACACCAAATTCTGCAAATGCGTCTCTGGCAGAGTTAGCTGTGCTTGCAGTATCTCTGGGAAGAGACAGAAAAATGACTGTGAAAGCGTTCACTGCAAACACAGCAGGCAGGTATGGGATTTATGGGCAGCACGTGTAAATATCGCGGTATCGCTGTTTCATAGGCAGTGGGCAGTGTGAAATGGGTGCATTGAGAATCAGAGAATGAGACACAGCTCTTACGGGGCTTTCACACCACAAGCAACAAAGCGCATAGTTTGCTTGGGAGCAAGACCAAGCGCATTACGTCACGAGGAAGCCAGTTAGCATGAAGGGATAACTTTAGCGAAATGTAGTTAAAGCTATTACATAATGATAGGGATTTTTTTTCTCACCGGATCGCCACCTCGTGTGTTTATTGGGTAAATATATTCAACGTTCCACGGTTTAATGTAGCAAACTTAACATTTTCGCGGATGGCTGTTGTGTCACTTTAAATTATTCGGCAATGCTGCTGTCTGGCTTCTTTGGAGTCAGAATGTGAAATATGTAAATAACGGACAATTTTTTTTCAAACCGTATATCCCTATCGGCCATGCCAGTGTTTTTTTTGCCCAAGTTCATGTACATTTTAGTTGTAGAGTTGTTTAACTCCGGATGCTCGGATGCACAGAATTAATTTTTCCTTTATTGTTGATTGTTGCTAGGACACTTCCGCAAATGTACTCCCGTAAATTCTGCAATGTCATTGGACACGCTTTAGAGAAGTCAGCGCAATTTGAGGTCAAGGTTCAATGCAATTGACCTTTGGATGCAAAACCTCGCAGAAAATCAAGCTGCTTCGCGCCACTTAAGGTTGCACCACCGTTCAGCTATGCAGTGTCGCGTCCTTCATTGAAAAGAGTGGTCTTGGTCTGCGTGATGTCGCGATTGCACATATGATATGAAAGCCCTGTTAGGCTGCGTTTCCACTGAACGCTAAACAAATTTTTTGCACGACCAGATTACATTCAAAGTCAATGCAAAGACGTGAATACACGCAAAAAGACGCTAGTTTGGGCCGGCGACGCGAATCACGCGGGAGACGCAATGCAATGTAAATGGCTTGTGCAAGCGCCGCGAATGCACAAAATTCACCTTTTGCTCCACGTCAAAATATTCTTTTGCAAAAATTTTGCACAAGTAGAGCAGTGTTCTGAATAGCATTATTGCTACTAGCAACAACATTGGCTCGCTAGTAGCTGAAGCTAGCTGCATTGCTTGAAATAATGGTAACGCTAGCTACCTAGCTCGAGCTAGCTGTGTCAAATAACCTATGGATCTCAGTTTCACAACAAAATAGTGGTCTAGCTCAACATCGGATATGACAACATCATCAGTTTTGTGAATATTTTTATTCTCAAGCTGGCACAAAGTTCATAAAGCAAAATGTTTGTGATGTTAGCATGGCAACATTAGGGTTGCCATCTGGTTTATGATTTTTGGTGATTGCAGGAAGTACCGCCCCTTGAGAGTAAACAAGGCTCAACTTGCATTGCTATTGGTCGGCAGTGTGAATTCACGTGTCAATCCTCAGCCAGGTTGTTCTCCCATAGAAATGAACGGTATCTTCGCGCAAATAGAGTAGGAGGTCTTCAAAGCGAAACAATAAAAATAGTCCCGCCATGAATAAAGCGAGGAGAAATTTTGCTTCGTGTTTGGTGGAAACGTGGCTTTAGGTTCCGTTCAATGCGACTGTCATCAATAAATGTGCTGAACACCACTCTCTTCACTCCATCATCAGGTCTGACATCCCGATATGCCACTGTAGCGTTCGCAGTTTCATCATCGCTGAGCCGCGCCTCGCTTACTCCAGTGCTGTTAAGCCTCACTTCCTGTCCCTCAAAAAGCCCAAAGGTGATGCTCCATTATAAAGGAAACTGCACTTCTACCGTCTCTTTGTTCTCCGTTGTTTCCAGCAAAGACCATCAGAAAGCGTGTTAGAGCGATTCCACGGGGAGGGGACGCCTCGGCGGGCGATGAAACAGCTCTGGAGGTAAGGGGCAAATCTGGAGCATCGGCTGCTTATTCTGTAGAAAACTGCCATGCTCCTCTGCTTTGATTATGCCACTCCGAGCCCAATACCCCGCCCCCGACTGCAGACAATCCGCAGTGTAAGCACACCCTGCCGCGATAACAGAGTTCCCCTCTCCCTGTTGCTCCCAGTCTGTAATTTCAGCTCAAACCAGGAGCCTATCGGCCTCCAGCTGTGACTCCCCTGCTCCTACAGAGACACGTCGCTTATTTCACTCTCTGAAGATGGAGCAAGAGCTCGCCGTTCGACAGGAGAGAGCCACCAGCCTCCATCATCTGCTCACCTCTCCGGCTGTGAACTGTAAACACAGGGGCAAATGATGGCAGAATCAAACACACAGGCAGCCATCAGAGGAAATTGAGAGGAGGATGTCAGTGGCTCGACCGTAGGAGTTCAATCGCACAGGAAATGGGACTGGCCCCATTCCACAGTGTAGAGGCCAACGGATGTGACCATCAGAGGAGGATCTGACAGCCAGGAGAGGATAATTCTCTGGGTGCAGCCCAGCACCTTGCCCTGGGGCTCAGAGATGCTAAACACCACTCCCTCAGTCACCCTCACATCTCACAGGTAAAACCAGCTGGGCCTCGGGAGGAAATGAAATAAATCTAATCAGCTGAAATCACTGCAGCCACCTTCAAAGTCCATTGTGCTCCGGCGTGCGAATTGCAGCTCTCCTCAGAGAAGCACTCAGGCTCCCGAGCTGTAGCGCCACGGCTCCGAGCAGCGAGAAATCACTTCAACATATTTTTGGATGCTCGCCCGCGACGCATGACATACTTACGAAAAATAATAAAAAATATTGAGCTGTTAAAGTTCCTCACTTACAATCGTAGGAAGTTTCCGGCAGACATTATGATTGTTTAATGAATAAGCTATCCCAATAAGCTGTCCACTCATACGTGCTATTAAATCATGCATTCAATAAAATTTAAGAGCAATTGAATAAGCAGCTCCTATGGCTGTAATTGATGTCTTTAAATAGCATTTTAATCAGCTGACGAGAGAAAGGCTTCACAGCAGCCCGTGCGAGATCGCTGTCGGCCTCGATTGTTCGCCTCTCGCTGTGCTGTGATAGGCCAGTAATTGTGTATTGTGTGCTGTCATCGCTTAATTGACACGGTTTTATCATCATCGCTCTTCGCGGCTCTGCTCCCTTTCACAGGAATGTAACGCACACTGCAGCACAATTACAATTACCCTTTCCTCAGAGAGCGCGATTTTATCGTTTATTCTGGGAGAAATCAAACACCACTCGCGTTCCTCGTTCCACCCAGCCCTCGGCTCCACACATTATGGGGCGATCCTCCGGTGATAGCTCTGACGCAAGCATGAAAGAGACCGCGGAGATCTTTCCTCACAAAGGCTCCTCTGCAGCTCCATTCAACGGCAGATATCAAAAGCAGAAACTTCTTAAAAGATGCGCCCACAGTGCTGAAGAATCAGGATTTGTGAATGACAGCCCTCATTTCAGTGAAACGAAAGGTTTGTTTGTTTGCCGGATTCGCCGGGTCTGACGAGGGGGGCGGCAGTTAGAGGAGGGAACAGTCAATCTGTGCCTGTTTTCTGCCACTAGTTTGGCTGTCCCGCTTTCGCCGTGACACCAGCGACTGACGCTAATATTGACACCCACTGGACAACAGGAAGTCACGGTGAGTGATGTAACCTGAGTGAGAGACAATAACAAAGAGCCTTAGAAAAAAAAGTGGTTGGACAAAGAAAAACAATGAATGCCGTCTGGAGAGAAATCTAGGCCTCTCTCTTTCTCTCACTCTCTTCTCTCTCTTTCTCTCTCCCTCCCTCCCTCCATCTCTTTCTTCAGGGTAAGAATTGGTAGATGTCACCATCCCGCAGTCCCTCTCCATCTTTTGAAACAGGAAGGTTTTTCACCCGTTTCGTCTTTTTATTAATTCATCCGCTGCTGGAGATGTAGTGACAGCCTCCCAGGGTCTCCCGTGATGAGGCGAGATATGAATATGAGCGATGAGAGAGTGTTAGCGGAGAGCGGCGTGACCTGAGGGAGATCTCTAAAGCCTGTTTAATGGCTCCAGAGCACCACCCCTGCACTGACACTCTCTCAGTGTCCTCTGTCGAGTCACTTTGAGCGTAGGGGCTGGTGGAGGGAGGACAAAATGACAGTTAAGGACTAGTCATGTGACCAGAGGAACGCCCGCCGAGGACAACTGGCTTCACCTGTGCCGGTCGGAAGGTTTCTGCACTTGAAACAGCGGGTAGCTGGCAGTCCGAACCAGAGAAAACTAAAGTCCGGCCATTAAAGAAACAGGATGTTATGAAATCAGAATATTTAAAATGGAGGTAACGGTGGGAGAGGATTCCACCAATCAACCAGCATATCAAGGCAGAAACCAGCCAATGAAGGGGGAGGAGGGTGGCCAGCTGACTATATTCATGAGTTCCTGCTCTTAGATGAAGTAATGTGCAACTGTGACAGAATTATTTAATATATGTGAATTTTTCCTCCTCTGAAAGACGGAAACTCCATACACCCTTAATAAAGACAAGCACAGAAAGCTCTAGAAAATAAACAATTCTGGTACTGAACTACTGTATATTGTATGCTCCATAACTGGGGATAATGAGATTATTTTCTGCTAATTCAATGGCTAAAATACATGTTTATGCAGGAAATATTATAGAAGATTTGAGACAATTCCAATCCTTCACAATTCTTTAAAATAGAGGGGCAAATTTTTGTTCCATTTTATCAGCACCGGGGTCTCGGAGATTGTACTTACACACAGCTACTTAAACACAACCCATTTCAGAGAAGACTGGACACCAATACAGTAAGGTAAAAAAAATAAATAAATAAATAAAATAAATAAATAAATAAACGAGCAGGAAGCCAAAATTAGCTGCTGTACAAGTCTGAATACTAGATACAGCAACAGATCTGGGCAGCCAAACATTTAATGGAGAAGGTACTGGTGTAATAATTGAGAAAAATAACATCTTGACTTAAAAAAAATCAACAGTAGTGCTATGTCTTAATAGAAGCAGTCGTTCTACACTGATGTAAAATGTAGAGGTTCACCATCAGATATCACGATAGCATCAGGTTGTTCCCAAAACCTTGACCATATTGCTGTCAAGCTAATAAAGGCTAATTGGTCTGGCAATGTTCACTTGAACTTTCTGTTTGATGAGTCCGTAGTGTCTGCATTCTCCAATTATCAGCCGGGTCAAAAAAACACAGCGGCAAGAGGCACAGTAACAACTTGGCTATGCGAATATAGCACAATATCTGGCTTCCAGGAGCAGCGTGTTCCCAGGAACAGAATGCTGGCCATCCTGGACTCCTCCCGAAGGAAACACTTACTGATGCCGCAAATCATGTAATGTGTCAGGTTTAATCAGGAGTGTCTGCATCAAGATATCGAATAAAACAGGTTTTTTTATGTTGTGATGATGATGTAAACACAGATAATCTAATGACAAGAGACACTTGTTATTACTGCACCTGGACCAATCTTTACAGTCGGTTTCAGTTAAATCAAACATCTACAGCAACATACAATATTTCTGGGATGACAAATAAATATTTACTGGAGTATAACTGATCCTTGTCGGGAAATATTAATGAAAGAAACGGCAATCGCTGGTGACTATAATTCACTCAATTTCACGACCATGGACTCATTATCTTTATTTTCCATATGTCAGTCATCTATTTAAACACCTAGAAGTGATTTTTAAATCACATTTGTGATGCTAATGCTGATCAGAGAGTATTCTCATGTGTATTCTCGAGGAGCTCCGCACCGTCCCATACCCCTGCTGCCCCATAGGAGGCACCCTACCTGTGCTGTGGGGAGGGGTCGCGTTCCTCCCACCAAAGCCAGCTTGACAGTCATCTCCCAGACGCCAGGGTCTGGAACGATCTGGGCCGTCACCATGAACAGCACAGGCTCTAGCAGGTTGGACACCTCCCGCTCGGCGTAAATGGAGCCGTCGGTCCGCACGCTGAAACTGGGGTCGCTGCTCTTGAACTCCACCGCCGTCGCTTTTCGCCCGCAGTGCCTGAACTTCACTAGATGGAGGAGAAGGAGGCAGAGAGACAGTTTGAGATGGTTTCCCAGACACGTCCTGTGGCATCCTGCTCGCTATCATGCTTCATCTTTAGCTATCATGCTTCACTGCAAGCTATCGTCCTTCCCTGCTTACTGTTATGCTTCAGTGTTAGCTATTGTGCTTTATCGTTAGCCTCTGTGCTTTGTTCCTCATTACTGTGCTCCATCGTTAGCTTTGAACAGAAACTAGGTCCCCAATCTCCCACTTAAGTAGACTTTAAGGGCCCTGTTCTAACAGTCTAGAGCAAAGTGCAAAGTGCAAACTCTATGGTCTCTGGCACGGTGGATGCATCAGATGTAGTTTCTTTATTTTGGTGATGAGCGCAGCAAAGGCCCAGCGCCTTCAATTATGGCCAATCAATGCAGCTCCTCTCATTCTCTTTAAAAACTGCTTATTCTCTATGGCCAGCATACAGACAAATTTATGATGTCCGAGGCATGTCCTGCATGGCCCATCAGTGGAACTTCACCCGGGAGGAAACTATCTGGTTGCTCTCCCACCTCCTCGTTTGGCAGCGTGCAGTACTGCCTGTGTCTGCCTTAAGTCCTGCCATGCCCTCTCTCTCATGACAATGTGACATCTGTGGCATATCGCAATATTATTCAGGCCACAACATGTAACAAACACTGCGCTGACTCTCTGAGGGCTGTAACAAGATGTCCCATTAGATCTGGCCAAACATTTGAGCCACATTTTTAACCTCCCAAATATTCTCTTGAATACGGACCCGGCCCGGCTATAAACACTGAAAAACACGTCACCCTCATGCTGTGGGCATAATGTAAGGCCCAATGAGCCATGGTTTTAATGCAGAGCCACTGCCCCCAACTGCCCCCATCTATGGGGCGTATGACCGTTAAAGACTGCAGGACTGACAGAACGGGCCGAGATAAACGAGTCATGTACAGACCCTGGGTAACTGACATATATGAGTCACCAGGTAGTTCACATCACAAAACACCTGGATATTAATGGAGCGCAGCCCCTTTTGGTTCACACAGGTGTGAGGTTCGGTAATTGGTGTCCAGTCAACGGCAGCCAGAACCTCTGGGAATCCAGACTCGACCATGAAGTCGTGTTTAGTTTTCAGCTGGCTTTCAGGCCTGGCCACCTCGATGCACAACTCTCTACCTTGTAGAAAGTCATGGTAATACAGCAGCGGATGCACTCTTCACTGCAGAGGAGGTCTGGGCTGGTGATTGCTGTAGGTGTCATTTTATGATAAAATTAAAAAGGGACCAAAATTCCATTGCGACAGCAGATCACAATCAGCACACCCCGCGCTTCTCGGCATAAGTGTATGCAGTAAGATCCATGAAAATACCAACCTAGTGTAAATGAGCAGAATTCACCTGGTACTGCTGGGAAACGCCATGCACCTGCACTATAGATCAGAGCAACACTCGCACCGGCACAGAAACAGAGCTGTGGGTGTCAGCCTGTTCGCCTCTTCAGTAAGGTGTGTGTAAACAGGAAGATCATTCACAGTGCCCTGTAAAATGAAAATGGGAGGCTGTGTTTTCACAAAAACAGTAAATCCTATAAGCGGCTGCAGCGGAAGCATCATTATAGAGGCCAATGCCAAACTCACATGTAAACCCACGCTGCAGCTAACCTCAATGTCCTTCCATTACACGGTGTGGAAGTCCAGCATCGTGCTTTTCAAAGGAGAGTTCTCACTGAATGTCACTGTTTAAATGGACCATTATGAAGGATATTAGATCTAAATTTGTGTCAAGGGCTCCTTTGACTCAAAACAGCATTTCCATTACAGTAAAAGGACACTCAATATAGTTATATAAGAGATGTGCTATTCCCCTTCACCTAATTACGTACACTCATTACTGAGGTCCATTTAGATGCAGTTCTGCAGACTCTAATAAGGGCAAGTAGAGATAAACTGAAACTCCAACCAATTGGATCTAAATAGTGAGCAACACGGACGGCTGCTTCGCCGATTGATTAAAAACAAGAGCTAATATGCTGCTAATTACTTTAACATGAAACTGAGAAATTGCTTTTCTCTCGTCAATAAAAATACTGAACACATTAATTTATGCAATTTATTTCAGCAAAACAAAACTATTGATGTGATCACTGTTTCCCTGCACAGACACGTGAATCAATATAATTCTGTCAGACAGAAGACAGCAAATGAAGAAGTAGTATATTTACTTTCCTCAGCTCGCAAGCAAAATTAATTGCATGAACATGCTAAACATGCTTTGTGCATGTATACTGTATATACACACAGTTTATGTGTACGCACACACACACAATCCCTGCATATATAGGGCCAGCTCTACAAAGACCCTGCAGAATGAATAGGACCAATCATTGTCGGAGGATATCAGCATCAGTCACTGGCCATCTAATGGGTACTGCTTGTCCTAGAAGTTAATCTTGGTCAAAATGGCTGCCCTCAAACCACAAAACAACAGGCCAGCCTCTGTGCTACAGACCCTGTGCAAACCACATCGTAACACAGCTCAGCACATAAGTGTGTTTGAGCTACGTTCACTTTGGCTGAATGAGATAAGCACACTGCAGTGGTGAAGGTGATGCTGCCGACTGTCTGCCTGCTGAGATCTGGCCTAATTCTGCATCAGCATCTCACCCCGACGCCCTCCTGTACTCCAGCGGGGCGCGACTCCAACCAGCACACCCAGGACTAATGGCACAAACAGGCTCACCGAGGCCTTCTCCATTAACAGCCGGAATTAAACAGCGGCCATTCAGACACAAACTCACTCACTCCTCTCCTCTTGTCCCAGAGCACTGGCTGCTGCTCATTTCGTAAGGCACGACGCCAACTGATGGGCACTTTCACTTAATGACTGCTCATTATTCTGCAGGAGAATCTCGTAAGAATGCAGATAGGGTCTGAAGAAAAGTCTGGAAAGTGAGACTCTACAACATCAAGCTTCAGCTGCAGTAAATCTCAAAATACAACATTTTCTTTCACATTCAAAACTGATAAACCAGCCCTGGTTCCCTAAACACTGTCCTGTAATCCACCATGAATGGCTAAGTGAAGCTCCGCACTGTACACACTGGACTGCCAGCCAGTTACAACAGCCAATTTTTATCAATGGGGATTTGCACTCTACGGTTTGTATTTGTTTCATCAATTTCCAGATTTGATGTGTGATGTAAGATCAGTTTTAGAGCCAGGAACACCATCAGCAGATTGTTGAGATGATCTGGCACCCCTGCGTTATCTCCAAAGGAGTAATACACTGCAAGTTTCGATGTCAGACACAATACCACAACATGAGTTTTCTCGAAAATGGCAGCACAAAGTACTGGAGCATTTTCGAAAATAGCAATGATAAATGGACACCTGACTTGGCAGTGCAAGATAGAGGATAAATCTGTGGCTCCAACAAGCCCAACATGTCAGTGAGAGGCCACAGATCTTCACAACATGGCTCACTTTGCAACATTACGAGGTAAACTGCTAACGTGGAGTGCCTGTGTCAACACGAGGTGAGATGGTGTCACCGTGAGGATAAGACCGAGTGAACACAAGGTGAACCTCCAACTATTGCATTCTACGTTAATACACACACACACTCGCACGCCCGCACACACACACACACACACACACACACACACGCACGCACAGGGTGCCTCTCAGCCAACCTGGTCCATAGAAAGGAAACAGTTACATCCTAAGATAAAACATATTAGTCACAAAGGGGGGAGTCTCAGGTAGATCAGTGCAGACAGAAAGTGACTGTGTCTGTTGGGAGACTGAATGAGTCTCCATTAGCCTGGGAACCAGACGAACTCATGGTTTTATTTTAGCTCTGACAGATGTGCCCCCCCACTGCTCAGACAGATGTCCAGCCCACCTGGCCTGGGTTGGACCAATCATCACCGTTTATCTAATATGGGGTGGGCTGTTTGGATGTGTTGAATCCGCTCTTGCTGCAGTTATCAATGGACTCGACTGTGTATTTTCTCTTTAAAAAAGAACAACAACAAAAAAAAACTATATTTAAAGCTTTTGTTGAATGAAAGATGTGTCCCCAAACTTCTGACAGGATTTGGTCAAAATTTTTTCATCAACCAGTCCTGCTGGTCACCTAGAGAATGGAACATGGAGAGATCGGGGCATGTTGTTTACCGAGTCAAAAGTCTGTCCATTTGTGTCCAGTGGCATTTTGGCCGGAGCTCGTTAATGACACCCCTTGGAAATCGAAAATGCACTGAGACGTTCTAGAGTAATTTGCATTTGCGAATCAGTCTGGCGATGTCAGGCTAATCATCTATGTCCCACGACAGCTCAAACACCCACTATGTCACAGACGGTAAATCTGACCACAGCATGGCAATGCATTCAGTGCGATGAAGACTTTCAGCCCTGGCAGGACTGAATATCGTTAATCTTACCGGGGACACAGCCAACGGAGGGGCTTCCAAGTTCCCAGCTAAATACCACAGCTATTATTTTGGACTGAATACACAACACTCTCGCCTTGTGCAAAATAATGCCATTGTATGATTATCTTATTTGTTATAAAGAATACAATTATTCATATTTCTGAAATAATCCTTATCAGGAAATTCTGTATTGTTACATTTTATGTTATACGGCCTACTGACTAACAAAATAGCGCATTAGACTCTCGCTCTGATGAGAGACTAAAATCATGCACAATGACAGACAAAGCATAAAAATATACTGTACTGCAAAAAAGTATTTGCAACCCTCTATATTTCTTCTATTTTTACTTATTTGTCATATTTAAATATTTCAGATAATACAATCAATTTTAATAAGACAGAGGCAATGTAAGTAGACACAACATGCACACATACACATAAAAAATATAATTTAATTTATTTTAGCTGAAGAGCAATAAAAAACCAATATCACCCATGTGGAAAAAAAATGCCCCCACCCCCCAAAAAATTCAGTCACATTGGAGGTCTTTTTGAACATAAGCTGCCTGTTTAAGGTCATGCCACAGCATCTCACTCGAACTGAAATAAGGACTTTCACTAAGCTACTGCAAAGACTTCATTTTGCTTCTTTCGAGTTATTCAGAGGTGGACTTGCTGATGTGTTTTGGATCATTGTCCTGCTGCATAAGGCAAAAGCACTTCAGTTTTAGGTCACAAACTGATGGCCAGACATTCTCCAGCAGGATTTTCTGGTAGAGAGTAGAATTCATGGTTCCATGAATTATGACAAGCTACCCAGGCTCTGAAGCAGCAAGCGGCCCCAGACTATCACACTACCCCCACCATATTTGGTTATTGGAATGATGTCCTTATTGTCGATTGCTCCGTTAGCTTTACACTACATGTAACCGGACCCATGTTCTCCAAAATTTCCACTTCTGACTTATCAGTCCTCAGAATATTATCCAAAAAGTCCTGGGGATGGTACAGATGTTTTTTGGCAAATGTGAAATGAGCCTTTGTGTGTCATGGTTTGTGAGCTATGCATGTTGTTTGGGCTTTTCTTTGCGGCTCTCGTCCGGGGACGATATTGAATTTCTGGGCCATTGAAATCTTTACCCAGCTGGTTGATTGAGCTGGGGCGGCGCTTCCCCAGAATATATATAAGCAGGAAGTCCGGCACGCGTCCTTCGCTAGAGTGTCTGTGTTTAGATTCACAGTATAGCCGAAGGTATCTGTAGTCAGGTTTTGTATGACTTTCTATCTTCTTATTGTTGGAGTTTCTTCTCCCTTTTTCCATCTCGCTTTGCTTCCGTGGTTCGGACTATTATATGTCCTTTGGAAGCGCGAGTACTTGCGTTTGGTCTGTATTATTCTCTGGGTTTGTACTGTGTTTGTGCTGCTCTCTTTCTCTCTGTGGTTGCGCTTGGCCTCTGTATACTACCGGCCATTACATTGTGTTCTTTTAAGTTGGCAGTAGTTTTTGCCCTGCGGCTCTGCTATTAATGCCATTTTTGACCAGCATCCTTCTTATTGTGGAATCATGAATACTGACTTTAACTGAGGCAAATGAGGCCTGCAGTTCTTTAGATATTAGTTTAGGTTTCCTCAGACCTCTCGAGTGAGTCATCGATGTGCTCTTGGAGGAATTTTGGTATGCCGGCCGCTCCTGAGAAGGCTCATTACGGTTTCTAGATAATGGCTCACATCGTGGTTTGCTGGAGTCCCACAGCCTTATAAATGGCTTTGTAACCCTTTCCAGACTGATGGGACGACTTTTGTTTCACATCTGTTCTTGAATTTCTTTAAGTTCTACTTAAGTGATATTTAGATTTAACAGGACTGGCTGTTATCGTGAATGGATGTACTGTACACATCTAACAAAATTGAACCCAATTATCTATTAAACTTGTTTAATTACCTGATTTAGGAACTAAGGCAGCAGCTACTTTTTCATATAGGGCCAGGTAGGATAGGATAGCTTTTTTAAATGAAATCATTTAAAAACTGCATTTCTTGCTTACTCAGGTTATCTTTGTCAAACATTACAATTAGTTTGATGATCTGAACATTGAAGTGTAACAAACATGCGAAAATAGAAGAAATTGGGAAGAGGGCAAACACTTTTTCACAGTACGATATGTAACGGTTTCAGTATGAACAATATTGCACGGGCACCTGCAAACCATAGATACGGAGAAACTTGCTCCATCAAGAGAATTCATTACTTCTTGAATGATTCAAATGCTGCATAAAAATGAGTCGCCGCGACATTAAGAGGCACAATGTGCATAGTCTCTCTCATAGTAAATGGTCTGTGGCCTGAGGATGCGTCTCCTAGCAACAGGTGTCACGTGATCAAGAGCCACTGGCTCAGCATTGATTAGATGAGATGTGACAAAAGGGCCGCCATCAGCCGGCAGACTGGAGTCACAGATATCACCCCCCCGCCCCCCGTCCCCCCCAACACTCCTGATTAAACATCTCTTTACCGATCCCATCACTTACCCATTCTCCCGGCTCTGATAAAAGATGCATCGATTTTCATAAATCACCTTTGGGACAAATAACACGAGAACAAACGCAATGCAATTTTTCAAATTCCAGCAGGAGGATCACAACATAACAGGCTCTAATCAGTAATCTATCCAATTTACTGCGCTGCTTTTGTAAGATGATTCATGACACCACAGTCAAATATCCCCTGGAATCTGTTTAACGGCAGCAGGTGTCAGAGACAATTGGTGTGATGAGGGTTGCTCTGCCACGATCAATGTCATCATTTGTGTTTGAGTTCATAAAACATCACACGTTTCCTGTCTGCGGTGTGTAAGAGCGCCAATTATAGAGCAGAGCTCGTAGCGGGAAGAGACCCTCTAGCCGATAGCAAAGATTTGGATGCATTTGCACAGTGCGAAGCACATTAACCCTTAGAGTGCTAAATTCAGCTACTGTTGCTCAACGTTGTAAGATATCAAAATCAAAGCTGTTGAAAACCTATCATGTGGCAACTTGTTTAAAAGACCTCCCGCGGGGGAGCTCTTTTAAACAAGTTGCCACATGATAGGTTTTCAACAGCACAAGATAATTAAACTTACATTTTTAAAAAATTTATTTCAGTGCTCTAAGCGTTAAAATTCTTTGTGGACTCCTGACTTAATTTAAGAACAGTGTATTTCAACCAATGAAATGACACCACTAATATGTGGGACAACTGATCTCATATTCAGTTGTACTCCCTTGTGCATTTGAAATCACTGCTAATCAATATGAGGCCATTTCCTCTCATCCCATGTAACAGCCTCATGCTGTCTTTTTCTGGAACCTGCCGTTGCATTGATTTCAGCATTAAGGCAGATATTTCAGCTGAGAGCCCATATTATTGGTTTAGAGACCAGTCTCAAATGCTGTTAGGCAAATGATGTTCTCATTATCAGTCCTCAAGAAACAAATGCATTAAGCTCTTCATATTTTTTAAATACTGCAGTGAAATTACCAATAAAAATAATGCATCTCTCAGACAGATTACTGAGTGCATATAAGCCCATTCATTCTATTTACAGCCAAATACATCACTTTATACTTTCTTTTTGCATGCAACTACTTTAATGCTCTCTACATTAAGTACATTAATTCATTTGGTTTGATAAGCATCACTGCATAGCGCACTTGACAGGACTGCATTAGGGTGATGTTAAAAAGATGCCCATGTACATGGGAGGACGGGCAAATCGGTGCGGTCCGATGGGGTGATTTTGGCAGGCTGCCTATAGAGCTGGTGCGTGCGTCTGTAAAGAAGACTGGAGATGGGACTTGTAGCCGCGAGACGGGACACGCTGGGCTTTTTAAATTCGCAGGGGTCTCATTCTCCCTTTCGCTCCCGCCTGCAGGCACGTGGCCAGCATCGAGGCAGCTCTGCAGCTGGTCTGGGCCCTGGTGCTGCCAACATGCAGGGAGGGATCGGAATCCAGATTCGCAAACATGCCCAGCGGGAGCCAATCACGGGGAGGGGGCGCTTTAGTGAGGTGCGGAGAGCACGAACAGGGAATACAGAGAAGACGTTTAACAGTCAGGTGTGAATTCCTCTCTCCAAACCCCTCCCGACCGCCCACCTTCACAATGAATTAACGCAGAATCCTAATGGAAGTTTCCGGGCTGGTGCTCTCCTGGCAGTAGAGCCGACCTCTGGGCACCATCTTTGCAGCTTACAGACACAGCTGCCAGTGCTTTTCCTCAAGGAAAATCACCTTTATTGAAGTGTTGTTTTTATTGCTATTCTTAACTCCTGTCAGGCAAAAAAAAAATCACAGGCATAAAGATTATCATATGAAAGGAGTTTGAGCCCGAGGGCTCCAGCATTCACAGGTTCTGTCTCCGTGTCCATCTCTTCAGTCAGCTGGGCCTTGACCTTGCGAGATGCGAGTGCATGACTTCTGCATTTGAAGGGATAAAAAGGAGTGAAAACATGATTCACTCATTAGATAATGGCATCTGCACTGATATTTTTGATATATTGTCAGCAACAGATGGGATATGGAAGCAAATGAATGCCTCCTTACAAAGCCAGGCACAGCACGGCAACGGCGCAAATGTTGCTTGCAATGCTGTCGCCAGAGTGAGTGTTGCTAGCTATGCTGTTGGCCAGAGCGAATGTTGCGAAGTCAGGGAGGAGTTCAAAAGCAAGATAAATGGGATTTGTCCTCAGCTATCGGCGGTACGCATGGCTGTGCTGGAAATGAGATACCTACTCACAGCTTGTCTTCTGTCTCTCCCCGCGTTTTCAGAGCCCAGAGCAGACGCGACTCTCGCTCTGATGATCCCGACGGGACGGCAGGTCTGACGGACTGCACCTCCCTGCTGATCCACCGTGCCCATGCTGCCTCTCGGGCCTCTGTTCTCATTTAGTTTTAGAGGCCTGCAACGCCCTTTGATCCGCACAGCCACATCATTCGGTATTAGCCAGCTGGGGAGTGACATCATTCGGTTTTGGCCAGTTGCTGGACCATACGATTCAGTATTGGCCAGCAGGGGTGCAACATGAATCGATATCGGCCAGCTGCGGGGCCACGTCATTCTGCATTTGCCAGGCATGGGGTAACATCACTCGGTATTGGCCAGCTGCAGGCCCATGTCATTCGGTACTGGCTAGCAAGCGCTTTTACAGTCCCTGAGCATTTCGTCTCACCCGGCATGCCTTGGAAAGCCATAGATTTGGTACAATATCCCCTACCTGCACGTCACTGCCCTGTCCTACCCTTCACCACCCCTGTGAGGCGCTGTAGAGCCCTGTTAGGGTCAGCACAGATGAGTCCAGTGACCTTGAATCCCTGTCAGTGAGCAGGAGAGACACACTGGTGGAGGCTAACAGCATGCAGGAATGCAACCTGCAAATGTCACCAGACCCCCACTGAGACCAACCCCTCAGTATCATCCTGACCTCCGCCCCCCCCCCCCCCCCCCCCCGCCGCTGCGGACAGGCATCTCCACATGAGGGAAGGCAAGGACAAGCACTGACGCTGAAGGTGCCCCCTGTATCATACTAAATATCACGCTGTACTTTTACCTTTTGCTATTACATCTTTGCTATTTTACAATTCCTTTAACATTTTGCCGTAGCCTTGGTGATATCACATGAGGTAAACCAGAGAGTTTGCCGAAATACAAGAGGTGTCTCCCCCTTGACGGCGTTTCTGTCGAAAGCGAAGGACGCTGTGACTTTGCCACGTTGAGTCGTTGATCATGGTGGTGAATGGGGGACACAGCTGCGGTCGACACTCACACCCCCCAGAGACCCCCCATCTGATCGCCCGCTCGCCCTTCTCCACCCGCGACTCAGGGCGGTTTGTCTCACCTGCAGCACAGCAGCTGTCAGATCTGCCTGGACACCAGCTATTTCTGCCCATAATCATGTCTCCCTGTCTGAGGCTGTCCCGGGGGACAGCTCGTGTGTGGCACGGGAGCAGGACAGAGGAAGAAGACAGTCTGTCACCGGAGGACAGTGTCCCAGCGGCGCAGCTCAGTC
>CM056203.1:2128133-2325633 GCA_029692085.1 Gymnothorax javanicus
CGCTGATGCAAACAGGGAAACAAACAGGCATCTGGAGCTCAGATCCTCCCGTATCCAGGCGCGGCGCACAGCTCTGTGACTGGGGACCGGGCGGGAGGAAGGGAGGCGGGCGAGGGGGTCGAACAGGAAGCGCATCTGTTTATCGGCGCGGCCCCATTCGCCGATGGGAGGGTAGAGGGGGTCGCTGTGAGAGATGGCGGGTCGTTAATAGTGAGCGGAGCTCTAGCGTCAGCACTTCCTTCTGGGTCAGGTCCTACAGGATCTGGGTCTCCCGTTACACAGATTCTAATTTTTCTTCCGCTGTGGCGGATATCCCGCCATCCGTCTTGTCCAGAGTCTGCAAGGTCAGGAGTGGCAGAACCGTGCCGCGGAGGTGGGGTGGGGGGGTGTGTACGGGTGTAGTGTAAGGCTGTCAGCTCATCCATCAGGTGTCGGAGCTGTGGCACAGATGTAGTGAGGGCAGCGTCCATACAATCACCACCATCAGCACGTCCCTCACAACGCCCCACACAGCCAATAGCGCAGAGACATTCCACAAAGCAGGCGAAGCCGCAGACAGCTCAAGCAGGCCCGTCTCTCCACAGCAGCAGGACACAGGCCCTGCAGCACAGGCTGCACGATCTGCTCCCACAGTCAAATGATGGACGGGCGCATCACCATGGAAATAATCCAAAAAGAGATTTTCTTAATTCAACTATGGTTCTTTCAGTGCTGCTTATCGTTCCTTCAAATCAGATAAAACAATTACTGTCAGCATCTCTCCTCTGTTTACAGAGCTATTCTGTGTTGCAAAACTTCTCCTGTCAGTGATAATTACACATCAGCATTATGATCTAAATAATGAACACATTTTCTTACACAAAAGCAGGAATCTGACTAATCAAGCAGCACTCTTTTTGAGTTCAGATAGTTCATTTGCTTCATGTAAGAAGATGAAGTTTGAATTCTCCACTTGCAGCACCTCTGCACAGAGCTATTATGACCTTTGAACCTGCTAACCCCACATAATAAGCCAATCGTTTTTTTTGGTCTCCAGTAGACATGGAGTTCAACTTTGCAACTTATGAGACAAATAATCTATCATTGAGCACAATGTATCCTCAGCCTTTCAGCAGCCAGCGTCCCCAGATCAGCACTGCTACAGCTACAGGCGGCCATCTTGTGTCACTCTCAGCTGAGGCCACTAGCCCCATTTTCCGGTCCGTGTGAAGGGGGTGTGGGGGGGTAAATTATCAGTGGCAGCAGTGAGTGAGAGTCCTGACAGAGAGCTGGGGGTGAGGCTAAGCCCCGGAGCGAAGGCTGGGGATTCTGGAGGAGTGATGGATGGGTCTTAAGGCTGTGGGCTGGGGGTTCCTCAGGCTTTGGGGCATTAGCAGGGAAAATCTCTGGCTGTGGGGGGGGGGTAAATCCAATCAAAACCAGAGGAACAAACGGCTTACAGCACAGTGCCGCTCCGGCATCCAGGGACAGCGGAGGAGACGAGAGTCCTCCATTTCTACTGCAGTTCATCCCCATCCACCCCACGCACAAATACCACAGAACAAGCCCTCCATCCTGCTCTCGCACGAGGGACCGCTTCCTTCCCGAGATCAGAAAGCTTTTCATTTGACCGACTTATTATTGCTGTCATGTGACCAACACTTCTGGTGTGGGCGGTGTCATGACGGCTTTTGGTGATCACATTGGCCGGCCGTTAGCGCTACTCTATGATATCCTCACTGTATATGATGCTGCAGCTAACATTAATTATAATACGACCGAGAAACAAGTGTTTTCCGCTTGATGAGAAAGAAAAAAAAACCAAATTAACTTCTCTCGCCGTTTTCTCTGAAACTCTTATTAACGGTAACATTATTGTGATTTTTTTTTTCATTTTGATTAGAGAAAACAGTTCACTGATGATATGTTTGTTCTAATGGAGGAGGGCCAGCGGTGTGTATAGAAGGCTGTAGAATTAGCATCACTCTCTGAAGGGCAGAGCAGGAGAGAATAAAATTAATGATGTGATGTTAAACGTGTTGTGTGAATATGCCCCATTACATCACCGGAGTCTTTACCCCATCCAGCTCAATCGCACCGTTAACACCTTTAATGTCCCTCAGCACTCGATCAAACGACTGCACTAACCTCACGGACCGCGAGATACGGAGTCCAGTCAGCGTTAGGAGAGGGAACAGGAGAGTCAGCCGTGCAGCAGGTGCTGACGGACGACTCGTTTATTATGCTTTTAATTACGAGGCCCAGCTGAATGCGAGCCTGATAACGCCTCAATGAGCTATAATACATATGCTGTATGTGCGTTATATACCTGCACACCGGCAAAACTACATCTGTACATACGCATAAAGTTCATATAATATATGTAGCTCTTATACCCACCAGTGGCCCCAGACTTTTGGCCAAACCACATCAGTACACAGATACACTGCAGCCCATCTGAACACTTTCGACACCCAGGTTTATGTTTTGTTGACATCTGGTTCCCCGATTAGAATTTACAGCCAGTAGCTCTACAACTATAGACATTACCCTGTAATATCAGACAAATAATTTCCTCACAACTTTGAAAGCTTCCTCTAATCTGTTGGGTTAATCCGACGCTCCTCAAACATAATGCAGGGGTGGGCAGAGATTTGCTTGTGGATTTGGTTCAGTCTGCTCCACTGAAATCAGCCGCTTTCCGCCGGGATAAAACTTGCTGTCGCGCCAAAGCGAAGCAGAACTCAGTGCAGCCGAGAGACTGGCGCTCTTTCTGCAGGAATCATACATTTCAGGTTTTATGAATTGTCTCAATCCCCAGCGTTTGGTGTCTGCGGCTCACGCAAATCTCCGGGGACTGCAGTGGGACGAGGCAAGCGGCTGTAGCCTGGAAACAAACGCAGGAGCGAGAGGGAGGAGAGCGATGGAGGAGAGCGACGGAGGACAGCAATGGAGGACAGTGATGGAGGAGAGTGATGGAGGAGAGCGATGGAGAAGAGTGATGGAGGAGAGCGACAGAGGAGAGCAACAGAGGAGAGCGATGGAAGAGAGTGATGGTGGAGAGCGATGGAGGAGAGCAATGGAGGAGAGCGATGGTGGAGAGCGATGGAGGAGAGTGATGAGGAGAACGATGGTGGAGAGCGATGGAGGAGAGCGATGGTGGAGAGCGATGGAGGAGAGTGACGGAGGAGAGTGATAGAGGAGAGCAACGGAGGAGAGCGATGGAGGAGAGCAACGGAGGAGAGTGATGGAGGAGAACGATGGTGGAGAGCGATGGAGGAGAGCGATGGTGGAGAGTGACAGAGGAGAGTGATGGAGGAGAGAGATGGAGGAGAGTGACGGAGGACAGCGATGGAGCAGAGCAACGGAGGAGAACGACAGAGCAGAGCGATGGAGGAGAGCGATGGAAGAGAGCGACGGAGCAGAGCGATGGAGGAGAGCGATGGGAGGAGAGCGATGGAGGAGAGAGATGGAGGAGAGTGACGGAGGAGAGCGATGGAGGAGAGTGACGGAGGAGAGCGATGGAGGAGAGTGACGGAGGACAGCAATGGAGCAGAGCAACGGAGGAGAACGACAGAGCAGAGCGATGGAAGAGAGCGACGGAGCAGAGCGATGGAGGAGAGTGACGGAGGAGAGCGATGGAGGAGAGTGACGGAGGAGAGCGATGGAGCAGAGCGACGGAGCAGAGCGATGGAGGAGAGCGATGGAAGAGAGCAACGGAGGAGAGCGATGGAGGAAAGCGACAGAGGAGAGTCCCAGGGGGCCGGTGGCAGATGCGGGTTTTTGTGCAAACTCTTCCAGCTGGACGGCCCTCAAGCCCAGCAGCACCTGCTCCCATCTTCTGAATCAGTGCGCCGCACATGACCGCACACGGTATGCTAATGAACGCCAGTTTCTTTACCCTGTGACACATCAACCACACACACACGCTTCCGGACCAACTCGCTTCCCCTGATTCCCCGATCCACCAAAGGAACAGTCAGCGTGCTTTTTTAAACCGTGTGACTGTGTTCAAGCAGGAGAGTTTAATGAAAAGCGATCATCATGCAGCCATTTTTCCATAATTTAATGCCGTCGATAAAGAGCTCTTATTGAAGAGAAAATTGCCTGAATTAGAGTGACATCACGTTGCAGCAGAAGCCCCACAGAGAGAATTCAAATCCAGGCTACTAACAAGGCGATCACAATATATTAGATAAATGTAGATTATCTGATGACTCAAACAGATGACGCCTGAGAAGGGCTTTGGGAGTGTGTCTTTAGGAACATTGTGTTGCATATTTGTTTATGGGATGTTCTTTCTGCTGTGTGTGTGTGTATGCGTGAGTATGCGTGAGTGTGTGTGCGTGTGTGTGTGTGTATGCGTGAGTATGCGCGTGCGTGTGTGTGTGTGTATGCGTGAGTATGCATGAGGATATGTGTGTGTGTGTGAGTATGCATGTGTATGTGTGTGTGTGTATGCGTGAGTATGCGTGCGCGCGCATGTGTGTGTGTGTGTGTGTGTGTGTGTGTGTGTGAGTGAGGAAAAGCCCGTTCATGACAGCTCCAGTCACCCACATGAGCACAGTTATTACACACAGGCACCGACACACAAACAGGACAACCCAACTGCCAAACTACAGACTCTGGCCTCATACGGTCACACTCCCCACACTCAGGAACACTGTCAGTGTTACACTTTAACAGGGGAGGGGCAAGGGAGAACTCCGCCCACAGAGGAAGCCATGGCCACGTCTGCGAAGAACGAGATGTTTCTGTGAGGGCTGAGTTTGGAAAATAACACCATCCTGTCACACTCTGAGTAAAGCATTGGGTCGGGCTGACATCCTGTCACACTCTGAGTAAAGCGCTGGGTCAGGCTAACATCCTGTCACACTCTGAGTAAAGCGTTGGGTCGGGCTGACATCCTGTCACACTCTGAGTAAAGCGTTGGGTCGGGCTGACATCCTGTCACACTCTGAGTAAAGCGTTGACTCGGGCTGACATCCTGTCACATCCTCACACTCTGAGTAAAGCGTTGGGTTGGGCTGACATCCTGTCACACACTCTGGAGTAAAGCTGACATCCTGTCACACTCTGAGTAAAGCGTTGGGGCGGGGCTGACATCCTGTCACACTCTGAGTCCTGTCAAAGCGTTGGGGCGGGCTGACATCCTGTCACACTCTGAGTAAAGCGTTGGGTTGGGCTGACATCCTGTCACACTCTGAGTAAAGCGTTGGGTCGGGCTGACATCCTGTCACACTCTGAGTAAAGCGTTGGGTCGGGCTGACATCCTGTCACACTCTGAGTAAAGGGTTGGGTCGGGCTGACATCCTGTCACACTCTGAGTAAAAGCGTTGGGTCGGGCTGACATCCTGTCACACTCTGAGTAAAGCGTTGGGTCGGGCTGACATCCTGTCACACTCTGGGGCTGACATCCTGTCAAAGTAAAGCGTTGGGTCGGGCTGACATCCCTGTCACACTCTGAGTAAAGCGTTGGGTCGGGCTGACATCCTGTCACACTCTGAGTAAAGCGTTGGGTCGGGCTGACATCCTGTCACACTCTGAGTAAAGCGTTGGGTCGGGCTGACATCCTGTCACACTCTGAGTAAAGCGTTGGGTCGGGCTGACATCCTGTCACACTCTGAGTAAAGCGTTGGGTCGGGCTGACATCCTGTCACACTCTGAGTAAAGCGTTAGGTCGGGCTGACATCCTGTCACACTCTGAGTAAAGCGTTGGGTCGGGCTGACATCCTGTCACACATCCTGTCACACTCTAGTAAAGCGTTGGGTCGGGCTGACATCCTGTCACACTCTGAGTAAAGCGTTGGTCGGGCTGACATCCTGTCACACTCTGAGTAAAGCGTTGGGTCGGGCTGACATCCTGTCACACTCTGAGTAAAGCGTTGGGTCGGGCTGACATCCTGTCACACTCTGAGTAAAGCGTTGGGTCGGGCTGACATCCTGTCACACTCTGACTAAAGCGTTGGGTCTGGCTGACATCCTGTCACACTCTGAGTAAAGCGTTGGGGCGGGCTGACATCCTGTCACACTCTGGGTAAAGCGCTACCCAGCGCGCACACACACACACACACACACACATACTCACGCATGCACAACGCATGCAAACACACACACACACACACACACACACACTCATACTCATGCATACACAATGCACGCAAACACCCACACACACACACACACACAGCATTACACGTTGCTATAACTTGTCGAGGAAACTCTGTTCTACCTCCAGTTAATTGTGCGGATCCCGCTGCTAAGTGTTTACAATCTAAAACAAACATAAAAACAGAGAGAAGGTGCTGGGAGTTAAATTTATGGGGCAGCAAATCATTGATTTTTCCAACATGGCAGTAAAACTGAAAGCAAATGAGAATTACTGCAAAAACGCCTTCAGATTCTGCTGCGATTACAATTTCTGCATCTACAACTGCTGATACTGCCATACTACAACAAACTACTGCTACTGCTGCTGCTATTACTGCTAACACTACTGTCGCCATTAAAATTACTACCACTGCTATTACTACCACTAGGGTGACTTCAGTTCTGCTCATAAAACACAGTCACGCCTTCGCTGTCCTCCTGGTCACATAAAAAGCTTTAACTTACTGAAAGCTGGAAAATAGGTGAGTTGGAAAAACTCAACAAGAAAAGCGTATAATTTCTCACGATGCAGAGACTTCGCCACACAAAATCGGATGTGGAGATACTTTATTAGCCACGAAAAAGATGGCTGAATGAGTCTCACCCTCATAGAATTGAGCTACAAGATACAAGATAATATCCACCTTAGGCTTTGGAGCACTCCTGATGGGCTCAGTTAGTCCTGCGCTTGACCCAGTGTGGGTGTAGAGGCTGAGGGAATCATGTTTAAAGGTTATAACCTGTTCAGAAAGTTTTTCAGGGAGTTTAGTTTACCTGATTTGCATAAAGAAGCTGTGACCTGAGCACCATTACAGCAAAAAGATCGAGGCAGAAGGCTTGGAAATGCAACAAGTGAGTGTGGAGCTGTATAATAACAACACGGTATCATCTTAACTCGTCATCCAGAACGGCCCAAACGTGGATGTACGACAAAAACGGAGCCCTACGATGTCCTTATTTGATGCCATTGCTAAACGGTTAAGCCTTGGCACTGAAACAGCTTGGATAAGTTTAAGCACCAAAACCACTTGGTTATGTGTAGGGTTGGGGTTAGGATTATAGTCACGGTTTGGGTTATGGAGGGTCTGTCCGACAGGAACACCTCAGTATGGGTTGCCGAGAGGCTCGGCATGTGTAAATTGAACTTTATTTATTTGGATAAGCCCCTTGAGATGCACCATCTCGTTTTCGAGGGGGTCCAAACATATATCACATCATAGCAACATAGAATCTACCAACAAAACAAAAAACAGAACAAGAACAAAAGAGAGAGAAAAAAACCCAGAAAAAGACAAAAAAAAACAGACAAACCGCAGTTAATGCCATACAGAACAATAATCTAATACAACCATAAGGAGGCCAAATTGGCCAACGCTAAATCAACAGCAAAGTACAATTGCATTCATTTAGCAAGAGCAAATGAGAAGCAAAATGATGACTTAATCAAAAACAGGAGCAGAGCACCATGAAGTAAGAAGACAGGGCACCTTTAAAGACTCTAAATGAAGTTATAGACCTGATATTAGCAGGTAGATTATTTCAATCTGCAGGGGCTTTAAACATAAAAGCTCTTCTGCCAATTGACTTTTTGACACAGGGAACAGAGAAGTAGAGTTGGGCGGAATGTCTGATATGATAGTTTGAGAGAGGGAACAAGAAACTGCTGTAGATACGAAGGATAATTGAAGTAAATGCATTTGAAAATAAGTTGAAACCAGTGTACCTGTCCTCTTATATTTAATGATGGCCATTTGAGTCTATTATACATCGTGCAGTGATGGGTGAAAAACGGACAACCAAGAACAAATCCGCAGAGTCTATTGTAGGCTGTAGTAAGTGGAGCAAGGTCTGTTTTGTGAGCATTTTGATATATAACATCACAGTAGTCGATAATTGGTAGCATGAGTTGTGTAGCGAGTCGCTTGCGGACACTAAATGTAAAAGAATTGGTTGATTCCAAAGTTGACTTTATGTAGCACATGATCTATGTGCGGCTTAAATGTGAGTTCAGAATTTAGCCATACACCCAAATATTTAAATTTGTCAACTTTATGCAGTGGCGTGCCGTCATTACAATTTATTACACAAGTCCGGGTTTCAGTTTTCAGTTTGTGCTTGGTACCAAATATCGAAATGTAGGATTTTGTTTTGTTAAGCAGAAGTTTATTACGCAATATCCAATCCTCAACAGAGGTAAAATCAGACTGAAGAGAAGTATGAATATGGGCTAAGTCAGGATGGGATGTATATATGACGGTGTCATCGGCATAAAGTTGAACATGACAAATAACAAGACTTTTTGGCAAATCATTGATAAATATAGAAAATAGAAGTGGACCCAGTGTTGATCCTTGGGGAACACCCCTTTGTTGAACCATCAGGTCTGATTGCATTCCATTTATGAGAACACACTGTTTTCTATTATGTAGGTATGAGCTTAACCAGCAGACTGCACTTGAAGAAAGGCCAATATATGAAGTTTGTCTATCAACAAATAACGGTCAACAAAATCAAATGCTTTGGTAAGATCAAGAAATATAGCACCAGTGAGCTCATCATTATCAGCTGCAGAGAAGACATCATTTGTGAATTTTAATATGGCTGTTGTTGTTGAGGGATTAGCCCTGAAGCCAGACTGGAATGGTGATAAAATATTATAAAAGATGAGAAATTGGGGGAGTTGACTATATATTAGCTTTTCAAATACTTTAGTAATGGAGCAGATAATTGAAATGGGTCTATAATTATTAGTATTGAGTACATCACCTCCTTTGTGGATTGGAGTAATGCGTACACATTTCCAGATGGCTGGTAACTCACAGGTGGAAAGAGAAAGGTTAAATAAATCAGCTAATGGGTACATTAGAACATGGGAGGCTAGCTTGATAAACTTGTTTTCAATGCCATCTAATCCGGTACTACTGTTAATTTTCAATTCATTAATGGCCTTCTGAATTTCTAATGGGGAAATTGTCCGAAAGAAACAGAACCGGGATGGGTAGAAATACGACTGGAAGTGAGTGTATTCAAGTAAGAATCAGGTAGTAGGGAGGAACAGATAGATGAGAAATGCTGATTGAATGTTTGGGCAATAGATAATGAATTGTGAATTATAATATTAGAAGCTTTTATTTTATTAATAGTATGTTTGTCAGAAGAATTAATAATGGATTTGATTTTGTTCCAGAATTGCTATGGATTCTTAGAGTTAGAGGTGAGAGATTCTTTATAATAGTTGGATTTTGCATTATGGGTTTTTATTTTGCTCATATTACGTAATTGCCTATAAACCTCCCAATCAGCATTATCACGTTTGCCGGAAGGTTGCCCAGGCTTTGTCCCTCTGCCTGAATAGACTAATAAGATCAGAATTAATCCAGGGGAGATGTTTACCCTTAACTTTAACAGTTCTCCAGGGTGCATGTCTGTCTACAGCTTCAGTAAATTCTTTATAGAGAAAATCCCAAGCATATTAAACGTCAGGTATAAGTTGGTATCAGTCCCAATTAATATTGACCAGGGCCGTATTCACAAAGCATCTTATCTTACCGCTAGGAGTACCCCTAAGTCGCGCTAAAACATTTTCTGTAGGAATAAAATCTTAAAAGTTATTCACAAAGCCGCTGAGAGCAACTTTTAGTTAAGAAAACTGGTAACTCCTAGACTAGGAGTAGCTCTGGGATAGGTGGAGTAAATCTCCGTTGCTATGGATGACGTCAATTCTCATGCACGAGTCTTGGGACAATGAGCACGGTGATTGGTTGTTTGGTGACAGGGCGGCCCATTGAAAAAATATCCCACATACAACCCATGGAGGAAAAAAATGAGGAAATAGTCCAAGCGGCTGGTGTGTCCCATAAAATAATAACATGTTGAGCACTCCTGAAAATGCGCTATGTGCAGTCCCCACATATCACGCTCTAGGCAAATAAACATACATAGGAAAGAGATAGTTGTAAAAACGCCAATAGCATAAAACGAGTCAATAATAAAACGCGTCATTTTCCCCAATAATTGGCAACTTATTACGAAATGAGAATATGTTGCGATCATTTAAAAGTTGGGCTGTTCAAGTTTGTTTGCCCTAAACTGTCATGGATGAAAGTTCAAAAAGGACGCAAAAGCCCAACTGGAGCCACGACCAGTTACTGCTGCTGGCCCAGTGGGTGCTGGAGCGAAAGCATATAATCAAAGGGAAATTTGGCTCCAGGTGTGAACAGCAAATCCAAGCGGGATGCGTGGGATAATATCAGCCTACAGATCAATGCTGCATTCCCCTCGGTGTCTCGGACGGCAGACAACTGCGAGAAGCGGCGGTATGGGCTGCAATCGCAGGGGAGGTCCGAGATTGCAGCCTATAAACGGGCTATCGTTCAAACAGGAAAGCATACTAAGCTTGGTTTGTAATTTATAGCCTACAATTTAAATATGTATACAAAATATGACATAGGCTGGTATTATTATGATGATCTATTAAATGTAACCCTCGCTCAACAGCCGAATGAAATAATTCATGCATAGCAGGAGGTACAGCACCAAAGCCACTGTCCCCGAGCAAGTGGCATCCCACAGGCACATAATGCCTGTCAAATAATTGGCATAGGCAGCTTTCCATTAAAATGCGAGTCATACGTGGATCCTGGCCATTTCGCAGCAATGTCCAAAATATTGTATTCGGCATCAAATACTATCTGGGTGTTGATGGAATTAACTTTTTTTCTATTTACGAATACCTCTTCATCTTGGGTCGGAGAAATAATTCAAATATGGGTCTCGTCAATAGTACCGATGATATTGGGCATACCTGAGATGGGCATGAATTCAAGTTTGATTCTGTGTTGTTGGCGAATGTCCATTGGAAACCGGATAAACTGTCGGATGATATGGGGTTCACTGAGCGCAATGATTGTTTGTTGAATTGAGCGACTGACAGATGATTGTGAAATCCCTAAATTGTCCGCGTTTGCAAAGTTGCATTTTTCTGGTGGCCAAGTAACAAAATGTTGTCAAGCATTTTATTTCAGGGCTTATTGGGTTGTTTCTCATGGTTGGAGACGTAATTCTCTCCCTCACCAAGTCAACAACAAATAAAATCCCTTCACGGTCGATCCAATATCTTTTCAACAACTGCGCATCATTCAGAATTTCCAAGTCATTCCGTCTTTCAACAGCAGCAGCCATTTTCCGATTCTTTGTGAATAGGTTTTAGCGAGTTAGGAGTCCTCTTGACTACTTTTAAGCTCTCCCAGACTTAGGAGCTACTTTTAGGCCTAAAATGCTTTGTGAATAACACACGACTGACACGCCCATTTTTTTTTGGAGTTACTCCTAAATCCGGCAATTAGGACCTACTTTTAGAGCTAAGATGCTTTGTGAATACGGGCCCTGATCCCTAATAAACAGATCAACATTCAGTTTCTTGTATTGTCTGATTTTAATTAATTTAGGAGGTAATTTGATGAATTTGATTTTCCAAACACAATAAACAATTGAATGATCACTGAAGCAATCACACATGATACCCGCCTTTAAGAATCTGTCAGGATGAGATACCAGAATCCAATCAAGCAAAGATTGAGATTTAGGAGTTATTCGGGTTGGCTCATTGATTAGTTGGGTAAGATTTATATTTTTAAATAATTTCATTACTTTATCCGAAGACTTCTCCAGCAAATTTTTGTTAAAATCGCCGAGTAAGATGAGCTCATTGCCACTGGTAATAGAGTTAATAGTAGATATCATGCGGTTAAAGGACTCCGTCAGAGAGGAGGGAGGCCTATACACACAACCAATAATTAGACATTTATTTGCGTGAAAAACTAACAAAGAGACATTCAAAAAGGACAGGCTCAACTACAGGAACAACCAGCTCAGTCAGGAGTTCAGAAGAGACATAGATAGCCACACCCCCGCCCTGGAACACCGGTCAGATCTATACAGAGCATAGCCAGCAATATTTAATTCATTGTCAGGAATGTTACTGTTAAGCCAAGTATCAGAGAGCGTAATGATGTTCGGTTTATGGAGGATAACCCATGCACAAAGCAAGTCTATTTTCGGCAGAAGACTCCTAATATTTAAATAAATTATTTTTAAACCCTTCAGTTCATCCAGTTTGGAAACTGAAACTAAAAATGGTGCTGTTACTATTCAAAGATAGATGCAATGGAAGGTTGTAAAGTTTGCAGGATTCATCATTTACTGTGGAACTGATAGGCAACACACAAAAACTCCAACAGACATACAAAAAAATAAAGAATAAACACACATCAATCAAGAAGACCCAGCAACCCCAGAAACCAAATCCCAGAGCATTTCCGCGAGTTAATGGAACTTTGCAGATATAGACCATCAGTTTCACTCACTGCTCAGTCTGCAGAATACAAAAACATATACGGTACCTCTATTATGTGCCCAAGTCCTAGCAGAATTGTGAAAACATCCACTAGAGGCAGTATTACAATAATACCTCTGTTAAATCGGTACAAACATTTCAGTGGTCATAGCTAACAGGAGGAAGTAGCGTAATTACGCAATTCAAACATAAACAGAGATATAGAAAGAGGTAGGTAAATAGTTATCTGTAGTGTCTGTAAAAACAAATAAATGTTTTCAACAACTAAATAATCATACGCATCCCATTAGCAAATCTCTACATTTAAAGACAATGAGTATAGCACAAAAAAAAAAAAAATATATATATATATATATATATATATATATATATATATATATATATATATATAAAAAAAGGAGAAAACACTTAGTTGAAGTATACTGATTGATAGTGTTGGCCACTAAGATAATGTCAACAGCTGCTGGCGAAGGCAAGAAAACGGCATCACCTCAACAGTACCTTACGGGCGAGGAGAGTTTAAAATGGACATGAACATGGCTTCAGCCTCTTTATGATTCGTAAAATGTTGTTGTTTTCCATCCACAATGACGCACAGCGTGGCGGGGTAATGGAGAAAATACTTCAGGTTGAGTTCACAGAGCTTAAGTTTAACGGGATCAAAGCTCCGTCTCCTCGTCAGGTCAGGACTGAAATCGGGATAAATATAGACGCGCTTTCCATTGAACTCCAGAATGCTTTTCTCCCTGGCAAGGCGAAGAATTTTTCACCTTATCCTGAAAATTCAGCAGCTTAATCATGATCGACCTGGGGCCAGCCCGGTCGCTTTGCCTCACCATCGGTGACCGGTGCGCCCTCTCGATGATCACTGGATTAGGAAAGGCATCTCGTCCTAAGAGCTGCGGGATGAGCCGAGACATGAAGCCAATAATGTCACTGCCTTCCGCAAACTCCTGGATCCCAACAAAGCGGAGGTTTGAGCGTCGGCTACGGTTTTCCAGATCCTCGACTTTATCCTTCAGGTAAGAGTTGTCTTTCTCTCGCTGGTTTACTCTGGTGACCAGCTCGTGTATGTTGTCCTCGTTAGCGCCAACTCGCTGCTCTAGCAGATTCACTTGTTCCCCCAAAGTAGTCAGGGAATTTTGGATGGTTGTAAGACTACCTTGAAGAGAATCCACTTTGGAGTCAAGATGGGAGAGAATGTCATTCTTGCTCTGTTGAATAGCGTCCAACAAACTTTGTAGAGACAGATTTCCCTCCATTGTGGCAAACAGAAATGAAAGAAGACCCAGCAGTCGTAAAATGCGCTATACTAAAATCCTTAGCTTAATCAAATAAAGTGAAGTATATATCAGATCATGAGGATCTTTAGAAAAAGGGCATTTAACGCTACTATTAATAAGACAAGCGGACGGGCTTGAGAGGCGTTGACTCATGCTGCGACCATCTTGGTTCGTCTGTTCGTAAAGACTCAGACAGAAACGGAGAGAGTGTGGAGGATGGGCACATTTTCCTCTCCGAATTTCTGAATTACCACTAATTCATTTATCGCAGCAGGGGGGCCGTGTCTCCTGACAGCGAGATCCAACTCTCAGCACGAGGCCTGTCTGTGTACAGTTTATGGGTTCTCCCCAAATCCGCAAGGGTTCCCTCTGGGTCGTCCGGTTTCCTCCACAGTCTGAAGAAATACGTGTTGGGTTAAAGGGCATCTAAAGTCGATTCTCAGACGGGACGTTGAACGTCCAATGTTTACAAACAAATCACTTGCTTTTGTTGACATCTTGCATTGTCACATGACCGATTTCATTCATCAACAATTGTTTTGTGTGCACGCGCAGATAATCCTTCTATTTCGGTTCGTTTGGCTGATAAACAAAAACAATGGGAATCGACTTTAGATGCCCTTTAAGAGGAGACTAAATCACAGGTAGGACAGAGGGCGTGAGCAAATGTGTGTGTGTGTGTGTGTGTGTGTGTGTGTGTGTGTGTGTGCGTGCGTGTGTGTGTGTGTGTGCGCGTGTGTGTTTGTGTCCTGTGATAAACAGCCAAACTCATGGCTGTATTCTTGCCCAATATAAGCAGTGACTTGTCCCTGATCAGGACTAAGGGGATCCATAATGGATGGATTTGCAGCTTAGAATGAATTTTTTCATGGAAATACGGAATAATGGACCGATGACGACTCCTATATAGACCCTGTGATGAAAAATGGCTCGTTAATCTGGTTAAAGCAACACAGAGTCCTGTTCCATTAACCAAAGTCTATCTCCCTGTCTCATACTCTCAGTGGTTTTGATCGAGAGGAGCAGAGCTCGTGCACGACATTGTACAGGATTCTTCCGCAAAAAAAAACCAGAACCTGCCAACGTGAAAAGCCTGAAGACTGGTAATGGTGAGGGAATGCATTAACCAATCAATGAGCCCTGCATTTAACACAGCGCTTCCTCATACACACCCGAATTGTTTATCTCTCATATGGGGAATCACCGCGGCACCACCGATCTGCAGCCCCCCCGAGTGATGCGATGGCAGCCATTTTGCACCAGAGCGCTCACCACACATCAGCTGAAGAGGCCTGTATTCATAGCCAGTTATATCAAACATGTCTCATCTGTTATACAGCATTAAGTTACACTGCGCTTTCGATTGATTCCCACTGACTGAGACTGCAGCAGGAGTCAGAGTCGACCCCCGAGTACAAGAGCACGGGGGGATACAGCACGCGAACACGGCCCTGAGCATGATCTGATCTGACCGTGAGTAATCTCACATCACGTATAACCAGAGTGATGGTTCAGCTCATGGAACATCACTGTGAAGAGTTAAATTAAGGCTTTGAGTTTTTTTTTCATTCAAGGCGCATTTATGAGACAAAAGTGCACGGCCGTAAGCGTAACGCTAGAACACATTCCACAGCGCATTTATTCCCAGCTCCGTGTCCTCAAGGAAAACCACAATTCCCCAAGTAGATAAGTGTGGTGCCCACATAGAGATTAGGGGCTACTCTCTATGCAGTCTCCTCAAACTCAAAGCAACATGCTGTGACTATGCTGCAGATACAAGCATTAAAATGCATCTAAAAAAGAAATTTTATATAATTTAGAGCAAAAACAACATTCATCTAATCCACACACAAATCTACACACACCCTCAGTACTCTCTGGATCTGAATGTCAGGTAGCATGTGGAGGAGACGTGCTCCTCGAATGGCGGATTAAGCGAGAGCTTCAGAGTTAGCGCTCAGCAGCGGCCTGGATGTGTCTCTCTCAGTGACTGACGGCATGTTTCGAGAGAGAGAGGGGGGGGCGCTTACGGAGCCCGGGACGCTCAATCCCCACCCCTGCCGTGATCCCGACACTCATCCCAGAACACACCCCCCATCCCAAACCCGCTCACCAACATGAAAGCCTGACGGCGAGATTGGCACATGCTGCCACGCACAGGGAATGCCTGGCGAGATGGTGCTCATTGCTGCCGCGGCCACATTCCAGCTAACAGGTGATGTGGACGCTACCGCTAACGCCCAGCTCGTGCTCACAGTCACTGACAGCACACCGGCGCGATGCTGCGGTACAGCAGATGATGACACTGCAGTGACACCATTTCATAAACAGGGACCCTCTGGAGCGTGTGCTAAAGAGGAGCCGGCCACGCGCTAAAGAAAGAACGCATTTTCTGGCTAAGCAGGCAGGAAGTGTTGATTCAGACGGTTTCCCCGCTCAGGGTCAGAGAGGATCTGCGCGCTGGTGAAAATCAGGCTTCAAAGTTCCTTTAAGGCTGCCTGTCAATCTTCCATCAGCCTGCATCTCTCTGACAGATCAGAGGCCTTTGGAGGAGCAGCAGCGGAGTCTTCATTATCATCCCACAGAGCAAATCATTTCTGATCAGGCAGGGCAAGAGACACCTCAAGGTGTGATTTATCACTGGCAAAACACTTCAAATGCTGAACCAATTAGATGAAGCAGCTAATTGGGTAATTAGGAGCACAGATTGGTGTGAAATAGCTAACATGAGTGCGGCCCGCAGGAATCAAGTTCGACAGGCCTGATTTAGGCGAACATTTCCATCTCTGCACTTTTAGACGGCGTCGCCTGTGACGCGCATTTCAACCGTGACCCAGTTGCAAAGAGGAGCCGCAGAAAACTCTTCACCAGGAAAGCGCACAGAGACGGGGAAAAATGGTTTATATTCTTCGCTGTTTCTGCAACGTTCTGTCAATGTTGCCACAGGGCTCTGAGAATATCTGTTACTGCTCTTGCAGTAAATTAAAAGGGATCGGTCTCCAATGCTGAGTGCTCGAAGTGAAAGCGCGGAAACTGTAAGAGAAACAGAGGAGAGAAATGTGCGAGAGGAGTATGATGGGCCGGGATTAAAACAGAGGGTCAGAGAGTGCAGCACTGGGGCGGCCATGATTGATACACCTCTTCTTTAAAAAGCTCTTCCAGGAAGAGACTGATGATAGTGTGTGTGAGAGAGAGGGGGGCATCTCAGGAGAGCGATTCTCTGCTGAGGTGAAGAGGTGTGTGATAGAGGAGAGGGAGAGGGGGGAGAGAGGGAGGGATAGAGAGAGAGGGAGAGAGATAGAGAGTGAGGGAGAGAGAGTGAGGGAGGGATAGAGAGAGAGTGAGGGAGAGAGAGAGGGGAGGGATAGGGAGAGAGAGAGGGAGAGAGGGGGGAGAGAGAGGGGGGAATAGAGAGAGGGAGGGAGGGATAGAGAGAGAGAGTGAGGGAGAGAGAGAGGGAGGGAGGGATAGAGAGAGAGAGTGAGAAAGACCTGGTTAAAGTCATGCCCTCAGCTTGGTGCAGCAGCAGCAGCCTAATACAGCTAGGGGGCGCCAGTGTGGCTGCTGAAATCACAACTTTAATCAGGTTCACTAAAGCCTCTGTCTAACACCACTACATTATAATGTTGGACAGCTTCCTGTTTTAAAGCTCTAATGACCAATTAAATATCATTAAAATAAGATGTGTTTAAAACCACCGTAATCAGTCTAAACACAATTTAGGCTTCCACGCAGCCATAACACAGCTGTAAAAGAGGCCATTCAGCATTGTGGAGCTGGGGCCATTTCAGAAGCCCTTGGTTGCAATGGAAAACACTTCTAAACCTTAAAATCAATAACTAGTTTTTACTACTTTTGTTTCTATAAAGCCAGCCTCACATGGTGCGATTTGGCTGCAGCATCGCACAGTGACCTTCGTTATGGCGTTGTACCCAGTGAGGGTGCCTACATTTATGATTTACGGCGTTTTGGCCGTGGCGCAGGTTGATGCAGATTGTCGTAGAGTTTTGGACATGTTCAAATTTTTTGGTCGTACCGCAGGAAATCTTGGCTTGACGTGGGAAATCAGAGAAAATTTTAGTGTGTGAGGGGTGGACGTAGATAATCGTGGGTATTTGCAGGGTTCCGCGAATAATTGTGAGATGTGCGCATGCACTTCCGACACGACAACTTCATGTCAACAAACTAGCAACATCATCAGCCATTGAACAATGGTGTTCTATTGGACCGAAGCGAAACAGGACCCTTTGGTGGATTTGTGGCTTGAAAGGGCCTCTTTTGCTTCGTATCTACAAACAAATGTCTGCGTCGTATTGTTCGGAATATGAAAAAAACGTTAGCTTCTACTTGGTGATCTGTTCAAGTCAACGGGATGAGCAATTCGCTAGCTAGGTCACTAACGATTTTTGCCATTAAAGTACTAAGTTACACGTTAACCGTGACCTTAGAAACTTGAATTTATTAACTCGATGGCAAAAAGTGTTATAATGCTAGCTAGCGATTATTCATCCCATGCTGTGATCCTGTCAGGAAGGAAGGAAGTTTCTCTTCGGGGATACTGATCGTGAGTTTTCGTAGTTTGTGCGAGGTACCATCCAGCGACGACCTTTGGCTATGATTTCCTGCAGGTGTCTAAAGCTGAACATAGAGAATCATGGCATAGAGTAGCGAAGAAAAAAAACGCACCACGTGATGCCGGCTTAACAGTTCATTTATCAGATACCTACTGTGATTTCTGCATTTCTGTCCGACTAACATTATATGCAGAGTACAGTTAGTCTGTGTAAGACTTTACATCACATCTAACCCTTATGTGCTTTTCATGCTCTATGACTACGATTTGAGATTCAGCCTTTAAAGAAAACAGGAGTGTATTGAGGATAGGAGGAAACAACAGACAAATGCAGCTGTCTGTGGGGAAATCTAAAGTAAATGCTGCAGTCTTGTGGTAATCCCAGATATACCTAGCAGTCTGGGGGGATCTCAGGTATGTGTAGCGGTTTGGGGGGAAATATTAGGTAACTGTAGCAGGAAAAGTATAAGAGCCGTTAACAAATAAAATCGGATATATGTCCATTTTTTAATCATTTTGTGTCACATGAGGAAAAGGGATCAAATCTCAGGCTAAGAGAACATGACTGTGCGTGATTTTATCACTCTGAAATTTCATGTTATAAGCATTTCCCATAACAGGTGAACAAGAAACTATGTAAAATACAACCAATAAAATCAAGATTTTATGACAGAAAAAGAATGGCAGCGAAAGTCAAATCAGTTCTATTTGATTTACCAGCCAGGACTTTCATCTGTAACAGGGGTGGGGAACCTTCTCCAGAAAGAGCCTCTGTGGGTGCAGCTTTCATACCAACCACGCTACTACACACCTGACTCTACTGATCAACCCCTGGGATGTTTGTTAAGGGCCTTGATTAGTACGTTGTAGAATCAGGTGTGTAATTACCTGGTTGGAATGAAAGCCGGCACCCACACCGGCCCTTTCTGGAAAAGGTTCCCCATCCCCGATCTATGAGGTTCCTGTAGATGTTCACCACAGCGCTCGTACGCGATGACATTGAACAGTCTCATCTATTTTTATCTTTGGCCATCTTCACACAAAGCCTGGGAGTTCAAGGTCCCCGGTGTGAAAGCACAGGTTTATTGTTGTTGAATCTCACAGACACAGAAGCACAGAAACACAGAGGCCAGCGCCTGGCTGCAGGCGATTGTGGATGTAATCTCACAGTACAATGTAATAATATGATACAGCCTGCAGCAGAACCACAGCAGTTATGACACTCAGGTCCGTAAAGATGGCTGCGCGGTGCGATGCGGCCGCTCCTGAGCCACAGATATCAGAGTAGCTGACAGAAGGGCCAGTTAGAGACACCGATATCATTCGCCCATACCGAACCTTACATAATACCACACAAGTAAACAGATTTACAAAACATACAAAGCCACAAAAATCTGTTTCGGAAATATCAATGAATCCCATTACACCAGCACAGAAAATAAGCAACTATGAAACATATCAACTCCTGCAAAGTGTGTTAACATATAACATACACATAACATACACATTGAATGACATTGAGAGCAAAACCAATCATGCTCTATTGTATGATTTTTTTAATGCATTAAAATATTCAGCCCTTGTTTAAACAGTCACAAAGAAATGTGCTTCTCTTTCACAGGTCAGTCCAAGAGTCTCAAGCATTTGGACGGAGCTCTCTTAATGCAGGACAACAGTGCTAACCACACTGCCCTAATACCATCTACCACAGCTCACACCCAGAGTACAAAACAGGCCCAGTTTGAAAGGGAAGGGATGCAATCATCATAACAAGGAAATTATAAAGGGTCTGTTGCTGTTATTTAACATGGAGAGAGGAGGTGATGATCAGACGAGACGCTCTAGCTGCTCCCATTGATTTTCTCTTTGTTGTGACGAACAGACAGATGATGGAGGATTTGTATTTAAACTGCCATAAACACCGCTGGGGCGAAGTGGATTCCGACAGACCAGCTGGATAACACTATCACACACATTATGATTTCTCTTTGTCATCGCCACGACAATGGAAACCACCTCTGAAAACCTCAGCAGAAATCAATACGCATCCAAACGAGATTAGCATGATGCTGTTGTCTCAGATGCCAAACGGCGATTTCTCCACTCCCTCGAGCGAAGAAGCACGTTACACGGCCTCTGCAAAATGCTCTGAAGGCCACGTTCCTGCAGCCCACAGCACCACGACCTTCAGATATCGATCTTTCATCCCCGTCCCGCCCGGATAAAGCTCCATGAGCTGTGCCCAGGTAAACAAATCAAAGACCTTCAGGACCTGCGGTCGGGAATCAGAACTAATGATGAGCGGGACTCACACTGGCCGAGGCTCCACATAATCTGAGTCAATCACATAAACACGAGAAGGCACTCGGAGAGCACAATACCTCTGCCATTTTGAAATTTGTTAGCGGAGGAAGTATCATTGAGCGTGAGGGTTAAACAAGTCTGGACAGAGCCATCTGAACACTCACAAAAATGGTTACAGTTTGTCCTTGTCTGTAATGGTTTTGCCTGCAGTCCCTCTCTTCCTGCTGTCTTCACCTCCACTACATCGAGCCACAGGTGAGGGCAGAGTATTTAAGAGCTGCAATTAACAGTTGGCAATCGCAGCTGCATTCTGGCTTCAGCCCTGCCACTTTGTGTTGCTGCTCCCCTTATGTTGATAGAGTTTTTGTTATTTTGATATGTTTATTAAAATCTTTCTATTTTTGTATCAGCCTGTGTGTGTGGGTCCTGCCTATCTGCTTTTGGGCTCCTGGTCCCAGTGCCCGCCGGATTGCAGGTTACATCTGGCGGGACCAAACCATGACACTTGTTGCAATTTGTTGACGTGGACATTATCACATGAACGTTAGTGCTAAATGAGTCTGAACAGTGCTGTCTTCACAGGCATAGAAATTCTTCTGGATCCTGGATGAAGAATATGAGTCGGTTCTACACCAAAATTTACGCACTTCCTCCATAGCGCAGTATCCACGAAAATAGCCTTAAACTCGCAGTCTCTGAAACACAATCACAAACGTTTCAACATAGAGAATTCCAATTAATTTGAATGTTAATTAGCAGCATGTGTTTGCTTCAAAAGAGGTGACACAAGCTCCATTTTGCTTAGTGTGTCAAGGACTCTAACAGAGCTCCAAATGGGCCAAATAACTGACGCTCCATCAGTCACAGAAACTGAGAAATTATTGAAGGTGGCAAGAAGAACTGTGTAAGGAAATATGACAACATTGGCCACCAAACACCAAAAACCAAACAGTAACAGCACAAAAAAAACTTTGGCTGAGAGTCAAAGCTCCCTGACAGGGACAAACAGACACTGAGTGTGACAGCTGTCAATAACCAGAGAACTACAGCTCCAAACATCACAGAACTGAACCAGTCCTACTCTGAACTGGCATCGAGAAAAACAGCAACCGGTGAGCTCTTCGAAGGCAGTATTTATGGCAGCGTCTCTGATTATTAGAACAGCAGGGCGACCAGAAAGGTATTGCAGATTTGGTGGTTTAGTGCTGCAGATATGGAGGTAGGATATTGCACAAACAGTTGTATACTACTGCAGATATAGCAGTACACTATTCTAGACACAATGGTATACAGTTGCAGATTATAGCAGTATACTACTGCAGATACAATGGCTTACAATTGTAGATTTTGGCAGTATACTATTGCAGAAACAGCAGTGTACTATTGCAGATATGGCATAATACTGTTTCAGATAGAGTGGTATATTATTGCGATATACGATTGCAGATATGGTGGTATACCATTGCAGATACAGCGGTATGCTTTTGCAGATAAGACAGTAGCAGATATGCTGGCATAATATTGTAGACACAGTGGAATACCATTGCAGATTGTGAGGTATACTACTGCAGCTATGGCAATATACTCTCACAGATAAAGCAGTATACTATTGCAGACATGCCAGTTGCAGATACAGCAGTACACAATTGCAGATACAGTGGTATATTATTGAAGATAAAGTGGTATACCATTACAGATACAGGTATATGTGAAGCATCATAGTTAGGTTGTGCACAGGTGAGAGAGGGGTTGAGTGAGCTGTCGGTGAGTAGTATCGGATGAGCCCAAGACATTCTTACTCCTTAAACAGGAAGTACAGGTGCTGTAATTCATCCGGGGGACCCCTGTAAGGACGATACAGTTCTGATTTTAAAGGCCAGAGGCACAGACTCATCAGTTTGTCAGGCAATCGTCTGCTTGTTCCTGTACAGGGGTTATTTTCAGACACAAGGCCAGCGATCGGCGAGGGCGGCCTTTATAAATAATTAGGGCTAAAACCAGCTCAACTGTCTCACGGCCCCACAGGAAACACTTCACAAAGTCTTACAAGCTAAAACTATTTCTTTTTTCAGGCAAGTTTATTCTCCTGAATACTGAAGGTTTCCCTTTGGTGGCTACAGACATAAAAATGTTTTCAGGCATTATTGGCGATTGCAGAGTCACTCAGTTTTACTTTCGCAGTTGAAAAATGTTCTGTTTCGCAGGCGGGATCATTTATCACGCAGCCGTGTGGAAAATCCAGTGCGCGTGCCCAGACGAGAGCTTCTCGACGGCTCTATTAAAACACTCACACACAGACGCAAGCATAACAGCCCACATCTACACGGCCAGCACTGTTACCCATTTATACAATATTGGGGATTTTTCCCAGGTAAATTACTGGGACCAAGCCAGTCAATTGAGTACAGATGGTGACCCTAATCAGCCAATAATCAGAGCTTCTGGCTGCTACCCAGTTATTTTCTTCATTCTAATTGGACATCATTCCAACTGGCCCCTCCCCTCCTCAATTGAGTTTTTCTACACTGAAAAATGTGAAGGACGGAGTCGACATAAAGCAGTGTTCCCTTATCTGCAGGGTTTAAAAGGGAAAAAAAAGAAACAAACAATGCAAATATGCATATTCTGAATAAAGACATCACACTAACAGAACAACAAATAACTCATCACTCAAATTTGATTAAATGATTCTGACGTTTCCAAGTACTTGCAGATGTGCGTGACGCATCTACTCCTGGGAAAGGCTTCTGCCAGCATGCTCAGATTTTTAATATAAAATAGTTCATCTGGCAACCCAAATCCACCACCGAAAGAGAAACGCAGCCCGCCAAACATGCCTCTTATGTCAGAGTTTCATTAGAAATTCACTGCCTCTGTGGGAATGTGACTTTCTAGAGGTGAATCAGATGTGAATGAAATCTCTGGGAAATGACAGGGCAGCCCTTGTAACCACTTATTAGATTATTAGAGATCTTATCAGCTGTGGCGAGAACATGAGCAGCATGTGTTCATATTTCAAGTCCTGCCTAAGGCGAGGCGAGGACCCCGACTTACACAAATTCACCGTAAAAGTGTTTCCAGTTAAAGACTGTGTCCGCGCTGCTCCAGAATGTTGAGAGTAATTCTAAACTTAGGATTAGGGTAAACATTTTAAGGCAGCACAGATGTTTGCTTTTTAAAGTTGATCCAGGGAATTATTCAATGATAGCTAACTGGAATGAAGTAGGGTAACATGAAGAACAAACGCAGAACACACGGTTGCCTACAGAAGCAATGCTAACGATAGCACTGCTCACCACTGATCTATTCCACAGTAATTTACCGTGCAAAGGCTCCATCGCATTAGCACAGCGAGGGTCTCATTACGGCCGACTTTTACAGCGTGACGGCGCTCTGCGCTTCTCCTGTCAGTCTGGGGGAACAAGCACCTTCATTAGGAGGAAAAGTTCAACATCATCACCGCGAGTCTGAAGATCGCCAAGTTCAGACGCTTGGACAGAACAAACGGTCCGTACAGTGAGAGAGCAGAGACTGTCCTCTCCTGAATCACTGAATCAGCTCAGCGTTCTCTCAAAACAGAACTGGATCAGCAGGCACAATAGAAACGCTACAGTTGAGAACATAAAAATCAAGACCCAGAAGCAGACAGAGGCTCTGTCTGATCTCGCCGTGTCGCGCTGCCGTGAGGAAACAGGAGAGGAGAGCAATATTGAGCTGAGACGAACACACACTTTCCAATTAGATTTGCTCAGCTGCACTCCAATTTGGAGAAACAACTGTTATTGGATATAGCTCTCCCTCTGACACTCACACACCCATCAGGGTACACACACTCACACACACACGCACACACACACACACAAACAACCGCTGCAAGCAGGTCCTCAGTCCACCAGAATAGAATCTGTTTCACATGGTCTCACAGCTAACCATTTCTACAGCTTTGAGTGTGTGTGTGTGTGTGTGTGTGCATGTATGTGTGTGTGCTCATGTGAGTGAGCGAATATGTTTGTGTATGCATGCAAGTGTGTGTGTGTGTGTGTGTGTGAGTGAATGTGTGTGTAAGCATGAGTGTGTGTGTGTGTGTGTGTGTGTGTGTGTGTGTGTAAGTGAATACGTGCGTGTATGCAAGCGAGTGTGTGTGAGTGAATGTGTGTGAATGCACGTGTGTGTGTGAGTGTGTGTGTGTGTGTGTGTGCATATGTGTGTGTGTAATGAGTGTGTGTGAGTGAATGTGTGTGTATGCACGTGAGTGTGTGAGTGTGTGTGTGTGTGTGTGTGTAAAAGAAAACTGTTAATAAACTTACGTTAGGTCCATGCTTGAATAGATTCTGACAGATATAAGTGAAAACAGAGGTCTGTACTCTGTGTGGTCATGTCATTGTGGGCACTGCAATACTGTGGGAGGTTTTGTGGTTTGGCTGCAGCCTGGATGAAATCTGAGCCCTTTACAGCCTGGTCTCCAGGTCCCTGCCGAACGCAAACAGTAACTGAATCAGTGAGTTGTGTGTCTAACAGGGGACTCGGCTAATAAAGCCATGAATTACGGAGCGATTGTTTTTCAGCCTTTAGAGGTGGGTCTGAATGGGACTAATGGGATCAAAGGCACTGAAACTCACTAACTACTTCTGGTCTTGATCAAGATTTAATTTTATTCCTCATAAAATTAAGTTCATTATACTATTAATCACAAAACTAAGTTCTAAATAAAATGTTTCCTGAAAGCCCCCGAAGACCTAAAATTCAGTTTAATCAACTCCAGCGAGAACACAAGCTAGCTTACCTTATGTTAATAGTTAAAAATTAGACTAATAGTGATATACAGTACACTACAGGCAACACCCTCTGTAATGCAGTATCTATATGGTTAATATTCCCATCTGGGGTGCAGTACCTTTCGCTAATGGACAACATGTGGCCCTAGAAAGGGCACACAAGCACGTTGGAAATGCCGCAGGCTAAAGGGAACCTCGGGGTTTCAAATCAAGATTACAAATATGGGTGCAAATATTTCAAGCGCATCCACAGAGCAGACTGCCGGTAACCTCTGTCCATTTACACTACAGGCCAAAAGTTTGGGGCCACCCTCAGATTTTTAATGGTGCACCAAGTGCAATGTGACCCCTTGGTTTTGGGGAAGGCATTTATACAGCATGCCTTCTTGTTACATAACACTGTTTATGCCCTAGTGACATAAAATCATGTAACACAAAGGCATTGTAACTCAATTATAAAACATTGTGGTCAGTGATCAATCAGTCAAGACAGCTTTAAAATGTGGTCTGAGGTCTGGAATTCACCCAAAACCTATTGGCTTCCTATATTTTATGCACTGAAGTCATTTCATGTGCAAAATATAAGGAAAGAGCAGTTGATGTGTGATTTTTTTAAAAATCTGAGGGTGGCCCCAAACTTTTGGCCTGTGGTGTAGTACTTTTGGTCTTATAAAAATTGTCTGTAAGGACTGTAAACCCAAATAAAATCAACGATAACTGATCACAGTACCCAGAAACTATAGCTAAATTACTGCACGCCATATATTCACTGTTTGAGAATAACGACTGAGACATTTTCTGCACGGCCTTGAAAATAACAGAAAAATAAAAATTATTTAAAAAAAATACTTCACACACGGCTGAAGATATAAATCCAGTTTCAGCACGGATGGATCAGACAGAAAGTTTCACTTACTGTGGTCGTCTCAGCGCATCCCCAACACCCACGAGCACAGGCCACTGTACTGTAGCTATTTTACAGAAGGACAATAAGCTTCAAAATGTAGAAGAAATAAGCGGTATGAAAGAGTGCAGCGAATGCGTGGCCCGGCTCAGTGGGCCTGTGGTCGATATCTGCGTGTTTTCATCCCTTACCGAATGAAGGGCTGCCGGCAGCTAAAAATACCAGCTGGATTTCGGCATGGTTCTGCTGGTAGAGGGTCAGCTCGCCCGAACGGGGTCCGTTTATGGGGCAGCCTCCCCCGCAGCGCTTACAGACGGACCGGACGTGTACGGGGGCAGAGAGCAGCGCTCGATCCAGCGGTGAGATTCAGGGAGACGAGCATGAGGAAAGCAACCAATCAGGTAGCAGGAGGGTAACACACCGTCAGGCAGCCGCACCTCTCTCTCTGTACCGAAGCACAGATTGAGCTCGAGCATGCCATTAGGCTGTGGCCATTTTCTTATATTTCATCCAACAACTGCACACTTTAAAAGTGCAATTTCTTTAATATTATGTTTATTTCCTGGATAAACAGCCACAGTATTAGATTGTTTGGTTTTGGCTGATCAAGGTCATGTTCACTGGTTAGTATGTGTGCTGTTGTGTTTTTTCTGAAGCAGTTCATCACGTATTTGATAAACAGCCGTGTCAATACAACCATTCATTTATTTATTTAATCTATTTAAATGCTGCTTTGTTTCAGAGGATCCACAGAGTATTATAATATCAAAACTTAAAAAAATTCTGCGGGCCTAAACATGACACAAGATGGTCAAAATGCTAGCCCTGCTGGAGTCTATTACAGCGACATCCATGGTGCAAATGCTTATGAGTTAAAGTTGTAATTTCAGTGGTAATATTTTAGACTACACAAGACTCTTGGTTTGACAGTATTGTGCTCTGAGACAATCTGTTTACTTCACCTTGCAGTGGCATGATAAGCTTGAGTCAATAAGAAAAAAAAGAAGGATCGGTTTGCTGATGAAAAATGTGTTTGTGTTTTCAGAAACCCTCCGCACCGGGGGTATACTGTGCTGCTCTGATGTTCTTGTCAATATGGACAAGTGATTTGAATATACTTTATAATGCGTGTGAGAGACTGAATACTTGTCGCACAGTTGATTAGCATTAGTGACACACATTGTGCACAAGCAGTAGATGTAGAGAGGTGCTTCAGAACGTCAGTGTTTCTGTGCAGAGAGGAATTCACATTCATGAAACCCCTGGACATGTTCCTTACGTCACAGCGACCTCACTCTTTAAACAGGCTACGCTCAACTCAACACTCAAACAAAAGCAGAAAAAAAAAACAACCCTATAAAAAAGGTGGTACTATCAACAAACAAGTCTTATGACCACCAATTATAAAAAGGAGAAGATTATAAATAATAAATCAATACTTCAGGCCTGCACCCTATTTAGGAATTTTAATTGACAGCGCTGTTTGCCGGTGGACAGTTTTTTGCTGCGCATTATATTCACATTTGACAGGTTACTTTGCATATTCTGCATGATGTAAACCTGCTGCTTCTCCCTGGGAGATAGAAAAATTGATCAAAAGATGGCATCCAATCTAAACAGCATAATGAGAGAAGAACAGCCGCAAACCCTCAGGTACTGTCGTTTATCCCTCCTACACCTGGCTCTGATACACCTGTACTGCAGGTGTGTTACAGTCTTAAGCCCAACGCCCACTGGAGGCGTGTGACGCGCGTCGGACGGGCGTCAGATTTTGACTTTTCGCCACTGCTCAATTTCTGAAGCATCAACACAATAAAAACACATTTGTCTTTTAGATTACTTAACTATTTCGCCTCATGGTTAGCGGCACACATTAAGCGGCAACCTCACATGCAGCTGTCAACCTGCTTTATAACCAAGTCGCAGTTTTGAAAGGAAATCTGTTATTTTGCAGGCATTTAAGTTATCGAGCGATCTACAGTTAGACAGTACCTACACTACAGGCCAAAAGTTTGGGGCCACCCTCAGATTTAAAAAAAAATCACACATCAACTGTTCTTTCCTTATTTTTTGCACATGAAATGACTTCAGTGCATAAAATATAGGAAGCCTATGGGTTTTGGGTGAATTCCAGACCTCAGACCACATTTTAAAGCTGTCTTGACTGATTGATCACTGACTACAATGTTTTATAATTGAGTTCCAATGCCTTTGTGTTACGTGATTTTATGTCACTAGGGCGTAAACAGTGTTATGTAACAAGAAGGCATGCTGTATGAAGGCCTTTCCCAAAACCAAGGGGTCACATTGCACTTGGTGAACCACTAAAAATCTGAGGGTGGCCCCAAACTTTTGGCCTGTAGTGTAAATCAAGGTACACTGATAAGAACTGCTAAGATAGCTTGCTAGCTAATTCGTTGCTGGGTAAAGTAAAGTGAATCATAATCTTAATTTACTAGGCGGCTGAATTTAGGAAAATTATGCCTGTATATGACGTATAGTGCATAGTAACCTGACCGTCGCACTTTGCCATCACTTAAAATAAGCGTTAATTATTAATTAAAATTAAACGTTGTCTTGTTGAATATTTTGAGAGTGACACCCATGGCTTGCTTCTCGGTCCTGATGTCATCCATGAATATTGATGCAACTGACGCTTCTAGTGGGTGTTTAAAAGCGTTTGGAGTTTGACGCGACGCTTCGCTTCGCGGCCAGTGGGCGTTGGGCTTTAGGCTTCTACAGGAAACACAAAAACAGCCAGATGTTCTAAGAATCCTGCATATCAGCTAATTCTCTTTAATATATACACAGAGCCTACACTACACCATACGTACTGCACAAAATGGGAAGAATCTCAAGCCCCTTATGCACATACTGTACTTCTGATCAATTAGGCACATACTTTCACATGTTCTGGGAGTGTCCTCCAATATCTAGGTTCTGGGACTTTGTATCACAGACTATATCAGATATTACACACACAGAATGCCCCAAAACACCTTGTTTATGTTTACTGAATGATGACTATTCTTTAGACTTTAGCATTACTCAGTGTCGAACCCCTCTGTGCTGGATTGACAGCTGCAAAAAAAACCATTCTAAAACACTGGTTTGAACCACAGCTCCCCATGATATCTAACTGGCTTTCTGAGTTTAAGAATATTGCATTACTAGAACGCTCCGCAGCGAGAACAAATAAAGCTAAACCCCATTCCATTACCTCTTGGACCATTGTTGTAGAAGAACTCCCTGAAAAATGTCTGTATTTTGATGTGATTTTAATGACTGTACTTCTGCAATGCTTGTTTTTGATTTTATGAGCTCACTTTCCCTGTTGTATATAGTTTTCTTTCGATCTTTATCATTTTTCTGCTCAATAAAAATTGTTGATCACAAAAAAAAAAAAAAACAGCAAGATGTGTGACGTTTGAGGAGAGCAGAGCTGGAGCGAGAGGGAACCCCAGTCCGGACATGATGTTCTCACCGAGCTGAGCTCTGCCCCACAGTACAGTCAGTCATGAACCAACACGCCCATTTCCTCTCACGAGCAGCGCCTCGTCATGTGATGGCGGGAGGAAATTGAATCTCCATTGTGTGGCCTTCAGAAGAGTATCAGAGGATGACAGTGGCACAATGCTGGATCAGCGGAGTCAGGACGGCCCTAACGAATTGCAGAGCAGCGAGGTGGTATTTCACACTGATAATAACACAACTGCCTTTGTATAAACATCACTTCGGTTTTTTTCTGATAAAGCAGATTGAAAGGAGGACGGCTGGGTCGCAGTAAAACACACCCACACACCGTCCACTTTTTCTTTTTTTATCCTTCTCAATGCAGCAAAAATCCCACGGCAAGGGCCTTGAAACGTTACATCTCAACCTTTCTGATGGAAATTTGATGGCAAATCACACATTCCTGAGGTCGAGAGAGGCCTTCTCTGATGCCACCAAATGCTACCACTCCCACTGGGAAAAGCCACAGGTGGATTTCAGAGGCAGCTTGAAATGTCACCTCAGGGCACTTGGGCGAGAGGCCAGCTTTATGGGTCCGTCTCGGAAGAGATTTCCCATCCGGCGACATCGCGGCCCACAATTAATAGCGCTGTCAGGAAACTTTATAATGATAAAATCTAACAAAGTCCATAAACATAACCCAACAGACGTGAAATGACATCCTGTATGGCCGTTACCATGCTGCACCTCAGATTAATTACGGCGTGTAGCGGACGAGGGGAACAGACGCCGACCCTGACCCAGCTCGCACATGCAGGTCATGATTTGCCGCCTCTCGGCTGAGGTCGTAATTTAACCCCAACTCTCCTGGCACAGAGCAGCCTGTCCTCACAGGAGTGGTGGTTCTACAACCGGGAATTGGGGGGCAGACACGTCCCTTTATGACAAGAATTAGTCCTGGCTAGTTCTCAATCATTTTCCTTTACTGACGCGTTTTCCAATTATCATAATTGGCAACCGAAGACACGGTTTCTCTCCATATGCGATGGAACAGCGATGAAATCATGGGCTAAATTCAGCACAGTGGCGGAACCAGAACTGAGAATTGTGACAAAACATCCGTTTAAAACAGTTATTAGTCCTGACCTGTTCTCAGTCATTTTCATGATTGACAAAAGGTTCACTCCGAGAGCACTCCACACTTAACGGGTGCTGCTGGTTCTCCCTGATTACGTAAGAAGACAATCATTCATCTAGACGCTTATTTGCTGTATTTATATCAACGTTATTCAAATATGCATACCTGTCGACTCTCATGCTAATAGCTTGAGCAGCACGCGGCCTATTTAACTGCCGAGTGCCACTTTTTTTTTTTTTTAATCAACCCACACAATACCGAGAGTGAAAGGCGATATTTCATTGGAATGCGGACCTGATCAATCAACGCGAAGCATTGGCCTATTGATAAGTAAATTATTTTTCCGTACTGAATTTAGCCCATGATTTCATCGCTGTCAGATCGCATATGGAGAGAAGCCGTGTCTTCAGTTGCCAATTACGATAACTGGAAAACGCGTCAGTAAAGGAAAATGATTGAGAACTAGCCAGGACTAATTGTCATAAAGGGACGTGTCTGCGCCCCCCCAATTCCCTGTTCTAGCTCCGCCACTGCCTCACAGACTCCGCCCACATCCCCAAACCAATGGGACAGCAGCTTCTGCTCATGAGCGATCGCTGTGTGTCTCGCGGCCGTTAGAAACAGCGGAGACGTTAATCAGAGAAGAGCGCTGCTCGTGGTGCAGATAATGGCTCCTTCAGCATCCGCCGACACTGCCGCCATTTCAGAGCCATGATCTCTGCTCGTCAGCGAGGAGTCCAACTGGCGAATGGGCTTCATCCTCGATAGACGTGTCCCAGTTCGACAGGCCCAGATAAGTGCATCCCAATCAGACGCGACCCATCATCCCATAGGCTGGATTATAAACTCTCCCATAGGCCTAACTTAATGTTGTACCAGTTCTCAGGTACAGAGCTACTAATGAAGAAATTTCCCAAAAATACAGCGGCTTATAATCTAAAATACCCATTTGGCTAATTATGAGGCGTCTCTCCGAGACACATCCAAAAAGGAAACTTGGCCTAAAATACCCACTCGTCTAACTTGGAAGCATCAATCTGGAATGGCATTGCTGATTGATTGAAATAAGGCCATGATTAAAGATTATAATAACCCACACACATACATACGCACACGCACACACACGCACACGCACACGCGCACGCACACACACGCACACGCACACACACGCACACACGCACGCACACACACACACATGCACACACATGCACACACACACACACACACGCACACACGCATGCACACACACACTCCTGGTACTCCAAAGCCTGTACGATCATCACCACCCTTCAGCCCCGCAGTGATGGCCAAGTCCTGCATCGAGTCAGAGAGGACAAAATAATGCAGGAATCAATTTGTATTCTGTCCTCCTCACTGCTTTAATTACCTCGGCGATATAAATCGACATCTGTGCTAATGAATGTCGTAATCACTCAACTGCAAGGGACGACAGCATTCCGACCTGAGGATTTCCCTTTAGTGCGAGAAGCGGGCATTTTTAAATTATCTTGCCATCGCTATAATTATTTTTAAGATTGTAATCTTGATAAATGTGACTATACAAAACTGCGCTGAACTAGACTGTAAAAAACTGTAAAATAGTGCCAGCATATAAATATACATAAATAAATTCTTCTTTTGGCACAGAATTAATATGTGCATATTATAATTATGAATGCTCAGATGTAAAGATACACAAGGCATAGCATTAGCCAATGTTTAATAGAACTGCAGGGGCCATTTTCTCCTGCTGCAGTGAGGAAATCAATGCTGTGCTGATACTCTGCTGCTGACAAGCCATTTTAAATTACCGTCTGGCCTGTGTGTCTGTACAGAGCTGATAAACGCTGACACACAGAAATGCTACACTCTGACAGAAGTGCTGGGGATCTGTGTGCAGGACGAGGTCCAGGCGTGCTCAGAGAGAACCTCACACACCGGACAGCTCAGCAAAGCCACTCGAGTACAGCGCCAAACAGTGGGAAACAAGACAGGACACCGGCTTTTCAATAATGTAATTTATCGGAAGAAAATTACATCTGAAGTTTTTTAAGAACATGTGTGGCAGGTTAGTTAAATCGAGGGTCTTCACGTCACGTGTAAGGTTTCTTGAGACCGGTTTGTTCCTGGTGACGGAGTTTGACTTTGAGTGGATCTCAGGGACTGACGAGGAGAGGGAACACAACATGAGAGCAGAATTTGGCCCCAGGAGAGATTTCCATCGGCCAAAAATTACAATATTTCATCATGATGCCGTCCAACTGAGCACCATTTCACTTCACTCTGGATCCAAATGCATCTGTACTTTAACCCTTTAACTGCCTCAACATTTTGGTAAAGCATGTTTTAAGTCACTGTGCCTCACTGAAAGATTCGTTGATTAAGCCATCTCTTACACTCGGTTGAAGAATGTCATGCTGAAAAAAATCAAATCAGTTAAGTTCAACACATCTTTCAGGGAGATACAGTGACTTAAAATGTGCTCTACCGAAAGGTTGAGTGGGCAGTTAAAGGGTTAAGCAATATTTTGGGAAAGTATGTATTTTCACATGACCGCACTGTCCTACAGCAGACTGTGTCATCCGGGCAAATCTAACGTCAGAACACTGATCTTATATCTCAATGATAAGACTACATTTAGGGAGGCAGGGAAAATGCGAGACTGAAATCACCTTTAGATCTGTTATGTGCTCATTTTAAATTAAATAATGTGAGAGTAACAAACTCCTGATGATGGAGCACCTGTACAGGCAACTGTCCAATTACCTTTGGCTCCTCAAGGGGGGTCACATGACGTGCTATAATTCCCACAGTGTTCAACTGACCGTAATGCCTGAAATTAAAGCTGAATGACTGCATTTATAGCTCAGATTCATCGTTTCATTTCAGTGCCAATATGCTGAGTTAAACAGCTACAACCAAAATGACTCAATGCCAATGTCCAAGCTTCTACTGACCCAAATGTGTTTTATGGGTTAGAGGTTTATCAACACTTTCACTTTTCTCATGATCTCATCCCACATTTAGATGTCATATAAGCATTAGTTTTTACTCACATCCATAACCTCCAATGGTACACGGGAGTTGTGAGAAGTAAAAAAGAAAAAAAAAAACGTTAAAAAAACTCATTTCACTGGACGGTGACATAAATATCGGAGGTAATAAAAAAATTAGCATTTGGCAGAATATATAGGCAAACTAACACTATATCCGTTTCCTGAAAAAGAATGTAAAATCAACCCAGGCTATTGTAAACTGGACAGAAAATTCTAGAAGAACACAAGGGCTGACCGTCCTCAGGTGCTCCTGGAGTAGTGAAATGTATAAACCTTCAGAACTGCATGAGTGTCCGCGTAGAAAAATATTCCATAACTGTCCTAAACAGTGATTATGCAAAAAGTTGGGCACATCGATCAATATGAAATTCGGATTTAAATGTCATGTTTTCCATCATGCACTGCTTGTAAATTGTTGATGTACAAAAACTTTCGGCTGGTGATATATGTTTACATACTGCACCACACACTGAGTCAATTGTTACTGTCTGTTCTGATGATGACGATGCAATAGTTTAGAAAGCTTCCTGACTGACTGGTCGATACCACTTCCCTTGTTTTCATGACAGTCCATCGTAAGAAACCTGCTCAGCACAATCTTATCGGCATGTGAGCCTTTTACTAATGTAATAAACTCGTTATTTCCAAGCATAAGCCACAAATCTTTAATACACAGTCCAATCATTTTCTTCTCTTTGGCCCGTCTGTCAAATAAAACGAATTATTTATTTTTATATTGATCATTTACCAGTGCTATTCAATCAATGTCTAAACGGTAGCTTATTCAAAACCCATTTTGTTATTAAGAAGCCTTTCACTGCCATGGGCCAGTAATGGCAGGTCTGATCAGCAGTGATTAATGTGACACAGGTAACATGTACTGTACACACACTCTACCTTATTTCACTGCTAAACCTGCCTTTAATCAGCAGTGAGTAATGTAACACAGTAACGTGCACATACTCTACCATATTTCTCCCACCTCATGCAGAGACATTTTGTTCAAAAGTATAATCACCCTAAATCAAACATTTATATTACATTTTTACTTCAGTGCATACCAGTTTACTTAGTAGCTGTGGCCGGTATACGCTCCCGTTAGCATCGTTACCACCGATGGGCGTCCTGCTCGAAGGCTGAACAAGCCTAGTATGGTGAACACAGGCACTGATACCTGCTAATCAGTGCTAAAGTTAGCCACACATGGCCTGTGATGCAATGCAATGGAATATTGGTATTCGATCCGATGGCTTGTTATCATACATGGACAACTGATTGTTTGTAACATTAACATTATCTTTCGTTCTCACCTGGTGAATCAGTAGCTATGGCCATAGACCTCCAAGCTCTCGCTTAGTATTAGCTACCCTCGTAACTGGCTGCTTTTCTTTAGGGTTGCATATTTTATGGTATTTATAGACTTCAGCAATGAGCCTTTCTTTATACATTTCTTTCCTTTTTTTGTGTGTGTGTTTACATAGTGTCACTGGACTGTAATTATAGTGCTTTTGATTTCCATTCAGAATGTTATTTTGGTTTATGCAGCTCGACTGTGGATGAAGTACAGTGATCAGCTATAACACTTTCCATCTGATTCAAAGTTTTCTTATTGATTAGCCTACAAGAGTTTCAACCACTCTAGTGTAACCTAGACTGACACAGACTTTAATGAGAAACACATTTAACGATAGCTCACTAAGTTCGATAATGTGGAAGAAGGTTAATTATCTAGCTAACTAGCCAATATAATTATTCTTATGCCGTTTTAGAAATTGCTCCGTTAATAAAAATGAATCAATTTTTATTGAAGCCATGCAAATGTTGCATGACAACCTCTTGCTGTGCGCATTCATTGACTGTATAAAAACACAATCTGGAAGTTTCCGTCCAATGCCCCCGGAAAGCCACTGAGGGACAGAGTTTTCTAACAGTTTGATGGCTTTCCAAACTCACATAGATACCATTTGTTCAAAAGTATTATCACCCTGAACTCCCCGCAGTCTTCCTGAATGGGAAAATTAGCTATAGAGACTAAAATCGGTTTTTGAACCAGGCTGTAAACATGTTTATTTCTGCTGTAAAGTTGGACTTTTGTAACATGGGGGTCAATGGGGATTGACTCACTTTTTCAGCCAGCCTCAAGTGGCCATTCGAGGAACTGCAGCTTTTGTTACTTCCACGCTGGTCTAACTTTTCAGCCCTGGAGGTTGTCCCTTGATATCCACATACTCTACCTGATTTAACTGCGACACCTCTCAGTTATCGCTCCAGAACATATAAATATATACAAGAATCACTTTATTACATTCATACACAAAAGCAGGTAATTTCACTCATTTAATTGCTCTTTTCTGCAATTGATATCCAGACCAGTAGTGCAGTAAGAGTCCTGACATCATGTTCACAAAACAGAGGCGCCAGATAAGCAACAGCCAGGAAGTACAGACAAAAAAGACACTTGCATTTTAAAAAATAAACTAAAATAAATAAAATAGAAACAGTTGTTTAAACGTTGCTGATTAACTTGCCAACAGTCCATGTATTACACCTCGTATACTAATCCAAATTGTCCTCTTGAAGATAGCCGCATGCATGATATCCGATATAATTACAAATTAACTTTATAACTTCAGGGAACGAATTACAGCGAGTGTCTTTTTTCCCATTTTGAACAAACCTTAATAGATGCTGCAGTACGATCGTAGCGCTTTCTCTCCAATAATCAATTAATTAGCTGGTTTGCTCGCATAATTAAGAGCAGAAATCTCTAAGGCCTCTCTCCTCAGTGCTCTTAATGACACATTTGATCTCATATTCACACAGATAAAGAGGTGTTTCACAGAGGAACACATCACAGGCACGAGGCAGGAGCTGAGACAGGAAATCCTTTATTAAACCAATTGCACATCACAACACAGGAAGTAACCAATAATGAAAAGGGAAATAAATAAATATTGTCATCAGGGTGATACTAAAAGCCTTTCTTTCAGGCTCTCAGGTGCGTTTGCTGGAATTGTTGGGACAGGTTCCAGAAAACTGTTTATTTCAGATCTTTCTAACAGTCAGTCGAGTTTTAAGCTCCATCCAGTGAGCCTGATTGTTGACATTAACCTTGTGCTTCCGAGGGATTCAATTTAGCAGAATATGCAGAATTTCTCTCTCAAAATATGGACAGATTTAGTGAGAAACAGAAAGAAATATTCCTTGGTATGTCACCTGCTTCTGAAACATGCAAAAAGTATGTACTCTAATACACACACACAGACACACACACAAATGCAGACACACACGCACACACACACACAAACCACATGTGCACGCACAGACACACACACTCTCAAACACACACACACACACACACACAGACACACACACTATATATAATGATGCAAGGAGTCCGCTTCAAATTTCCAGCTATAAAAGCTGTATGAAGTTTAATGACAATTGGAAAAAAAAAAAAACCCAGTTCGATTAAATTTTTATGCAAGAAAATACACAAGTGTCTTGTGTACAAAGTGTGCGGGAATACTGGGAAACACAGATCTGTCTAAACACGGCTTTATGCTTGTCTTGCTGTACAGATGGTGTTTACAAGCCTGCATTTCCCCCTTGCTAACTCCCTGATGCCGAGGAGATATCCACCAACACCAGCCATCTGAAACTATCATTCCCTATTCTTTTCAAGTTCATGCAGTCCCTCTCCCCTTCAGCGAGTGTTGCTGCTGAGTGTTGAACGACATATGTGCTGAGAACCGTGCACAGCTGCAGTGTGCGTTCCTCTAAAGGACTATCCACCCATCCAGTCTAGACGTGCACTGCGGGCCGACATGCTGGAAATAACAGATTCCATTCTTCCATGTTATTCACTGGTGCCTCTTAGTTCTGTTCGCAGAGCCATGACTGCTGTAGTCGTGAACCCGACGAAGGCTGATAGACGTTTGTTCGTCGCGGCTTTGCAGCGAAGCTCACGCGACGTGCTAAAGCAATTCATCTTTCACGCCCTTCTCCACTGCGCCATATGTTTCCGTGCGAGTACATGAGGGAAGAGCTGTCACTCTCATCGGGAGAAATGCGTGACCCGATTCAGCTGCTCCGAAAGGAAGAGCCCATTTCGCTTTCGCTGAGGTCAGCACTTAGCACCGACGGCTCCGGTACGGGCCCCCGACAACCCTTCTGACGGGTGGCTCAGGAGCGCAGACAGATCGCCATTAATCTTCCCTCTCAGTCTCCACACTTCTCTTTCTATTCCACCTCTCTCTCCCTCTTTTTATAACAACCATTCCGCTACCCTGCAGCACTGCTAAAATACCGCTCTAACGCAGTGCGGGAAACCTGTCTGTACCACATAACACTGGGTGTACAGCCGTCCCCAGTATGAATATGTCTGAAGGTTAATGCATAAAGGTTAACGTTCCACCAATATTAATCCATCTCTGTAACAATCTTCCGATGACAAAACTCTGCCGACCTGAGCATGATTTGGAGCAATAACATGTAGCAGAACGACACGCTACAGGAGACAGAGTACAGAACTCCTGTTTGTGTGTGTGTGTGTGTGTGTGTGTGTCGGGGTTGCAGAAGATCACCGACACAAATTTCCCCCTGTAATAACAACAATCTCAGCGTAACAAATAATGTATAAATTGCCGACATGAAAGCTCCAGAGAAATGCAGGTAATGTGAAGATAATGTAATCACTCAGCAACTGCAATTTGTTATGTGAGCGCATTTACATAAACCCCGAGTAACTCTAATTACAGTATACACATTACCGGAAGATTCCTGAACTTCTGACATAATGCAGAATGAAATAAAACAACAATGAAGAGCAGAAGTGACTTATGAGAGTAATAAGTTTTCATATGTGGAGCTTTACTTGTGTAAGCTGGTTCTAACACAGTGCTGGCAGGAGTCTCCATCATTTACAAGTATAATGGAGTCAGTCGTAAGAGATAAATATGAAGTGAAATACTGTACTGCCCGAGGTCGAAGGATGGATATTTCTATAGTGTGGCCTTACTGATAGGAACGCTCATCAATTATAGAGCTGCAAAGTTAATATTCAGCATGAACATAACGTCCATTATTAGAGTATGTCCAATTACTGCTCTGGCTGAACTCATTTATACCAAAAAAATGGCTTAAATTTAAATTTCAGCACCTGCATTCCACAGTGCCTTCCTTCTCTGTCCTTAGATGGGAAAGTACGCATCTTTCAAATACATGTGAAATGGGAAAAAGCAATTTGCATTAAATTATGAAAAAAGCCTCATATTCACATATGTGTAATCGCTCCACTGACGAGACCAGAGTCTAACCACACAAACAGCGGTTTGATTCCCCCAAGGCATCATTTAGCCGTGGCCAGCCGTAGCAGTAGCGCACTGTGGCTGACTGCACACTGCAGAGAAGCACAAACATTTCCAAGCGCGTTAAATTTTCCTTTGTTTTGCTCGACCATTAACTAAACTATGGAGAGCAGTCCTGGGAATTGGACAGGAGCAGTGAACCGCATGTTAGCAGCTGGTGTGTAGAGGAGACAGGGCGATATGACCAGCATCTGTAAGTCTATTCTTTACATCGACAAAAAACATTTAAATATTACAGTGTTTAAGACAACATCAGTGTTGGATCTGGTTCCAAAACCAATGAAGGATGGATTTCTTTAAGCTCTGGAGAACTACAAAAAAAAAAAAAAAAAAAACTGGTCTACACAACTGTCTGAAGCTGTATGGCTGTTTGGTGTGGAAGGGTTGCAGTGTGATGTGAATTTGCAGAAGTGGGTTCCTTTCCAGATCATGTTTTCCAGAACAGTAGCAAACCCCACAGACAGAACCACAGATGAGAGATTGCAGTGACATGCTGCAGTGGTTTGCAAGGCACAAGAGGGTTCTACAGCAGTTTTGGGTCTCTGTGTCGAGGACTGATGATGTCGTGTGTCCACGACGTGCTTTCCCTTGTGGTGAATTGATGTCTCTGGATCCCTTATTGAGCTCCATAGAATGAATTTAAGCAGGAAGTGAACATTTCTGCTGATCAGCCAGAGATATGCATGTTTGAGACATCACTGTGCGTTTATCCTGTGACAAAGTGCAATAAGCTCAATTAATTATAAAGAATATTGAGGTTAGATTTTTTCTACTGTTTTGAAATATAGGAATCAAAAAGGCTCTTCTTGAGAAGTGAGAATGTGACACAACATTGTCTTGTGTGTGTGCATGTATGCGCGCGTGTGTGTGTGTGTGCGCGCACGCGTGTGAGAGAGAGAGAGAGAGAGAGAGAGTACATACTCTGTGCAGAACACAAAGGCAGCGGTTTTCAGTAACCCTCAGGCTCAGAACTGAAGGCCGATTGTGTTTTGATGCCTGAATAATATACACTTTCCTCATTTGGTCTGAAGCTTTGTTGATGTAAACTGTCAGGGAGAAAAATCGAAATACGCGGCTCGGCTTTTTTCAGCTCTCCACTTTCTTTGTGGAAAACGCCGTGTTCGACCATGCAATTATATTACCAGCAGGCAGGCAATTTGTTTGACAGAAGCTTCCAGATAAACGCCAGTAATCTGCATGCAATCATCCTCACTCTCTTTCAATTAGCCGACTTTGTCTTCTAAATAGATTCTCATGATTTTTTCCACAAAATATTTGTTTCCTACTGAGTGGCCCTTCTAAAATCAAGGACGGACGTTTAGTCCAAGTTCCATTGTCATAAAAATTCAACACATTAACCCCATAAAATCTACAGACCCTTATGTGTGACCATCAAATGCAGCTGATGAATTCAAACCTTTAGAACTTCAGGTCTATTTCAAATTACAGTGGAGATCCCAGGATTTCCAATGATCCCAAATATGTTCAGCTGAATTACAGGAAAATGTGAATAAAATGATATGCAAGATCTGGATATTTTCCATCTGATGTAGTGCTGTGGCCATAAAAAAATGGCGTCCTGGGTTTGAATATTTCTGCAACCAGCAGATACAGAATATTTATGCGACATTGTCCTGCAATATGAAAAAAAAAGCTTTTTTTTAACTTTGAACCTACATAAGGGAAAATTTGAGTTGAATTAATACCATAACCGCCGATCAATGAGCCACACCTATAGAACATTCAGCTTTATAATGCGTAGGTCCTGCACGTGCTGCAAAAAGCAGCTCATCTCCTTCCCACAGTGCATCCTGGTAACATCTCTTCTCTGGGTAAATGTTGCACACGTACCAAGCAATGCAACCTTCTTCAGTTGGCTCCAAGGTCCAGTTCCAACACTCATGCATTTATTTCATATGCTTTCTGTGGTGGAGCTGAGTTAGCATGTGCTCCCCGACTGGTCTGCAGCTCCCAAGCACTGCGCACACACACACACACACACACACACAACAGGATACACTTTCTTTGTGCATCATTACAGATTCTCTACAACTTGAATCACAGAAGCCCTTCTGTCGGTTTGGACCAGATGGGACAGTGAATTGACCGGCCTTGAGCACCCAACGCCCTGTCCTCGTCCATGGTTTGTCCCTCTTTGCACACAGTCTGTAGCTGATCAGCACCGCTGACTGGAGGCACCACAGACGTCCTGCAGCTTCGAGATGCTCTGACCTGCTCATCTGGCTGTAAATATTTGGCCAATCGCTCAGGTACCATTTCTCTGATACCCGACACATCGACTACGAGAACCGACTATTCACTTACAGTCTAAGATGGGTGGGAAGCCTCTCTCCTAAAGAGCCATAGCTCCACATATTCTAGAGGTTTCTCTGAGATGTCTTCATTCAAATGATGGCCTCATTATCAAGCCCTTAACAAGCAACAATCATTTAAATCTGGTGTGTTAGAGCAGAGAGACTTAAACTAAAACATGTTCCCCCACGTCTGGTGTAAGGTCTGTCTGCAAACTTTGCCATGCTCAGTTCTTATGTAATAATTAAAGTTATTTGCTTTGTCTGTAAGTGGTTCTAATGTTTTGGCTCACTGGTGTATATTTTGATGCTGCAATGTGTTTTACGGTAAGCCAAGAGATTGCCATATGTAGGGCGGTTCTATCTTAGACGTATAAAAGAACGCTATGTCAAGACAAATTTAATTTCATAGTTTTTCCATACAAAACCCCTGCTGTGAAAATAACTCACGACTGTGTGCCTGTTTCCAAGTGTCAGTCTATACACTAGGTGAGACCGCGGTAATTATGGCTGTATTGATATTCTGATGTAGATGTGCACATTTTCTCCATCCTGGTCTGAGGCCATAGTTAAGTTGCATTTGTTATTTTAACAGTGTAATATTGTTCATGTGCCCACATACAGAAGGTTACTGCAGACTGTGCATATCCTTATGTCTCTCGCACGGAGATGGGAAAAATATGCACAATATCATGATAGCACATTTCTGCAACGAACCATACAGCTTGACCTACACCACATTATAATAGGAGGCCAGGCCACCATTGACCTGAATTACACAAACACAGTAATGACACATAAATCAGCGGTCAGTTCCCCGATAACCTCAGATCTCTGTATTAAAGACAATACTCAACGAGGCACGTTTAGCAAGTTTTTGTTTCTTTATGGACAAACTTAATGAAGTGCATGTTCATGCTAAAGCAGCGATTCTAAGACCCGGTCCTGCATCCCCCCGAGTGCACGCTGGAATTTGTTCCAACCACAGTTTAAATCCTTGTATTCAGTGAGTTGTTCATTTCCTGTTTAATTTCATGCATTTTCCAAGTAATTGCACCATCCTGTTTGGGAATTGTAACCCTTTGAGCCATATTTTAAGCTGTCAGACATGGCAATGCCTATAAAAAGGATAAAAGTTAAATTTTCTATACCGTTTATATTTGCATTTTACTTCTTACTGCATAAAGAGGGAGGATTTTAAGTGATGAAATGAAACAATCAATAATTGGCCTCTAATTGTTCAAATGGTGCAGGACTGCTAAAACTAAACATTGCTTCAATGATTAAGAATTAAAAAACAAAGCAAATTTATAACACATCCACCCTGTTTTGTGTTATTTTACTGCTATAAACTCAAGGAACAACATTTTGAAAGAACATAAACACCTGGTTTCAGCTACCTAATTAATAGCTTATTTATTCACAACAGTCTTGAATTAGAAAATGCTGGCACCTCTATTGCATCTACTTGGAATTAAGCAAGATTAAGTGTAGTGGTTCTTAAACTCGGTCCTGGTGCCACTATATACGCCGGCTTTCATTTTGGCCACAACTGCAACCCCGGAAATCTATAAAGCTGCTATTTTTCTCTTCATTAGTAGCAGTTAACGATCACAAGGGATTTTTATCCTCAACTTCCACATAATGAGAGACATTGCTTCACTCTGGTTCAAGATGGCAGCGAGAGAACTGCTTCTTCCGTCTCCACCTAACATCACAAATGCTAACCTGTGAAAAGGGCCAGTGTGTTACGGGGAAACACAGGGTGCACCTGGGTTATGATAGCTTTGTGGCGACTGATTTCATTCATAGCCGTCACTCCAACACTATCAAATTGTTCAATCTTGCCCTGCATCACAAAATAGGAAAGGGAATTTCTTAAGATACGAATGGTCCAATGTCATGAAAACAGAGGTAAAAGTAAATAAAAGTGTATTATGGACAAACAGAAAAAGGCTATCACAGGGCTCCAGAAGTCTTACTTTGGTAATTAATCTCTGGGAGGAAAACATTGCCCCTAACAATTTCTTAAAACAAGCTCATCTTCATACAAGCATACGTGCTAAGCACGATAAATCATATAAATAACTGAATTTAAAAATGTAAACAAATACAATAAAATGCATAATGTAAAGTCAGCAATCAAGAGAATGCTTCACCAGCGTAAACAGAGGGTTTATCTCAAGATGTAAGTAGTTTGTATGGTTTCCCGACAGGAAATGCACCGAAAAGCATCTAAAAAAGCCTGTACAGTTCTGAAACAACCACCTATGGAAAAATAAGACAAAGAGCAATTTGTACCATAGTGAACAATATGGGGGGTCTTAAGATCCGCCCCATGTGAGCAGAGTGCTGATGTATGGGCATGTATGGCTGCCAGCTGAGCAGCTTCCCCTAGATTTCTGTAGACTTCAATGGGTTCCAGACTTCATGCAGTTATTGACTGCAAAGGCTTTGACCTGGAGTATTAAAAATGTCTATTTAATTTATGATTATGTCAGAATGTTAAATTACTTTCAAGTCCCCAAAACTGAGGGGACTACGCATAAAATAGATCCAATTTCTAGGAGGTTTTAGAAAAAACTCTTGAATTGAAGTTGAAAGTCTGCACTTCAAGCAAGTCTTGATTGTTTGTTTCCATATCTATCGTGGTGGCCTCCAAAACTAAAACAATTAAAATTGTGCCTCAGTCGTCAAATTTTTCGACCTAACTGTATTTTAAAATGGGACTGCAGTGCTAACTTAGGAATGGTTAAACATGCCAAGCTGAGTGGTTAATGCAATAATGCAGCAGTATTTTTAATAAACTTCACAGCACTGAACACAAATTGCTTCCTGGCTTGCATGCAGCTCTTCGATGGAAGTTACCGGTAATTTCAGAGCAGAGAGGGATTTTATCAGGAAAAAAGGTTCTAGGGTGTTTTTCCCCTGTAACCCTCTCCTCGTCTCCACACCTCCCCAGTGAGATTTTCCCCACAAAGACTGTTTGCTTGTGACTTCATTTTCTGGCAGTAAATAAATTCTGCTGACTTCACTAAGCCCAGTCTCAGATTGGCGATGTTGCCGCACGTAACTTACAGGCCGAAGTGCATGTGAAACTGCTCTCCACCCGTCTGCCAGAGCAATGGAGCTCTTTCCACTTAATTACTCCATCGACCCAGGCTCTCTTTGGCAGGTTAAACCACAAGGGAGGGAGAGAGTACCAGAAGAAGAACTGCCAGGGGATTAGTCCTCGCAGCCATGCGTGTCTTCAGTGCAAATGGAGAAACCTGACGGAGCGTGCAACACAGTTACAGCGATCCTGAATACCCCAGCGCTCCATGTACTACATCTACATGTTTCTATCAGTCCAGGTATCCTAACTCTTTACTGATCAAGGTCTACTTCAAGCCTCCTTTTAAAAAAGGCAGCTCAACTTCTTGATGAGGGCTAGGACTGCGGTGACGTCAGTACTTATGATATTGAGAATGAAGATGATGACGACGATGATTATACACAGCAAGAGCAGCATTCATGTGCTGCCCTAATCCCGTCTCTGATACAAGGCCAGGATCAATTTTCCACCGCTAATCATAATCGTTATGATAATGTGGCACAGCTGCTCCCACATTTCTGCTCAAGGGTACAGTCTAGCTACGCTACACACGCTGTTCTTCTCTCTCCATCTGAATAATATTAACATCTTCATCTCCTCTGATAACCGAGGGGCTCCGGCTCTCATGTATGCATGCATTAACGATGGCTAACATTATTTATTGACCAGTCTGCTAACTGCATTGCCTCTGCCTGCTAGCTAAAAAAGCAGACTTGTTAACCATCACTGATAACTGGCTCAAGAGTTTTCCACATTTATCACTGCCTTGCATTATTTAGTCTGAGTGGTGGAAACGCTGCACATTTAAACTCTGGGAGCATTAATCAGTGAGTACACTCTCCCTTTCCTGTGGCGATTTCTCTCTCTTACCCTGTGCCTCTGTCGCTGACTCCAGATGCACACCTTTCATGCTTCTTTCACATGGCTATTCTCCAATTACTCACCAATTAGTCAATTTTTTTCAGGGGTCAGCTACCTCTGTAAAAGAGCTCCATGCCTGAAAATTAATATTTCAAAAGTATATGTGAATCATTTTAATATTTATAGATAATTTGACCCTAGAATCATGCCTTTTCTTAACTCAACATTTATTGACTAACCTCATTCTGAATGGAATAGTTATTTTCCTGCTTGTTTTGTTCAGCTGTTTCCCGCTTCCAGAGAAGAGGTTTCACTACTAGCACCCAAACACTGAGAAAGTGCACCTTTTTCCGAGAAATTCCTACAAAAACTTAGAATACACCGAGGTTCACTGAAGATTTGTGGCCAACTCTGTTAACCTCGGAAAAATTTTACCGAGGTATCCTGAAGTCTGCCCAGTTTACTTAAGTTTGGACAACACCTCAGTAAACCTCGGTTAAATTTTCCCAAAACACACCGAGGATTTTCTGGCCCACTGAAGCTTTTTATTTGTTGGATTAAATCCACCAACTATCATTTCCCAAATTGAAAAGGTGAAAAAATTGACTCCTTTTACCTGCTGACCATAAAATTATAATATACTGAACAAAAATATTAACGCCCCATGTCAAATATTGATGCCACATGGGGTTAACAACTCTAAGTGAGCATATGCTGACTTTTACTTGTACAATAGGGATATTTCTCTTGATTTGTGTACCATTTTTTAATCCATCTCTCTGTCAGCGAGCATTTGCTCAGTGATGCAGTGATTTCACTCAGTACATGGGTGTGGCATTTCCAGACGGTGATCAGACAGAATGAGCAGTACCCAGACACTCCTTATACTGGGGACAATAAAAGGCCACCCCAAAATGTCAAATTTTGTCAAAAGTCATCATGCCTCAGATGTCTCAGGTCATGCAGGAACGTGCCATTGGCATGCTGGATGCAGGGATGTCCACCAGAGCGGTCGCTGTGCAGCTGATCGTTAACTATCGGACGATTGGCCGTTTGAGAGTTCGTTTCTGACAGACAGGCAGTACTGCAAATCAACCTCATCCATGTCGGCCACGAGTGACCACAACAACACAAGATCGCTACATCCAGCTCGTCCACCTGCAGGATCGGCTCAGATCAGCGACATGCACAGCGGATGAGACCGCTGGTCTGCACAACAGACGCATCACACCACAGACAGTCCTTAACCGCCTGCGAGAAGCCAACTTGCACGCTCGGCGTCCTCACCGTGGTCTGGATCTCACCGCTGTCTGGCGTGGGAACCATCTCGCATGGGCAAATGCACATGTTCGATGGCCCTTGGCACGCTGGAGAAGAGTGCTATTCACAGACGAATCCCGGTTCCAGTTTTTGTTAATAAAAACTCAAAAATTGACACGGAGCGTTTATATTTTTGTTCAGTGTAAATGAAAAACATTATATTCCTTGACTGTCTTCACACCTCCCCTTTGTTCTGGTGTGAGCACAGGCCTAGCAGGCAAACTTCGGTGTACCTCGGTGAAATTTTCCCAAGGAATACTGATGTGGTCTCTGAGCTTCAGTGGGCCAGACAATCCTCGGTGTGTTTCGGGAAAATTTTTCCGAGGTTTACAGAGTAGGCCTCAAATCTTCAGTAAACCTCAGTGTATTCAAAGTTTTTGTAGGAATTTCTCGGAAAAAGGTGCACTTTCTCGGTTTTTAGGTGCTACGAGTTCCAGTTCTGAAGGAGGATTGGATGTGATTGGTCGCCCCTCACTGTGAAAGGGGTTCAGGGCAGACCTGGAGTGGATTACGCATGATCAGTGCGATTACGATTACGATGATTACGAGACATTTTTTAAAGATTACGATTACGATTACAGTCCCCCAAAAATGTATGATTACGATTACGATTACATGGGTTTAGAATTTATGATTACAATTACAGTCTTGATTACAATCATGATTACGACTGGTTAGACTAAGGTTTCTTTGTGTAGATATCTTTATAATGGTACATGTATATTGATGCATTTATATATTTATAAAATAGCATGTGAAATGATTAAACATTGTTTTTGTGTTGTAGAATTATTTGTGAAATAATAACAACTTGTACAAAAACAAATAATAACAACAGTCCCTGCAAAATTAGAGATTACGATTACGATTACGGGCCCATCGAAATTAGTGATTACGATTACGATTACAATCGTAATCGTAATCATTGTAATCGTAAATCATAATCATAATCATAATCGTAATCCGGATTACAGTCCGACCCCGGGTCTGGTTCAGGGCTTAATGAACCGAGGTGTAAAGGGGTCAAGCCTCTGTGTCGATTCAGCTGGGGATCAGTGTTTCGAGTTTCACTGTGACACTGATGCACCCTGATACACAAGTGCCATGTTGAGTGTCATAATGTAGGTTCCATACATGAACACGTGTGCAAACACACACACTCACACCCGCACACACACACACACAAAAACATACTCACACACAACACACAGACACACACACAGACACACAAAAACACATACACATGACAATCCTTCCAGCGGTGCGGAATAAGTGAACAGAGACAGGAATGATGGGGTTTTGGTGGAATCAGCAGCACTTATTTAGCAGACAGAAGTCTGATGCGACTTATTTAGGGCACTCAGGAAGCCTGCGAAACATCACATGCTGCTCTCTGCAGAGCTGGGAGAATGTCATTTGCCTTCCTTTAATGCACAGGGAATAAGAGAAATATTAATTATAGATATTTCAAAAGACAGACATGGCAGGGAAATGTCAAGTCGTCATTCATGAAAGATCTGCTGACTTTTTTATTCTATCTTCAAGGCCATAACTCTAGTTCTTATATAATCTCATTCCTTTCTCAGCAGGAGGTTGAGGAGAGGATTAATTTCATCATTCGTTGGCGTTATTGAATAAACTGAACAGTATGTTATGTTTTGTCTGTAATCTCCTGATGGAATTTGGGTAGAAGATAAAGTTGGCAGAGAGCAGAGAGGGACAGATGCCTGTCGGGCCCAGAGAGAGGCAGGAGGCGGCCATTTTACCTCCACAGGGGGCTGGAAATGTAAAATGGCCGCAAGCCGACAAGTTTGAATAATAATGCGGGAGGTGGTCAAAATATTGGAAGCACTGAAAATGATGTATTTATTTAACTCTTTGCACCTCCGGAGTCGGGCCAAAATACGTAAATAATCGTAAATAATATATCACTAATAATATATCTCCAGCTGTGCAGTGTGATGAATGGTGCTGCAAATCTGGACAGAATGTCGGCCCCACACCCAGTGAGCGCGTGCAGTACAGGAATCACACAGGGGGGATGGCCAGAGTGTCTCTCATTGGCCGAATGTGACAGTGTAGTGATTGGAGGTTGTTATCATGACATATTAAAGGCACTTGTGCTTTGAGTGTTGTTTTTACAGAGATCATCTGTTCATTAAGGTAAACTGATCTCTCTTGTTCAGCCCATAAATTAAGTCGAACTGTAAAATTAGGTTTGCAGCAGGAGTGGCAGCGCCTCTGTCCTTCTTATCTAATATAAATGAAGTTCAGACATGAGCAGGGTGTTTGTGAATTACTCCGCACGTCTGAGTTTGAGCAGAGAGGGAAATGTTGGCAGCATAGCTGCTAATGCTGATGTTGAGCTGTTTTGGATGAGAGTCCAGACACCATCATCACTGTCAAGCACATATTACTTTAAACACAAAGCGCTCCACCCCGAGACTTTACCAGCTCAGGCTGTATTCCACAGCATCACACATCTGAGTTTGTTTTTTTCTTTGTTCTATCAAAAACAGCTCATAGATGGACATTTTTTATCACTATTCCCTCCCACACGAACACTGGCCAATCAAAGCCCTGCAAATCCAGTTTGAAACATTGTTGTAACATCAGTTAAAATCCTCCACATTAATATTGGATTTTCAGTTAACTGAGGACGACTGACAGATGTTTTTATCCCATGGCTGTGTGTCCCAGTATGAGTGATAGAGAGAGAGAGAGAGAGAGAGAGAGAGAGGGGGAGGGAGAGAGGGAGAGAGGAGAGAGAGAGGGTAGGGGGGGAGGGAGGGAGAGAGAGGGAGAGAAAGAGAGGGGGGAGGGAGAGAGAGAGGGAGGGAGAAAGAGGGAGAGGGAGAGAGAAAGAGAGAGAGAGGGAGAGGGAGGGAGAGAGAGAGAGGGAGGGAGAGAGAGTAATTACACTGTTTAACCTCTACAGAACTGCTATAAAAACACTCTGAGCTTCAAGACACCCAAACTTAAAAAAAAAAAAGTTTGTTTCCTGAAAAAAAAGGAAAACTTTGTTGTATAATATAATTAGAGATAAAAGTAATCCCTGATGGAAGAATTCTTTAAACTCGGAGCCCATTTTGCTGTGAGTTTATGAAAGAACTGGAAAACTCTGAAGTCGGAGTTTTGTGTTTCTTTACAATTACAGATACTTATAGTGCTCAGATATCTCAGGCGCAAATTACCAGTCAAAACTAGGAGAAAAAGCAAATCTAATTAAAGTGCAATTTCTAGAAGGAGCTCACTGTGCTTTTCAAAGACGTAACAAAGAACTCTGCACACTTTTCTGTTCCCATTTAAGTTATTATGAAACAGAAGTGAGAGCACAAAATATTTCACGATAGGAAATACGCTTTTGTAATTTTAGCAATGCTGAAAGCCTGCACATGTATCGGAGTGTTTGGGCAGTGATCTGGAGACTGTGCTGAGCCGTATGTCAGAGTTTGGCAAGAGCTGCAGTGTGTGCCGACTGCGAAGAGGTTGTTTGGTGATCAGGAGCCCCAGTGTGTGCCGACTGCGGAGTGTTTGTTTGGCGATTTGGTTTGCTCCATGTTGCGCTCCCCCTCCTGACACACACTGCTGATTCCTTACGCACCGTCTTCTCCAAGCAGCTCAACTTCAAGACATACGGTATCACGATAATGAACAATATATTGCGCCAGCGCTGCCATCAATCAAAAACTGGCTGCGAAAGAAGCAGGCACCAAGAGGTTATCAGAAATTACACAGCGGTACATTTGTGTAGCCAGGGCTGTATGAAAACCAGAATGTCACATTCAGAAGTGCACAGATAATGCTCTGCTTACGGTACAAATGGTCAACTTCAGTGTTAAATGCCCTTTTACTGGTAAAAATATAACCTTTAGAGTGCTAAATACATTTTCAAGGAATTAAAAATGTAATTATCCAGAGCTGTTGAAAATCTATCATGTGGCAACTTATTTAAAAGAGCTCCCCTGTGGGTTTATCTTTGGTTTATTTTCTACCATGCCACGTGTAGTTTTATGGAGAGTGACATCAGTAGAGATTCCATGAGGGTATGTTTCTCTCCATACACAGCAGGATGCAAACAAACCCCTCAAAGTTTGCACAAGAAAATCGATGTTTCGAAAAAACTTAACTAAAATATACAATGAGTCCCACCCCAAAGCGATTAAAGTACTGTAAGTAAAGTAAAAAGTAAATGATTTTTGGAAAGAATAGTCGTTCTTAACCACAATATAACGTTAAACTAGGAATTCCCACCAGTGAAGAACCTGGAAAGAAATCGGGCAATTTTCAGAATGTGCTGGGCCGTGACAGAGGCTGCTTAACAGCAGCGAGGTGCCCAGTGGAGTTCGGTGCTGCAGGACACACACCGTTCAGTCCGGATCTGATCATGGAGAAGTACAGCCGTCACTCCACATACAACATGGTGAATTTCACAACTCACGGCTCATTTGGCAGTTTGAGGGATGGTATCTTGTCAGAGAAATGGGCCTTGAGATACAGAGAGATATGAAAGCGCAGAAAAATATGAAAGCTGTTGAACACAAACACAATAATTCATTCATCTTCACACACCCAGCTCATATAGCTGTTCAGATTTAAGATCTAAGATGAAATATATTTTGAGCAGAAATTTCATTTTATATTATTATTATTATTATTATTTTATTATTATTATTATTATTGGTATAAGACTGATTTGTGTGCTACTTAAAGGACAATATTGTGCAGGATTCAGTGCTGGATTATTGGAAGCCGAGTGGATTAGTGGGAATAATCTGTTGTACTACACGGACTGAGGACGACATCCTCACTTTATCTTTTCTTGTTCTCCTGCCACAAATCTTTTTGCCTGCGAAACCATAACAGGCGGTTTCAAGATATCACACACAATGCGGACACTTGTCCAAGACAAACACACGGATCTGGAACCCCGTTTAAACTGTTTCATCCACCGAACACTTGAAGCAGAGAAAGGGTTTGGCTGAAATTTGTCTGTAGGAGAAATGATACCCATTATGAATGAAATAGCAGAGATGAATGAAAACATTTGAATTTACTTATTATGGGCAGTCTTACCATAACTTCATAGTCAAAATGGTCAAAAGTGACATTAGTTAAGCTCAGTAATTAACAGTAGTTAAGCTCAGTAATTAACGGCGAAACAGAACATTAATGCTGCATGATTCCAGCTGATGAAAAGGCTCCTCCCCCACAGATTTAAGTCGCAGTGATTATTGGTGTGACGTTCTGTCATTATGTTCACTGGTGAATTCTGAAAATATGACTCCCCTCCTCATTAAATATGGTAGTAATTGTCGCCCCTGGATGAAGTCAGGCGGTTACTATGGATTCATGGTCGTCGTCCCTGCCGCTGCATCCAGAAATACTTCCTTGTCGACGCTCTACAGGCCACTAATTTCCATCGATTCTGGTGATATTTGGTGTGGGCATAGGTCATGGTTCGGTCACGGCACCTATTGATTCTGGGTGCCTTGGCAACAGAATTGGCGGAATAAAGCGCCGTCCCATGCTGAAAATGTGCCCGTTTCACTGTATGGCTCGTGAACGCTCTCGAGCTCAGAGTTTTCTAGGTATCACAAGCGGGCACTCGGGGGGCTACACCGATGCAGTCACGGGTGTCCAGACTCTTTAGCTTTGTTTATAGTTCATCAAGTATTACGCTGTTTTCTCACACAGTTACTGCATACGGAGAGCAAACTGCAGCCGAAACTTCTCATCCCAGCATTCTGCTTCATTCAGTATTCAGGATGAACAGACTTGCCTGATGTGCCAATGTATTCTAATTTCAGTTTATGTTCTCTCTCTCTCTCTCTCAATCTCTCTGTTCCTCTGCTGTTTCTCATCACTATATCTGCTCCAGGGTCACTGTAAAAGACATAATCTGAGCGTCAGACTGGACGAAGAGGACCGAGAGAAAGAATTAATCAGGGACAGCAGATCTTCGTTCTGTAATCTTTCAGGTCTCAACAGAATTCCCTCTCAGAATATGAAAATCAAATGTATTGTGTGAGTTTTTGGCCCAATTTTGTACAGTATAATTAATCAACTGTATAGGCTAGTCTTTGTGATGCATTCTCACAATGTTTGTCATGGACATGGAGCTAAATGTTTTGTCCTTTAACCGTGTCCACCGGGGACTTGCCATCGGAGGGATTATATACCTACTTTCACCTCTTCTTAAAGTGCATTACTTCTCCAAACCTTTTCCCATTTACATTTTCTGATTAGCAACTAAGTGTTAATTAGTTCAGGTGTAGGGATCAATCAGTAGAATTGCCGTCCATTGCCCCTAAGCTTGCATTATTCAGTGCAATTGTTATCAAGAATTTTCCTATTAGCATTAATGGCAACATAAAATGTCAATGTCTTTTCAAGCTTCTGAATTCCAGTAGCTTACAAAACGTTTTTTTTCCCCCTCTGTGTCAGTGTCGGATTGGCTTGATATGCCAAAGAAAATGTCTCAAAGAATGCTATCACTATTAAGTGCATTGTCAATGTAGCCATTCAGTGATCTGTCATTTCCTCATATTTCCTTAATAATCAAAGGCTAGTATATTGGTCTTGATTATTCGGTAAATAGATTGTGTGATTATTCATTAAGCGATCTTAAACAGGAACAGCTTGAAAGAAATTATGTGTTTAAGGGTCAGAGGCTCACAGCACATCGTTACAAATCTGTAACACCGGCGTTACCGCTTGGGGGACGCTGGGCTGTCGGGTGTCAATCGGTCAGAAGGATGTTTACATTCATCTGTCTTTAACCTCAGCTATACTCACAAAGGGTGAGTACAATCAACACTTCAGAACTGGTCAATTCTACTGCTCGTTACAGATCAAATATGCAGCCAAAAATGGGCTGAAATAAATGAACAAATAAATGAAGCAACAATTTCAAAACCTTTCACAAACACACACATACGAAAAAAAGGAGGCAATAAAGGCTGTATAATGTTTTCAGCGTAATATTTATCAATGTATCCCTTAACAAATGTGATTCTATCAGAAATGCCAGATATGAGGTGTGTTGGCTGATTGGCTCTGAACAGCTTCATGTTGAGCTCAGTAATATGCTCAGAAGACACATGACCTGATTCTGCCACAGTTCGCTTGTCTTTCGCACGGAGAGCCCCATAGTTAATACATTAATAAGGGCCGTCCCCCGCTTGGGCCCCTGCATCTCCCTTTACTGGCCCCGGAGTCAGGAGAACGCCCCCACACACTGTCCGCTCCCCTGCCTGTCTCATCAGGGCACGTTCTCTCTGCCTGAGCGCCGCGGCACGTCCGTACGCCTCAGATGTGAAGGCCACAGATCTACATAATTCATGAGCAGGGCGGAGCCTCAGCATTTCCCTGTTACCCACTGGAGTGCACAGCTCAACTGAGACACACAGGTTATCACTTCTGAAACCATCTGATTAACAATTAATATTCTGTTCCATTAGTATTGAATGTAAGCAACATTAAGAGTAAAACACAGTCACATGTAAAAAATATATATATACTTTCATTGAATTTGTCTTTTCCATCGTTATCCTTCTACAAACCGAGGAAGACTCCCCATCCTTGTGTGTGTGTATCCCTGTTCCCCCTCAGTCTGTCGCCAATCAGCCTGAACCTGTGCTTGAGCATCGGGCTCAGGCACGGACAGGGACTGACGAAGCTGATTCTCCTACTTTCCCAGAGTTAAGCTGTTTATAACAGCAAATTTAATGAGTTTACAAGCATTTTGAGGAAGTCTGCGCACACAGCACTTTGTCATCTCCATTGCAATAGATACTGTTGGGAAAAAAAAAAAATATATATATATATATATATTTTATCTGTTGGTTGATAGGGTGGGCAGTTTACTGGCCAGTCCTAATCAAAGTGCATAGTTTACAATCAGATGAAGACATTTATTAACGCTCTGACTCTAATACATAGACTAAATACGTCTAATCTGCGGATGCCCATTTATCCACCACAACAAAAACAGAATTAAAAACAGGACATTAAACAGGATATAATTGGGAAATAAATAAATGAAAGTACAAAACCACAGCTTGTCTCCTCCCCCTGCTGCCTGAGATGAGAGACGGGGATTAAAGAGACGGGTGAGGCTCATCAGAGACCCGTGTAGAGATCAAGCAACAGCAACACACAAGAAAACAAGACAAGAAAACACAGAATGAGATAAAGACTCACAGACAACTCCTGTACACACACACACACACACACACACTCATACAAATACACGCCCATATACACATGCTCACACACACACGCACTCATACAAATACACACCCATATACACATGCTCACACACACACCCACACACACACACACACTCATACAAATGCACACCCATATACACATGCTCAGACACACACACGCACGCACGCACGCACGCGCGCATGCACGCACACACACACCTGGGCAAATGTAAAGCAGAACAGAACTGAATCAGGAGGTGTAAATGCCCTCACTCAGGGACTGTAATTAGTTGATGAGCATATTTATGTTCCATCTCTATCAAGTGACATTAAATCGAGACACAGTTTTAATATGAAAAATGCAAATGATCTCAGAACATCGCCCCGGGTGCAATATTGTTATTTCATTTAAAACACATGGGGTGAGCTACACATTTCACAGGACTAATTAGTCAGAATATACTTGACGTGCTTTGATCTGCCAATAGTTGTACACGTGTGAGCACACGCGTTTCCCCTTCCTGCACACCCAAAGATCCCGCCCAAATCTGCGCAGAGATGTGCGGCCCCCAGCGAGAAAGAAATCTGCGCAGAGATGTGCGGCCCCCAGCGAGACAGAAATCTGCGCAGAGATGTGCGGCCCCCGGCGAGACAGAAATCTGCGCAGAGATGTGCGGCCCCCGGCGAGACGGAAATCTGCGCAGAGATGTGCGGCCCCCGGCGAGACGGAAATCTGTGCAGAGATGAGCGGCCCCCGGCGAGACAGAAATCTGCGCAGAGATGTGCGGCCCCCGAGACAGAAATCTGCGCAGAGATGTGCGGCCCCCAGCGAGACAGAAATCTGCGCAGAGATGTGCGGCCCCCGGCGAGACAGAAATCTGCGCAGAGATGTGCGGCCCCCGGCGAGACAGAAATCTGTGCAGAGATGTGCGGCCCCCGGCGAGACAGAAATCTGTGCAGAGATGTGCGGCCCCCGGCGAGACAGAAATCTGCACAGAGATGTGCGGACCCCAGAGAGACAGAAATCTGCGCAGAGATGTGCGGCCCCCAGCGAGACAGAAATCTGTGCAGAGATGTGCGGCCCCTGAGACAGAAATCTGTGCAGAGATGTGCGGCCCCCAGAGAGACAGAAATCTGCGCAGAGATGTGTGGTCCCCAGCCGAGACAGAAATCTGCGCAGAGATGTGCGGCCCCCCAGCGAGACAGAAATCTGCGCAGAGATGTGCGGCCCTGGCGAGACAGAAATCTCTTGCGCAGGAGATGTGCGGCCCCGGCGAGACAGAAATCTGTGCAGAGATGTGCGGCCCCCAGCGAGACAGAAATCTGCGAGAGATGAGGCGGCCCCGGTGAGACAGAAATCTGCACAGAGATGTGCGGCCCCCAGAGAGACAGAAATCTGCGCAGAGATGTGCGGCCCCCAGCGAGACAGAAATCTGTGCAGAGATGTGCGGCCCCCGGCGAGACAGAAATCTGTGCAGAGATGTGCGGCCCCCAGAGACAGAAATCTGCGCAGAGATGTGCGGCCCCCAGATAGACAGAAATCTGCGCAGAGATGTGCGGCCCCCAGAGAGACAGAAATCTGCGCAGAGATGTGCGGCCCCCAGATAGACAGAAATCTGCGCAGAGATGTGTGGCCCCCGGCGAGACAGAAATCCCTGCACAGCTCAACACTGCTCCTGCCCTTCACATGCTTCCTGTTATCAGAGGATTCCTGTGATTTGTGGTTTATGAAACGCATCCTCACATTTACAAATATTCCATACGACACGATGTTCCTGTTTCCTGTTGGTCTCTAATGTACCCAAGCTTCAAATCTAAGTTCAAATATGTAGCACTCAAAACAGCAGCCACGGTATATACCAAAGAAAGCGTTTCTCTGTTTTCATTGGCTGTTCTGTGTGGAGACCGTGAATTACTGTTATACAGGCCCGCACACATTCAGAGAAATGTTGACCTTTCCCTGTCGTTCAATAATATTGACCTCTGTACATCATTATCCATTCATTTATGGAGGAATGTCTTATTCAGCATTTGCCTCTCACTCTATACTAGTGCCACTAGCCTTGCTTCTTAAAAATATTTTTTTATAACCAGCACTATTTTGGATAATTAATAATCATGAAGTAGGTGTGAGACAAATGAGAAATAGACTAGCAGAGCGTGGGAGTTACCTCTGAAAATGATTGTCAGCATTCAAAGAAAAAGCTGTTACCCCATATGGTAAAAGACGTTTCCATCAAAGCAGACATTGCCATCAATGGCCATACAATAAGAAATCTATTCTGAAAGTGTATGACCCAAATTATGTTGGTTTCTTCTGCCCACCAAAACACGATCTGTGATCCATACAGTTGCACTGCTTACTGTAGGTGAGAAATCAGGGAACAAAAGCAGATAATCATGTCAGACACCAACGATGACATTTCTATAAAGTGCGAGAAGAAAAGAGAGGCGGCAGGTTTATGTGTTTTTGTTAAATGTAGTGCCGGTCTGGGAGACAGATGTGAATATCCAGCTTCAGTGGGACTCAGGTCTGCACTGAAGGTGATGGACTTACAGCATCTGCCAGCCTTGGGTCGGATGGTCATCAATCCAGACGACCTCGACACACAGAGTCAGTTTATAAATAGTCCATGGGAGTCCCCAGTGGATTACCAATCAATTCTGAACACTGCACTGCTTTCAGACGTCCGCAAACACTTCACCTGCGCACACTGTGCATTTGCTAAAGAAACAATATGAAGACGACAGTCTCAAAGATAGCCATTTTTAGCACCGGTAGTTAATTAACGCGAGACACTGCTCTCAGATAGCTTTGTCTCTGCCCTGGCCTGTTCTTCTTCACACCGACTCCACAGCAAACTAAGCAAATATGGTAAATAACAGGAAATGGCGAGTGTCGTCCTGCCGTGGGCCAGAGCTTTGATTTCTGCAGAGCGCAAGCTGTCCTGGAGCAGAGAGCGTCGGTGAGGCAGGATCAAACACAGTTTGTTCCATCACAGGAGATGAAAACAAGCCGGCTCTTTTGAGTTTGATTTCGTCTGTCCAGAGAGAAGACGACGCTTCATGAAAAGAGAAAGGCCGCCCTCACGAACACCATGCCTCTCCCCTATCCCCGCCCCCTCATCTGGGACTCTGCTTTCTTATTGGCTGAGATGTGTGCCCTGGGTTCCCCTGCTCTTGAGAAGTTCCACACACCTCTCCATGCCGTCTGTTGGGAGCCTTGGAAAACGAGAGGTCATGGGTGTGATGTGTCAAACACACACACACACACACCAACACACACATCCGGTCTCTTTAGAACCTGGTTGTAGCCCTCTCTCCATGGCAGGCCTGTTTAACCATGTGATCAGGAGTTGCTAATTCAGTCAGGCATCGTGTTTTAATGAGCATCTCTGGAGATGGCAGGTGCATGTTTAGTCAGTCCTTTACAAGCTCAGCCGCTCTCCGGGCATCACAATCAATCCCAGAGTCATCAATACTATCATTCCACCATTAATCATGACAAGCACTAAAACAATACAAACAAACAGCAACAACAAAAATGCTACCACCACAACTAAAGCAACAACTACAACTACTACTAACACTACTATTACTAATAATAATAATAATAATAATAATAATAATAATGTTATCCTGCTCTGCCCCTGTCACAGTAAAAGGCTTCCCTGGCAGTAGCAAGTAACACTGCCAGGTGCTGCATCACTCTTGCCTGTCGCTAGCTTACATCGCCTACTGCTCGTTAACATGTGCTTCCTCCTACATACAAGCTGCTGCATGCGGCAAGTCTAAACCTGCAAATCCCGTACGCATATTTGCTGTGGCTAAAGTATAATTGTAAACTATATTGGTCTATTATGAAAGGAAATCTTGTGATTTATTTGGTTGTTCTAAACACTGCGCTATCTTTAGCTGCAGCACGCAGTCCACTGCAGTTTAATCACACTGAGAAAAGTGGAGTCCCACAGGGATCAGTGCTGGGACCCCAATTCTTGCTCATCTACATGAAGCTTCCAAGTGCTTAATTTTTACTCACTCTTTCCCTCCAAAAGTTTTTTTTCTTGTTTTAGTCAACAAATAACTTTCAGAAGGACTCACAAGTACCAGTGAACCCTTCTGAGGGTCATTGCCAACTAAAAATGTAAAAAATTGTTGACCTTTTGAAGACTGAAGTCTAAAATTTAGCTTCATGTAGTTTGTGCCTTGTGTGACTACAGAAATGATTAGCACTTTAAGAGTTAATGACCATGACAGAAACAATGAAAGCAAATTAGTCAAATTTGCTAATGATACTAAACTGGGAGGTTTAGCTGACAGTTTAGAGTCTGCTAAGGTGACACAGATTGATTTGGATGTAATCCAAAAGTGGGCGGAAACATGGCCACTGCAATTTAATATTGTTAAATGTAAAGTTCTACTTGCGAAAAATCTAAACTCTTGGCCAGAGTACTTCATGGGAATTTTAAAACTGGAATTTGCTGTACTTGAAAAAGATCTGGGAGTGATTGTTGACCAAACCCTTACAGGTCCTAGCCACTGTGCCGTAGCTGTTAAAAAGGCCAACAGTATGCTGGGACATGGGGAAACATAGCTAAAAGTATTGAGTATAAATCAAAGGAGATTATATTTATCTCGGGGAATACATTTGTGAGACCACACTTAGAGCATTGTGGGCAGTCTTTATATATATAGAAACTTTAGAAAAAGTTAAAAGAAGAATTACTGGCCTAAAAGACAAAAGCTATGCGGACAAACTGATGAATCTTAATATCTTTCAGCCATTGTCAAAGAAGACTTTTGAGGTTTTTAAATGTGTTAAAGGGATTGTCAAAGTTATCTATGCGGATGATCTAGGTCAAGTATGTTTGGCAAGACTGAAGAATACAAATGGAAGGTAGTCAAGGGAATATCAGATGGGTCAGGGTCAGAGCCGGGAAACCAAGCTGGATTAGTATCAATTCGCTAATACAATACTTTAACCCTTTAGATGTGGGGAAGAAGATGGAGATGATGATGATGATGATGATGGAGGTGGAGTCCTGCATGACTGATTAAAGAGTGACAAATGAGTCCAAATATGAAGAATGTCCTTAACCATCATGATAACCCATATTTTGTATTTAGCAATATACATTATTATTCATTAATATATGATATGATCAACCACACTGAAACTCCTTCTTTACCTTTGGACTACAGCTGCTTTCAGAATGCTTTCACGATGATTCTTATGGTATGGTATGCAGAAAGTGTGCCACGCGGCAAACTATTTATTGGAGGTAAAAGGATATTTTATTGCAAGTATGGGAAAAGAAAGGGAGGTCAGGAGGTCTGGAGAGAGAGAGAGAGAGAGAGAGAGAGAGAGAGAGAAGCCTGTTTAATGAATCTCACTCTCCAGAAGTATGTTGGTAAATTAATCACACCCTCCACTAGAGCTACACAGGGGATCCTTTTCTGCTACCAATATTTTTATTTCAGGGAGCGAAGATTCATTTGTCTCTTTCCCAACAACAGACACCTGCCAGAGTCTCTGTGGTGTGGAGAACTGTAGAGAAAATAAACAGGTCCTTGTCCCCAATATTCTGGTAAAACAATGTGTGTTTTTCACCCGTCCTTCCTGTCAATAGCCCGCTGCACCAGATTAAAGGGTCATACAGGTGTCGCTCTCCCCAGAGTGCAGCCATGTCACCTTTCATCGGACAAAGTTTGTTTGCGGAGCGACGGGCCCTTTCCAACAACCCCAGGGAGAATGGAAGCTGCTGCGCTATTCGCCGCTAATACGACAACGAAGCTGCAGCTCCGACAGCCATCTGCCAAAGCACGGCGGGAATCCGCTAAGTGTTTTCCAAAACTCAGCCATCCACAGTGCAACGGGCGCGAATCGCTGCAGCGCAGCGGCTGGGGAGTTTGGGAATTCTCCAGTGGCGTGCGAGGGGAGGACATGAAAGACTGCGTGCAAAAAGACGCTTTATTCCGCAGTTTCTCTTTTACCGTCGCTCTGAGACCCAGCAATGGAAGAAATCGGGCTCGTCGTCAGCCATTTGTAATAAGATAGCGAGGCCAGCGAAGGGAAGAGAACAAACACAGCAGCCTCACTAAACGCTGTACCTGCTAAATACGCCCCCCAGGGCTTCATTACGCCATTAAAATTCTCAGCACTAAGGAGTTATTTAACACAAAGCGAGTTACCCAATGCAGAGTAATATTGTGTTTGACTGGGCTGCTGACTGCCCCAGACGCTCGGAGGTGAGGGCAATTATTATGTTTACTCTTCAAATTTTGAGCCGCGTCAGGGGAAATCATCCTGTCCACACACAGCGCGGCAGATAATGGTGCTTCCTCCCGCTACGCGCCTTATACATGAGGCATGAGGGAGAGAACAGAGAGGGTATATATGTGTGTACTGATACACACACACACGCACACACACCATATACACCCACATACACACACACACACACGCACACACACCATATACACCCACACACACACACACACACACACACACACACACCATACATGCGCGCACACACACACACCATACAAACACACATACACACACACACACATCATACTCACACACACACGCACATCATACATGCACGCACACACACACATCATACATGCACACACACAAACACATGCATACACACGCACACACCATACACAAGCACACACACATCATACATGCCTGCACACACACACACACACACACACACACACATCATACATGCACACACACACACACACACACACACCATACACACACATACATGCCCGCACACACACACAGACACACAGACACACACACAGGCACAGACATGCATGCGGCGCCTATGAATGCAATTAACTTTTTTCCTTACCAATTGAAGGTTAAGAATGGAGTCATTCATCCAATAAAGACAGATAAGTTAGGCGATGTCGATTTCGTACAGATCTTACAGAGAAGCTTGACAAGGAAGGGATGTGTTCAATTTTCCGCTGTCCATCTGTACTGATAAGGATGCCCATGAAATAGGCCGAGGAAGGGCATTGATTTCTAATGGTAAAGTACTCTACAGAAGATAACGACCTGAGGGTTCGGAACCGCAGCTCTCTCTGGGACGGCACCAAGCACAGAGCGCTGCACGGATCACTCCAGTTATACTGACTGTACCATTACAGACTGAGCAAAGCAGAGGTTCTCTCAGTGACATGGTCAGACTCATTTATAACTTATAAGACAGAAGTTGCTCATTTACAATGACATTAGTTTCACATTAGTCATGTGACCTCATACATGTAGAGTATGATGGTACAGATTCATCCCGGAAATCTTGTTTATAAAGCTTTAATGACCTTTTTTCTGTCAACGGCGAAGGCGATCTTTCATTTTATGTTTCAGCTAGACCACGCAGGTCACTCTCTGCCTGTCCATCCACTGTTCTAAAGGTTCATCATGAATGTAGTGCTGACGCCACATTCTGGGTACATGTCCCTAAATTGTGGACACACCACATCTGGAATTTAAAATATCAAAGTTTTTTGGTGCTGAGACAGGGGGAGAAGGGTAATGTTTAGAGGAGAGGAGTAGAGTTTGTGTGGTGTGTTTGGAGGTGAGGGGTAGAGTTTGTGTGGTGTGTTTGGGCGTAAGGAGTAGAGTTTGTGTAGTGTGTTTGGGGGTGAGGAGTAGAGTTTGTGTGGTGTGTTTGGAGGTGAGGGGTAGAGTTTGTGTGGTGTGTTTGGAGGTGAGGAGTTGAGTTTGTGTAGTGTGTTTGGAGGTGAGGGGTAGAGTTTGTGTGGTGTGTTTGGAGGTGGGTAGAGTTTGTGTGGTGTGTTTGGAGGTGTGGAGTAGAGTTTGTGTGGTGTGTTTGGGGTGAGGGTAGAGTTTGTGTGGTGTGTTTGGAGGTGAGGGTAGGGGTTATGTGTGGTGTGTTTGGAGGTGAGGGGTAGAGTTTGTGTGGTGTGTTTGGAGGTGTGGGGTAGAGTTTGTGTGGTGTGTTTGGAGGTGTGGAGTAGAGTTTGTGTGGTGTGTTTGGGGGTGAGGGGTAGAGTTTGTGTGGTGTGTTTGGAGGTGAGGGGTAGAGTTTATGTGGTGTGTTTGGAGGTGAGGGGTAGAGTTTGTGTGGTGTTTTTAGAGGAGAGGAGTAGAGCTTGTGTGGTGTGTTTGGAGGTGTGGGGTAGAGTTTGTGTGGTGTGTTTGGAGGTGAGGAGTAGAGTTTGTGTGGTGCGTTTGGAGGTGAGGGGTAGAGTTTGTGTGGTGTGTTTGGAGGTGAGGGTAGAGTTTGTGTGGTGTGTTTGGGGGTGAGGGGTAGAGTTTGTGTGGTGTGTTTGGAGGTGAGGGGTAGAGTTTATGTGGTGTGTTTGGAGGTGAGGGGTGGAGTTTGTGTGGTTTGTTTGGGGTGAGGGGTAGAGTTTGTGTGGTTTGTTTGGGGTTTGGGGTAGAGTTTGTGTGGTGTGTTTGGAGGTGAGGGGTAGAGTTTGTGTGGTGTGTTTGGGGTGAGGGGTAGAGTTTGTGTGGTGTGTTTGGAGGTGTGGGGTAGAGTTTGTGTGGTGTGTTTGGGGTGAGGGGTAGAGTTTGTGTGGTGTTTTTAGAGGAGAGGAGTAGAGTTTGTGTGGTGTGTTTGGAGGTGTGGGGTAGAGTTTGTGTGGTGTGTTTGGGGAGTGAGGGGTAGAGTTTGTGTGGTGTGTTTGGAGGTGTGTTTGGAGTGTGGTGTGTTTTGTTTGGTGGTGAGGGTAGAGTTTTTGTGTGGTGTGTTTGGAGGTGAGGGGAGGATTTGTGTGGAGTTTGTGTTTGTGTGGTGTGTTTGTGGTGAGGGGTGTGGGAGTTTGTGTGGTGTGTTTGGTGTGGTGTGTTTGGAGGGTGAGGAGTAGAGTTTGTGTGGTGCGTTTGGAGGTGAGGGGTGAGTTTGTGTGGTTTGGGGGTGTGGTGGGGATGTTTGTTTGGAGGTGAGGGTTTTGGAGGTGTGAGAGTTTGTGTGGTTTGTTTGGAGGTGAGGGGTGGAGTTTGTGTGGTTTGTTTTGAGGTTTTGGGGGGGAGTTTGTGTGGTGTTTGTTTGGAGGGGTGAGGTTTGTGAGTTTTGGAGGTGAGGGTGTGGTGTGTGTTTGGAGGGTTGTGTTTGGAGGTGGGGGTAGAGTTTGTGTGGTGTGTTTGGAGGTGTGGAGTAGAGTTTGTGTGGTGTGTTTGGGGGTGGGGTAGAGTTTGTGTGGTGTGTTTGGAGGTGAGGGGTAGAGTTTGTGTGGTGTGTTTGGAGGTGAGGGTTGAGTTTGTGTGGTGTGTTTGGGGGTGTTTAGGTGTAGTGTGTTTGGAGGTGAGGGGTTTTTGTGTGTGTTTGTTTGTGTGGTGTGTTTGGAGGGGAGGGTTTGTGTGGTGTTTTTGGGTGAGGTGTGGGTGTGTTTGGAGGTGTTGTTTGTGTGGTGTGTTTGGAGGAGAGGGGTAGAGTTTGTGATGTGATTGGAGGTGAGGAGTAGAGTTTGTGTGGTGTGTTTGGAGGTGAGGAGTAGAGTTTGTGTGGTGTGTTTGGGTGCAAGGGGTAGAGTTTGTGTGGTGTGTTTGGGGGTGAGGGGTAGAGTTCCTGTGGTGTGTTTGGAGGTGTGGAGTAGAGTTTGTGTGGTGTGTTTGGGTGCAAGGGGTAGAGTTTGTGTGGTGTGTTTGGAGGTGTGGAGTTTGTGTGGTGTGTTTGGAGGTGAGGGGTAGAGTTTGTGTGGTGTGTTTGGAGGTGTGGGGTAGAGTTTGTGTGGTGTGTTTGGGGGGGGTGAGGGGGAGAGTTTGTGTGGTGTGTTTGGAGGTGAGGGGTAGAGTTTGTGTGGTGTGTTTGGAGGTGAGGGGTTTGGGGTAGAGTTTGTGTGGTGTGTTTGGAGGTGAGGGGTAGAGTTTGTGTGGTGTGTTTGGAGGTGAGGGTAGAGTTTGTGTGGTGTGTTTGGAGGTGAGGGTAGAGTTTGTGTGGTGTGTTTGGAGTGTGGGGTTGGGTGTGTTTGGGAGGTGAGGAGTAGAGTTTGTGTGGTGTGTTTGGAGGTGAGGGGTAGAGTTTGTGTGGTGTGTTTGGGGGTGAGGGGGGTAGAGTTTGTGTGGTGTGTTTGGGGGGGAGGGGGTCCTTTCTGTGGTGTTTTGTGTGGTGTTTTTGGAGTGTTTGGGTGCAAGGGGAGTAGAGTTTGTGTGGTGTGTTTGGAGGTGTGGGGTAGAGTTTGTGTGGTGTGTTTGGAGGTGTGGGGTAGAGTTTGTGTGGTGTGTTTGGGGGTGAGGGGTAGAGTTCCTGTGGTGTGTTTGGAGGTGAGGGTAGAGTTTGTGTGGTGTGTTTGGAGGTGAGGGGTAGAGTTTGTGTGGTGTGTTTGGAGGTGAGGGGTAGAGTTTGTGTGGTGTGTTTGGAGGTGTGGAGTAGAGTTTGTGTGGTGTGTTTGGAGGTGTGGAGTAGAGTTTGTGTGGTGTGTTTGGGGGTGAGGGGTAGAGTTCCTGTGGTGTGTTTGGAGGTGAGGGGTAGAGTTTGTGATGTGTTTGGAGGTGAGGGGTAGAGTTTGTGTGGTGTGTTTGGAAGTGAGGAGTAGAGTTTGTGTGGTGTGTTTGGAGGTGAGGAGTAGAGTTTGTGTGGTGTGTTTGGGTGCAAGGGGTAGAGTTTGTGAGGTGTGTTTGGGGGTGAGGGGTAGAGTTCCTGTGGTGTGTTTGGAGGTGAGGGGTAGAGTTTGTGTGGTGTGTTTGGAAGTGAGGAGTAGAGTTTGTGTGGTGTGTTTGGAGGTGAGGAGTAGAGTTTGTGTGGTGTGTTTGGGGGTGAGGGGTAGAGTTCCTGTGGTGTGTTTGGAGGTGTGGAGTAGAGTTTGTGTGGTGTGTTTGGGTGCAAGGGGTAGAGTTTGTGTGGTGTGTTTGGAGGTGTGGAGTAGAGTTTGTGTGGTGTGTTTGGAGGTGTGGAGTAGAGTTTGTGTGGTGTGTTTGGGGGTGAGGGGTAGAGTTCCTGTGGTGTGTTTGGAGGTGAGGGGTAGAGTTTGTATGGTGTGTTTGGAGGTGAGGGGTAGAGTTTGTGTGGTGTGTTTGGAGGTGAGGGGTAGAGTTTGTGTGGTGTGTTTGGAGGTGTGGAGTAGAGTTTCTGTGGTGTGTTTGGAGGTGTGGAGTAGAGTTTGTGTGGTGTGTTTGGGGGTGAGGGGTAGAGTTCCTGTGGTGTGTTTGGAGGTGAGGGGTAGAGTTTGTGTGGTGTGTTTGGAGGTGTGGAGTAGAGTTTGTGTGGTGTGTTTGGAGGTGAGGGGTAGAGTTTGTGTGGTGTGTTTGGAAGTGAGGAGTAGAGTTTGTGTGGTGTGTTTGGGGGTGAGGGGTAGAGTTTGTGTGGTGTGTTTGGGGGTGAGGGTAGAGTTTGTGTGGTGTGTTTGGGGGTGAGGAGTAGAGTTTGTGTGGTGTGTCTGCGGGTTTGGGGTAGAGTTTGTGTGGTGTGTTTGGGGGTGAGGGGTAGAGTTTGTGTGGTGTGTTTGGGGTGAGGGTAGAGTTTGTGTGGTGTGTTTGGAAGTGAGGAGTAGAGTTTGTGTGGTGTGTTTGGGGGTGAGGGGTAGAGTTTGTGTGGTGTGTTTGGGGGTGAGGGGTAGAGTTTGTGTGGTGTGTTTGGGGGTGAGGAGTAGAGTTTGTGTGGTGTGTTTGGGGGTTTGGGGTAGAGTTTGTGTGGTGTGTTTGGGGGTGAGGGGTAGAGTTTGTGTGGTGTGTTTGGGGGTGAGGGGTAAAGTTTTTGTGGTGTACATTGACACAGAGGGCATTTGAATCCTGTGTGTATTTCACCGCACTAAAGGAAGAAGGTAAAATGGTCTTATGGAAGCAGAAGTGAGTGTAAACGCAGCTCCGTTCTCCTATGTAGTCCTGAGAGCTGCGGAGATTGAGTGAGAGAGCAGGGTTGCCAGAGGCGCACTCACATCTCTCATGCAGGAGCAAAGCAGGGATCAAGCAGGGCTGGGTGTAAATCAGCGGAATGGCGCTTCGCCCCTGAGCGATCCGCCTCGCCCGCGGCCACAGCTGCCGTCAGGGCAGATCATCCTCCCCCCCGTCGATCTCTCCTGAGCCGCACCCACCTCCCTCACACTGCCCAAAACCTCACACTTACCCCCCAACCCCCAGCCCCCCTCCGTCTCCTGTCTAACGCTCCCTAAAGCCAAAACAACTGCACCGCACTTCACACTGCAAACCCCGGCTCGGGCGCCCTCCAGGAGCTGCTCTGATTGGCTGATGCGTGAACAAATAAATTCCATCATGAGTCAAAGACTGAGGACACACGTGACCCCCCCACTCACCCAAAAAAAAAGAAGAGAAGGGAACGAGCTGAACCTGAATCACACCAATCGCAGCCTTGTTTAGGCGTATTCATGGAACATTCCAGATCAGAAATAAAGTCAAAATGTCAGGCGTATTGTGCAGTGCACTCGGATTTTCTGCAGAACCCCCCACCCCAAAAAACTGTGGAACCCGACCACCCCAAAAAACTGTGGAACCTGACCACCCCAAAAAAACTGTGGAACCCGACCACCCCAAAAAACTGTGGAACCCGACCACCCCAAAAAACTGTGGAAGCCGACCACCCCAAAAAACTGTGGAACCCGACCACCCCAAAAAACTGTGGAAGCCGACATTTGACTGCAGCAGACTCTGAGTTTACAGCGCGTGGTGAATCTATAGCTGCTCAGTCTGCCACTGTACCATCTCTACGGAGCAGCTGTAGTGTCCGCAGCGGAGAGTTCAGTGTTGAATTAACTCTTCTAGAAGACGTGAGCACACTCAGTCGTGTGCACTCGTGCACTCTAAGAGAGTTACTTTAACACCGAAGATTTTCATACTTCCAGCTGAAGCGACATTCTCATGGTCAGGGAGAGAGGATCACGCCTCTGTGGACTGTAGCGCTGGGTAAGGGTGAAATTCACCGACGATCCCAGCTCTCCTCTCTGTGGTGTGTAGCGTGATACGATACGCTTTGATTTCTTTGCCTCCAGGACTGGAGAACATTTTCTTATCCAGGATTTAGGGGCTACAGGCTTTGGGAAGCGTGTTTCCAGTGAAAGATACAGCATGTGCTCCAGGCCTGCTGATATCCAGTCCCTCCTTTTATGCTCAGTCGGGAGGCTCTACAGCATCCTTCTGTTCTGGACACGTCCAGTAAATGTCCCCTCCGCTCTAAACACACTGAACACGAGCTGTGGGCCCATAAAGAGGTCCAGATAAGCACGGTCCGGCTCATTACTGCAGATCTCACATCAGGATGTGCTTTATCGAACCTGAGACCGTAATCTATCCTCCATGACTCAGATCACACTCCAGGTCCTCGTCTTTCCCCGGAGACAAACGCGGTCCTTAGTGAGTAGCACAGCTCCTCTGTCCTCTTGCTTATACAGCGACAGAGAGAGCTACAGGGTGTTTTCTACTCTGACTAACTAAAAGACTGGCTTCTGTTGGAGAGCACTGCCATATAATATTGAGTTTTCCTCTGACAGATTACAGTGCCGTGTTTATGCTGTGTCCCCGGGTAGCAGTGCTTTCTGCATCCTTACAGCATCAGCAGTCCTGTCACCTTCAGGGTGCAGATGTTGAGCCAGAAATAAAGGTGTATTCACAAGAGAAAGGGCATTTTAAATCAGAAGTGATTCCCAGACACAGGAAGAGGGAGAAGTTTTAATACTGAGCAGGAGGGTAATTACATCAGTCCGGATCGCGATGCACACAGCAGCAAACGGCTTTTCTGGAGATTTTCCTGCGATTCTTTTCATTTAAAGATTACAGACCCTGTACATCCCACTAACCTGGCCCAGCACACCCCACTGTGCCGACTTAAGAGGTTCCAGGAAAGGTTAGCTGCTAAATTAATAATGTGCCCCTGATTTGCATTCAGAAGTAGGGCGAGGGACAGCAGAACCAGTCCGGCTTCCACTCAGGCCTTTAATAAGAGGCTAATTAATATTTAATTAAACAACCCTCAATCCCCTCTTCAGAGAGAGAGGGAGGGAGGGAGGGTGAGAGAACAGATAGTGAGAGCAAAAGTAGGAACGAAAGAGAGAGGAAGACGAGATAGAGTGAGGAAAAGATAGAGATAAAGAGAGGAAGAAGGGATAGTGAGTGAAGGGTGGCGAGGCAGAGAAAGACAGGATAGTGACAAAAAAGAAGAAGAGAAAAAGAGCGGGTAGCACGACAGAGGAAGAGGGGATGGCAGAAGAGAGGGGGAGAGGAGGAATGGACAGATAAGCGGAGAGACGCAGCAGTTTTATGCAGCCTGCAGCGCACTGAGTATCTGTGCATGACCTCCTTCACTGTCCTCAGCACTGACGTATAACACAAGCGAACGGACGGGACGTCTACATTTCGCCCGCAAACACAGACCTGCTGTCCTGTGCATGGAAACGCGCCGCAAAGTTTACGCAGCAGTTTAAGCACGTACCGTAAATATTTCATCATCGTGCAGAGCGGCTTAACAGATGTGTTTCATTTCAGGAAGGATTCACTGTATGTCAGCAAATTTTGGAAAGACACACAATGGGAGAGCGGAGAAGAGCAAGCTTAGGCCCATAATTAATTCTAATGACAGAGGATTCCAGCTCCCTCACAATCTGCCATCTTACACACAATTCCTGTTTTTCTTTCTCAGATAAGCCTTCAGACTTTGTAAAGAGAGATTTATTTGACAGGGGATAGTATTTCTAATGGTCTGTACAGTCTCGCCGGGCGACTGTGCACATTTACATTCATCTCTGGAGCTTGTGCAGCGATTGGCTTTGCCAACACTCCACATTTTTAAATTTGAAGAAAAAAATCCAGTGTCGAGTCACACCATCTATTACTCATGACCAATAAGGCGAGGGACAGGCGTGTAACCATGTTCTCCGAATGGCCTTTATGCAACATAATGAGATTAGCAGAACTTATACAACCAATCAAAGAATCACGCGACAATTGTAATTTAAATTATACATGACATACTGATAAACTGCTTCCTACATCTGTGTTCTAAAATCTTCTTTTAAAAATGTGCATCTCAATCGTCTCTCTTAAGAACATGGGGTTTTAAAACGTGTAAAATCCCATATTCAGAATGAGATATCTAACCTGACCATGTATGGGGATTGAACACCAGGAGGCAAAAAAGAATGGTAACTTAAGCATTTTACATATAATTATTCAAAGAACAAAAGGAATTTTCTTGTATTTAATGTTCAAAATTCAATGTACTGATGGACCTGCAGGCTATTTCTTTTGAAAAATCTTTTAGGAATGAGTTCCTGCAGATTAAATGAAGTGGTACAGCATCAATAATTTATCAAGAAATCTTTTTATAGAACATGGCCTTTGCGATTCATAATTCTATTCACATTAGCCAGTGCAAAAAGTTAAAGTTTTAGTAAATAGGTATTAAAAGTTTAACTAATATTAATAGCACCAATTAAAGGCCAGGCAGTAAAGCAATGCATCATCCCTGTGATACTGTGACTTCAGACGCTCGTTGGCAGGAAGCTCACTTCATTAGTTTTTTTTTTTTTTTTAATCTATTATTATTTTTTTATTTCTTCAACAGCTTTGGACAATTGGCAGACAGATACGAGACATCGATGGCCCATAATATCTGCTCTAACCATTACGGTCATCATAAATGTCAAAGCACTTGAATTCAGTACAAAATGAGGAAAGTGCTCAGTTTTATGGTGGCTTGTAAATCAGGATTAATGCAGCGATGATCAGGACTGCGAGCCAAACTGCGCAGCCTGTGGTTAATGTCTGCATTAATGTATGAGGTCACAAAGCGGAAGTGCTGCGCAGTGTTCATGACGTATGTACACATTTCTGAGAGATCATCACCTCACACAGCGATGGTTTCCATGTGAACGCAGACGGTGGTGCACCCTTCTTATGTACCTGATGAAAGCAGAGGTCCGGAACCTTCCACACCTCGCCTGAGGGAATGATCTGCGAGAGTCTTGGTGAGGAGAGCATGTGACTTGTGGTTGTGTGCTCGCTGTAATGCACCTCTGCGCCAGCGAAGGACCGGCAGGGAAACTAACGCTTCTTTGGTTCTGGAGACGCGAGCACAAGGTGGGCATTTTCTGCAGGAGTCTGGAGTTACTGCAGCCTTTAATAAGGGTCTGTCTGTCCTAATCTGTGTCCGGATTTAGGGTTCTGATGAGCACAGTTAGGCTACAAAGCCTCTCAAACTAATCACCGGCAGAGGGAGAGAGAGAGAGAGAGAGAGAGAGGGAGAGGGGGGAGGGAGAAATGGAGGGGAACATAGACAGATAACAGCTTTGAAAGAGCAGCTAAAATTGCACATCTGAATTTCCAATATTTCAAATGAGAAAGGTAACAATAAAAAAATTTTTTGATTAAAAAATGCAATGAAATAAAAAAACATTGACAATTTTCAAATCTAAAACAAAAAGACCAACAAAATCAGGACCTGCTCCTTAGGTACTTAACCATGACAGATGAACAACGAGAATAAAAAAGAACAGCACACACAAAAACTACTGGCAATAATAGAGAAGTCTATAAACACAAAAACTACTGACAATAATGGAGAAGTCTATAACTACAAAAACTACTGACATTAAAAGAGGATTGATAGACACAAAAACTACTGACAATAATGGAGGATCTGTAAACAAAATGTACTGACAATAATGGAGGAGTCTAAAAACACAAAAATTACTGACAACAGTAGAGGATCTATAAACACAAAAATTTCTGACGATAATAGAAAGTCCATAAACACAAAGACTACTGACAATAATGGAGGATCTATATACACAAAAACTACTGAAAATAATGGAGGAGTTTATGAACACAAACTATTGACAATAGTGGAGGAGTTTAAACAAAAAAAAAACACTGACAATGATGGTGAGGTCTATTAACACAAAGTTCTGACCATAATGGAGGAGTCTATAAGCACAAAAACTACTGAAAACAATGAAGGAGTCTATAAACAAAAGCCACTGACAATAATGGAGATCTATAAACACAAACTACTGGCAATAATGGAAGAGTCAATGAACACAAACTATTGACAATAGTGGGGGAGCTTACACAAAAACTACTGACAATAATGGAGGACTCTGCCATCACAATTGATACACATCTTGTTTGCTTTGGCAAAATGTACTGTGCTTATGTCATGCTAATAAAAGGACAATGAATTAAGCTGAAGCCATAGAGAGAGAGAGAGAGAGAGAGAGAGAGAGCAATAAAGAGAGAGGTAGAGAGGTTTTACCCTCCTGACTCACAGAAAAATCTGTTCTCTCCACTGATGAACTAACCCACTGCCTGCCTGTCTCTCTCTCTATTGCGACTATTTTACCTGCTCAACACACAACACACATCACCAGTACATCACACTCAGTACACTGCACACAACACACATCACCAGTACATCACACACAGTGCACTGCACACAGTACACTGCACACAGCACACATCACCAGTACATCACACTCAGTGCACTGCACACAGTACACTGCACACAGCACACAACACCAGTACATCACACACAGTACACTGCACACAGCACACATCACCAGTACATCACACTCAGTACACTGCACACAGCACACATCACCAGTACATCACACTCAGTGCACTGCACACAGTACACTGCACACAGCACACATCACCAGTACATCACACTCAGTACACTGCACACAGCACACATCACCAGTACATCACACTCAGTGCACTGCACACAGTACACTGCACACAGCACACATCATCACACACTCAGTGCATCACACAGTGCACACACAACACAGTGCACTGCACACAACACACATCACCAGTACATCACACTCAGTGCACTGCACACAGTACACTGCACACAACACACATCACCAGTACATCACACTCAGTGCACTGCACACAGTTCACTGCACACAACACACATCACCAGTATATCACACTCAGTGCACTGCACACAGTACACTGCACACAACACAAATCACCAGTACATCACACTCAGTGCGCTGCACACAGTACACTGCACACAGCACACATCACCAGTACATCACACTCAGTGCACTGCACACAGTACACTGCACACATCACCAGTACATCACACTCAGTGCACTGCACACAGTACACAGCACACAACACACATCACCAGTACATCACACTCAGTGCACTGCACACAGTTCACTGCACACAACACAAATCACCAGTATATCACAATCAGTGCACTGCACACAGTACACTGCACACAACACAAATCACCAGTACATCACACTCAGTGCGCTGGACACAGTACACTGCACACAACACACATCACCAGTACATCACACTCAGTGCACTGCACACAGTACACTGCACACAACACACATCACCAGTACATCACACTCAGTGCACTGCACACAGTACACTGCACACAACACAAATCACCAATATATCACACTCAGTGCACTGCACACAGTACACTGCACACAACACAAATCACCAGTACATCACACTCAGTGCGCTGCACACAGTACACTGCACACAGCACACATCACCAGTACATCACACTCAGTACACTGCACACAGCACACAGCACACATCATCAATACATCACACTCAGTGCACTGAACACCGTACACTGCACAGAGCACACATCACCAGTACATCACACTCAGTACACTGCACACAGCACACGTCACCAGTACATCACACTCAGTGCACTGCACACACACTGCAAACAGCACACATCACCAGTACATCACACACAGTACACTGCACACAGCACACATCACCAGTACATCACACTCAGTGCACTGCACACCGTACACTGCAAACAGCACACATCACCAGTACATCACACTCAGGGCACTGCACGCAGTACACTGCACACAGCACACATCACCAGTGCATCACACTCAGTGCACTGCACAGAGTACACTGCACACAGCACACATCACCAGTACATCACACTCTGCGCACTGCACACAGTACACTGCACACAGCACACATCATCAATACATCACACATAGTACACTGCACACAGCACACATCACCAGTACATCACACTCAGCGCACTGCACACAGTACACTGCACACAGCACACATCACCTGTACATCACACTCAGAGCATCTGCTCACTGTACACTGCACACAGCACACATCACCAGTACATCATACTCAGCGCACTGCATAAAGTACAATGCACATAGCACACATCACCAGTACATCACACTCAGTGCACTGCACACCGTACACTGCACACAGCACACATTACCAGTACATCACACTCAGCGCACTGCACACAGTACACTGCACACAGCACACATCACCAGTACATCACACTCAGCGCACTGCACACAGTACACTGCACACAACACACATCAGCAGTACATCACACTGAGTGCACTGCACACAGCACACTGCACACAGCACACATCACCAGTACATCACACTCAGTGCACTGCACACAGTACACAGCACACAACACACATCACCAGTACATCACACTCACTTACTGAGTTACTGCAGCCTTTAATAAGGGTCTTTCTGTCCTAATCTGTGTCCGGATTTAGGGTTCTGATGAGCACAGTTAGGCTACAAAGCCTCTCAAACTAATCACCGGCAGAGAGAGGGAGAGAGAGAGAGAGAGAGAGGGAGAGGGGGAGGGAGAAATGGAGGGGAACATAGACAGATAACAGCTTTGAAAGAGCAGCTAAAATTGCACATCTGAATTTCCAATATTTCAAATGAGAAAGGTAACAATAAAAAATTTTTTGATTAAAAAATGCAATGAAATAAAAAACATCGACAATTTTCAAATCTAAAACAAAAAGACCAACAAAATCAGGACCTGCTCCTTAGGTACTTAACCATGACAGATGAACAACGAGAATAAAAAAGAACAGCACACACAAAAACTACTGGCAATAATAGAGAAGTCTTTAAACACAAAAACTACTGACAATAATGGAGAAGTCTATAACTACAAAAACTACTGACATTAAAAGAGGATTGATAGACACAAAAACTACTGACAATAATGGAGGATCTGTAAACAAAATGTACTGACAACAGTAGAGGATCTATAAACACAAAAATTTCTGACGATAATAGAAAGTCCATAAACACAAAGACTACTGACAATAATGGAGGATCTATATACACAAAAACTACTGAAAATAATGGAGGAGTTTATGAACACAAACTATTGACAATAGTGGAGGAGTTTAAACAAAAAAAAAACACTGACAATGATGGTGAGGTCTATTAACACAAAGTTCTGACCATAATGGAGGAGTCTATAAGCACAAAAACTACTGAAAACAATGAAGGAGTCTATAAACAAAAGCCACTGACAATAATGGAGATCTATAAACACAAACTACTGGCAATAATGGAAGAGTCAATGAACACAAACTATTGACAATAGTGGGGGAGCTTACACAAAAACTACTGACAATAATGGAGGACTCTGCCATCACAATTGATACACATCTTGTTTTCTTTGGCAAAATGTACTGTGTTTATGTCATGCTAATAAAAGGACAATGAATTAAGCTGAAGCCATAGAGAGAGAGAGAGAGAGAGAGAGAGAGAGAGAGAGAGAGAGCAATAAAGAGAGAGGTAGAGAGGTTCTACCCTCCTGACTCACAGAAAAATCTGTTCTCTCCACTGATGAACTAACCCACTGCCTGCCTGTCTCTCTCTCTATTGCGACTATTTTACCTGCTCAACACACAACACACATCACCAGTACATCACACTCAGTGCACTGCACACAGCACACATCACCAGTACATCACACTCAGTGCACTGCACACCGTACACTGCAAACAGCACACATCACCAGTACATCACACTCAGTACACTGCACACAGCACACATCACCAGTACATCACACTCAGTGCACTGCACACCGTACACGGCAAACAGCACACATCACCAGTACATCACACTCAGGGCACTGCACGCAGTACACTGCACACAGCACACATCACCAGTGCATCACACTCAGTGCACTGCACACAGTACACTGCACACAGCACACATCACCAGTACATCACACTCTGCGCACTGCACACAGTACACTGCACACAGCACACATCATCAATACATCACACACAGTACACTGCACACAGCACACATCACCAGTACATCACACTCAGCGCACTGCACACAGTACACTGCACACAGCACACATCACCTGTACATCACACTCAGTGCACTGCACACAACACACTGCACACAGCACACATCACCAGTACATCACACTCAGAGCATCTGCTCACTGTACACTGCACACAGCACACATCACCAGTACATCATACTCAGCGCACTGCACACAGTACACTGCACACAGCACACATCACCAGTACATCACACTCCAGTACACTGCATAAAGTACACTGCACATAGCACACATCACCAGTACATCAAACACACTGCAGTACACTGCACACAGCACACACACACAGTACATCACACTCAGCGCACTGCACACAGCACACTGCACACAACACATCACCAGTACATCACTGCACTCAGCACACTGCACACAGTACACACTGAGCACATACACACACATCACCAGTACATCACACACACACACAACACAAATCAGTACATCACACTGCACTGCACACAGTACACTGCACACAACACACATCACCAGTACATCACACTCAGCGCACTGCACACAGTACACTGCACAACACACATCACCAGTACATCACACTCAGTGCACTGCACACAGTACACTGCACACAACACACATCACCAGTACATCACACTCAGTGCACTGCAAGCAGTACACTGCACACAACACTCAGCACACTACACACAGAACACGATATGCAGCACACACACCAGTATGTCAGTGGCCCCCGCACTAACAGGCTTTGACAGAGTAGCAGCAGTCACCGGGACAATCTGATTGGGAGAACCATTAATATTTCCCAGCCAATCACTGGAGGGGGTCGGAGATCGCGGCCGCTGTTATACACCATCGGCTGAGTCTCGAGGGTCATTAGAGCCCAGAGGAGGGGGGGGGGCGCTGTTGAACACAAACTCAAGTACCTGTTCATTAGTCACGGAAACACTTCATTAATGAAGCTGTTCACAGCCCCTTCCTGGCACATTTTCTCACAAACTATTATTTTGTAAATTTCATTCTGTCTGCAGGGACTTGATTTCTGCAGAAACAGATGAACCGCATGTGTTTGCCACTGTAAAAGTAGTATGAGAGCATTACAACAGCCAGGTGCCGTGTTCCCTTATACCAACGACCTGGTTCAGGCATAAGCAAATAAGACTGAGAAATGAAATATCACTGTTATCCTGACAGACAGGCCTGGATACATAAAACTCCCTGTCAATGTTCGGCTGGCAAAAATACTGAGAAAAATCTGTCCCGGCATCGTGAGCATCAAAGTGATGACAAAACATTTAAAGAAATCTACAATTTCAACCTTAAATCCACACAGGAGAGTACAATGTCGCTACAATATGCCTCGTTCCTTGTCTCTTCTACATTGAGACATAAATCCGTAAGTTTGAAACCAACGCTCCTCACAGTGACAGTCTTCTCTCAGAATATATCCGCACAGCGGGTTATTCCCGCCAGGAAAACACTCCATTTGATTTCCACCTGCCTGGATGTGAAAATCTATGCCCAGCAGACATTTCCTGCACAGCTTCTTACAGGCAGATTCCACACGCAGATGATGATTGACACTCTGGTTTCTGTGATGTTTGTTCTGTGGAAGCAGCCACACACTCATCTCATCCTTGTGGGTTTACAGCAGCGTTTGTTCGTCAGCCCTGAGATCAGGAAACTTCCACAAAGCTAGTTTGGCTTTGAGCTTCCACAAATACAAATACATTGGATATAATTATTTGAAAATACTTGCATGAAAATAAATTCATGTGCAGAAGTGTTGGCAATTTTGACAAAAATTCACAATATAAAAAACACACAATTAATAATACAGAATTTTAGTTTAAACGTAACGAGGGAAAACACAAACTTATTTCAATACATTTATCCTCATGTTTATGTTCCTTACAGAGTCATCTGTTTTTACATTTTATTAACCGAAGGCGTAAAAATGATTGGCACCTTGCTTCACTTCCTTGCGCCAACATCCCTGGCAAAGATGGCAGCCGTGGGTCTTTACCAATAATTTGTGACAAAAATAATTCTTCAAATGACTGCATATTATGTGTGTCGTATTACAACTGAACTTTATAAAATGTATGCGTACGTTATTGAGCTTCTCGTGCAGTATTTATATATGTCCAGCATCACCTCTGAGGAATATGATCTTAAGTAAATGGGTGACTGAATGACAGGAGCCCTGAGATCTTAAGTAAACAGGAAGTCATCATGTCTGCCGTTCCGCACACAATTCCTGCACCGGAAATCTCTCTGCATTAACCAAATTGGCCATTTTACAGCTCCTGAATGCAGAGACTGCTTTTATCTTAATTTCCTCTGAAAGCCACCATCAGCACATCGTGTTTTGCGTCCCGAGGGGATGATTAAGTTATCATTTTTTCCTCACTCAGACAGATGCTCCGAAAAGCAGCCCCTGTCTCTGGAGCTCTCTGTGCTGGAGGAGCTGAGGAGGGTACAGGAGGAAACGGCAGGGCAGCGGAGACGCACGAGTCACCGTGGAGATTTAACCTGAATCAGCAGGACATATTTCTGTACCGCCAATTACCACAGACACAAAAATAACGTGTGTGAGCTGTGTAATGTGAGGTTATCCTGAAACACTCACTGCTCACTCACTCCACAGAGCAGGGCTGCTCGAATCCGGCCCGCAAACCCAAATCCTGCCCTGCTTTCCTCTCCTTCCAGGAAATCAGGTGAACAATTATTACTGCTGATTGGCTAGACTCATCACACCTGACAGCCAGGTGAAGGCAGGGTGGAAAACCAACAGCTCTCGGCCCTCAGGGGCCGCGATTTAGGGAGCCCTGCTATACATTAACCGTCAATCATCCAGCCCACCAATCACTGGTCATGATCACAGGGGGAATGGAACATATCCCAGCATGCACTGGGTGAGACAGAGGAACACACCTGAGACAGTTAAACAATCCATCACAGGGATAATACACTCACTCACTCACTCACTCCAGTCAATTCACAGGCTCCGATTAACCCAGTGGTTCTAAAACTCAGTTCTGGGTCACGCCTGCATGAACTGCTTTTGTTTCCAATTTTAATATTTAATGCAATTATTTACCATCTTAAGCCATATTTTGACAGAAATATATACATAGGCCATGAAAAAAAAAAGAACCGAGAACATGTTGTTTATATTTCTATATTGCAAATAAATTCAGGTAATTTTTAAACAGATCAAATCAGACCCTTAGAAAATAATTAGCGCTCCAATTAGGTTTATGAACACAGGTGTTTAGAGTTCTTTCAAAGTAATTTGCTGAGATTTTATAACATAAAGATGACACAACACAGGTTTTGTTATCATTTTATTGCCTATCATTTTACTGTTGTTAGTTTTCATGACCATAATTTCAGTTTCTCCTGTAAGGAACCTGTAGATTTACTTTGACTGATTACATTTTTTTCCCTTTTTATCCAGTAGTTTCTGATAGATCACAATGTGGATATGAAATTTTAATTCTTCATGGCATGTAAAGCTATCTGTCATTATGTGACTTATGGAGATAAATAACTGCGATAAACATAAATGCCTCTGATTAAGACAAATAAACAGTATGTTAAATTCTGAGACTGCATTATGGTTGGCAAAAACCAGCACACAGGGGGGCTCAGCGCTGAATTTGGGAACCTGACATGCGTGTTGTTGGATTGTGTGAGTAAACCCATGCAAACAGGTGAAGAACATGCAGACTCGAACCCATAATCTTTTTACTGTAGGGTGGCAGTGCTTATTAACCTGACTTAATGTATGACTCCTACTGTGGGCACGTTTTTTCTTAACCCTTAAGGCACTGAAATACATTTTGAAAAATATAAATTTAATGATTTTGTGCTGTTGAAAACCTATCACTTGGCGACTTGTTTAAAAGAGCTCCTGCAGGGGAGCTCTTTTAAACAAGTCGCCACATGATAGGTTTTCAACAGCTTTGATTTTGATATCTTACACCATCAGTAACAATAGCTGCATTTCGCGCTCTAAGGGTTAATATTAGATCTCATGTTCTCACCTCTACCTCCTCTCCTTATGATGGGCTCTGATATGAGGCACTTTGCTCACTTACAGATTTACAGAGAAAAAAACTGAAGTTAATGGCTGCAACATTAATTTTTCTGCTCATTTAAGAGGTCCTGTCCTGTGCTGAATCCTGATAAATGAGAGAGAGCAGAGTCAGGCTGATGTTTAGGTTTAAACACTCCTCTCACCCGACCCTGTCTTTAGTGCACAGCGCTGACACACTCTGCTCACATCCTCCGCTCACTTCCACACACCCCACAGAGCCCAGCAGCTTCTGTTATAGGCATCTCTCCGCAATCAGAAATACAGACATTATGAACACAAAACTCAGCTGCCCAGAGCACAGCACTGCATTACAGGAGTCAGGGCATGAGGAGATGAGGGGAATTCTGGGAGAAAATGGCTCTCTGCTTATTATCGCAGTGTGTGTGTGTGTGTATGTGAGTGCCTGCCCCTGGTATACCTACCTTTATGGGGACATTTTGTCCCCATAAGACACGGAATTCCAGATTTCTTTATCCTTATGGGGACATTTTGAGGTCCCCATGAGGAAATTGAGCTATTTTAGGGTTAAAGGTTAAGGTTAGGGTTGGGATAAGGTTAGGGTTAGGTTAAGGTTAGGATTAGGGTTAGGGTTAGGTATGTAGTGTTGAGGGTTAAGGTCAGGGAGAGGGGTCAGGGAATGAGTGCAAGTCTATGGAATGACCCCACAAGACATGAAAAGTGACTAGTGTGTGTGAGTGTGTGTGTGTGTTCGTCATCAGCATTCCTGTTCTACACTCAGTAATATTTTCCTAATTTCAGCGGTACACTTGACACAAGGCAAACACACACACGTACACACACACACACACACACATACCTGCACAAGCAAACACACTCACACACACACACACACACACACCTGCACACGCAAACACACACACACACACACACACGAGGATCATGTAGGAGAGTCACGCAGCACACTTAGCGACAGATCCTGTGATTACGGCGTGAGGGAACGCGGGAGGAGCTGAGCGAAGAGGTGAAATGAGGCCTCTGATGGTGGATTTACAGATCTCTGCTGCTTCCTGAAGCTCTTCTGCTGAATCCTCATCAGGTTCAACAAAGGAGAACATCGAACCCTCAGCAGCGCTGGAACACAAGCTTCTGAAACAGCTGCTTATTACTGCAGGGTTAATCACCAGAATCACAGCGAGGTCATCAGGCCTCTTCAGCTAAAATAATGTCTGCGGCTCATTTTAGGCTGCGCAACTCAGTGCTAAATCTGAGTGAACTTAGAACAGCCTCATCACACACACACACACACACACACTAACACGTACACTCATACTTACATACACACGCACACATACACACTCACACTACTCTTATACAGAGGAGCTGCCTAAGATTTCCCCAGCAGGCTGTTAAAACACTCCAACACTCCTGCCCCCCCCCCACCCCGCCATATCTGCGCTGACTGCACTTCCTGTGCCTGAGAACTGAAATGAAATGCTTGTTTAATCGTCACGGCGATAAGCGTGGGGAAAACGGTAAAGGGGTCAGGAACCTGCGGCTGAACACATTTCTGAATTAATTAACATGTCAACACAGCCCACTCGCCACAGCGGAGGAACAGGAGCTGAAACACTGACAGACAAACCAGAGCTTAACCTGGTTTACCTGCCATTCATGCCATGGAACACACACACACACACACACACACACACACGCGCGCACACACATTCACACATCACACACAGACTCACACACGCACAAACACACACACACACACACACACGCGCGCGCACATATCATTCACAAACACACACACACACACACACACACACACACACACACACACACACACACACACACACACACACACACACATGCGCACACTCACACACGGTGCGAATCACAGGACTACCAGTCCATCTGTGCTGTAGGCTCGCGGAGGAGACCTCCTGCTGGGTACAATATGCCTCCCTCCTGCAGTCCGACCTGCTGCTGAGACTGAGGGGAGGGGCTTCCCCAACCCCGCCCCCCCAGCACCACCCCCACACAATTATTCACACATCCATAACTACATCTGACTGCATCTCTGTGCATTATACAGTGTGTAAAATATTCTGTATGAGACACACACAAACACACACACCCAAAAATCCTCTCTTGGCATGATACTGCTATCAGAACCATAAATGCTATTAAATTAGCATTCTCACTGACGTTTTGAATATTCGTACTGTCGGTAACAATTAATTACTGAGAAACACAATGAAACAGCAGTGTGTTCATTTGAATTCTGCCTCAGGGGGTGTGTTACCACTTAACTGGCCTGATGAAACATATTGCCAGGTAACCACCACATTTAGACCAAAGGAGCGTCCGTACGCTGGTCAAAAACAGTAAAAAATGCTTTTCTCAGATGAGTGAATATGAACAATCATGCAGGATGGGAGACTGGAGCCCTGTGCAAGCCTTATAATCACTAATTTTTAACAAGCCTGAACAGTTTCATGTTTTGAGATGCGTACTGGCATTTATGCATGAGGAAAAGGTTATTCAATGTCCTTTAAGAATGTTTGGCTGCGTGGCCATTTCATTCCTTGATAAAATGCTGATAAAGAAGCATGTTCCTCACACTGACGGGCGCTGGGCTGAACTGAAGAAACCAGAAACTCTCTGTTCCTGCCACACTAACTGTGGGCCTAAACCAGCCACTGAAAACAAGTCAGCTCATGGAGGCAATTAAAGCAGCTTTCCAGAAGAAGATTTAGTGAATAGCTTTTCAATTAGGCCTCCACTACAGATGAAATGGAGGCATTTGCATTCTGTGCATTCCGGAGGTCAGCCGCACAAACTGTCCTTCAGGCTGTAAACCATTAGCAAGGCTTTGAACTTAGCATATCCTCTCCACAGCGCTTCTGCTCACATTTAGAGTTTAAAAGGGAAATCATTCATGCTGTCATCACAGACGCCAAGCAAAGAAAATGTATTTTACATAAATATACAATATATTTTCCATATAAAATACTCCTTTTCAACATACAATCCAAGGACATGAAAATTGGTCCATCTGAATGCCAAAATTATTCCCTGCCCTGAGATGAATAATGCATGAGACCTGCAAGTGCACGTGCTGAGCGTGCACGTAAACATTCCGCTATGAACACAGAACGTGATATGGAACATGATATGATATGTGTGTGCATTATATCCAGGAACAGCATGTGTGTGAGAGGTGTTCAGGTGTGCGCATGGGTCGCTCGCGGTTGTGTGTGTGGATGAGGGGCTGGTGTGTGAGTTTGCAGCTCTCAGTGTTGAGCAGGGTTTTTTAAAAAAGGCTTAGCACTGGCAAACTGGAGGAGCAGCCAGGAGATACGGCAGAGCCACGCAGACGCCTCATACAGAAGCTGGGATTCTGCTGAGGAGGGAGACACGGGAGGGATAAAATCATGGAGAACAAGCGCAATAAGACAAGTGAGAGAGAGAGAGAGAGAGAGAGAGAGAGAGAGAGAGAGAGAGAGAGAGGGGAGAGAGGGGAGAGAGAGGGAGGGAGAGAGAGAGAGAGAGAGGGGAGAGAGGGGAGGGAGAGGAGAGAGAGAGAGAGGAGAGAGGGAGGGAGGGAGGGGAGGGAGAGAGAGGGGAGGGAGAGAGAGAGAGGGGAGAGAGAGGGGGGAGAGGGAGGGAGGAGAGAGAGGGGAGAGGGGAGAGAGAGAGAGGGGGAGGGAGGGAGGGAGAGAGAGAGGGAGGCAGAGAGAGAGAGAGGGGGAGGGAGAGAGGGGGGTAGAGGGAGAGAGAAGGAGGGAGAGAGAGAGGGGGGAGAGGGAGAGAGGGGGGGGTAGAGGGAGAGAGGAGGAGGGAGAGAGAGAGAGGAGGAGAGAGAGAGAGGGGGGAGAGAGAAAGGGGGGGAGAGGGAGAGAGAGGGGGATAGAGGGAGAGAGGGAGAGAGAGAGAGGGAGAGAGCTAAATCACAGCATGCTATACTGCACTTATTGTGTTCATTTTGTTCCATATTTGTTCAATTTTATACAACAAAACAATTATTATTACTATTTCTATTATTTATTCAAATGTTCATGTGTGTATATTAGTCAAATGGTATATTTTATTGCTAGTTTTATGTTTGTCATTTATGTTTACCACTGCTTTTGTAACGCAAGTTCACTTGTCATGCAAATAAAGCTCATTTGAATTTGAATTTGAGAGCAGTGTAGAAGGTGTGGGGTCGGAGAGTCTGTGTTTGGCAACAGGTACATTAGCATCTCCTGTTCCATAGGGCACACCTGTCCTGTTCCCTGTACGCTGAGAGTGGAGCGGCGTGCTGACCGCACTATCGCCCGTGTCATGTTGGTCCCTGCATTAGCAGGCATTTCCCAGCCTCTCCGCCGTGACCGCGGGAGACCCAGATAACGCCACGTTTAAAAATCGGCCCGTCTGTCTGAGCGCGGTCGGCTCGGTGTCGGCCCAGATGCTGGGGAAACGCATCACAAAGGTTTTCTGCAGGACTCCCGACATCGATCAGGGCTCAGAGCTCAGTGCCAGTAAAGGAGGCCGCAGGCTTCATTAGAGGCCCTCTGTGCTCATCCGCTGCGTGACTAACACCTCTTCCTCAGTCCCTCCAGCTCTCGCAACAGAAAACATGAAAGATTAATAAACAGCTCAGGCTTTGTTCATTTCTCTGCTGTTATCTTTTTTCAAAACTCTTTTATAAACTTCAGTATGAAATATGAACAGATACTCATAATGTACGGGACACGTATGCACGTACACAATAAAACATTATGGCCATCTGCCCACTGTGCTGCTGGTCCTCTATATGTAACAAGCAGCTTTGGATATTTAACATCTGCAATAACACCCGGCCCCAGGGTTTCCCCACAGAATACTGCCTTAAGTATCCACTGGCTGGCCTTCTTCCCATAATGCACCCTGGTGTCATGTCTTCCCCAGATAATGAGACACACACAGCCAGCCATCCACGTCAACAACACCAGGTCTCACTGCACCAGACAACCTTCTTCAACTGCTCCAAGGTGCAGTTCTGATGCCCACAAGCCCATTGTAGGCAGTTATGTCTGCGGACTGGGGTTAGAATGGGGAATCTGATTGGTCTGTAGCCAGAAAGCACGATACATAACAGGGTGTGATGCACTGTGTGCTGTGACACATTTGTCTCGTAAGTGTCATTAAAATTCTCTGTGATAACCCTACTGTCAGTTTGGACCAGACGGGAAAGCATTCATTGCCCTCATGCACTGACGAGTCTCAGGCGCCCAACACCCAGTTGCTGGTTCGTGGCTTGTCCCTCCTCGGACCTCTGTCAGCAGGTACTCACCAGAGGCTTCACTGCTTCAGCAATGCTTCAGCCCTCTCGTTGGCCTGATCTACTTTTGTATACAATTGGCCTCATCAAAGACACTCAGGTCCCATTCCTCCCACATCCAACAAGTTAACTATGACACTAACGGTCATAAACATCCAAGATCATGTCTTGTCTTCATCAGTCACACGTTGAGGGCTCATAACTTCTTCCAAAAATCTGCATAATTTATCGAATGACTTGCGTGTCATCCAAAAATTTTCCTTCCACTCATCATCGGAAAACTCAAAATGACTCTCTCCCTCGAGTCTTTACTCCTGACCCACAACCAACACGCGCGAGAAGCATTTCCTGAAAGCACAGATGCTAATTTACATAGTGAGCATTTTAAGTTTGATGCACTGAGCAATAATTTCGCGGATGAAACTGGCACGTCATTCTGCCGTTTAGTCTGAGTAAATTAGTTAATCAAACCTCTGATTCCTAATCAAGCAAAGTAATGGTGAGTTATCGTTTGTTTAACGGTGAGGATTCTGCCTCCCCTCACCGACCTCCGACGGCACCTCACCGGATCTAAATTGTCATGACCGGGGATGAAACAATATTGATTGATTTAATCGGTATCTGCTGAGTAGCTCACTTTAACAATCAATCGCCCAACTCAACTACGTCATTTAAGGAAGTTCCTAATACTGTTTATCTATGTAGCTAGCTATATAAGAGGAAAGCACGCAGTTCCCCGCAAAATATACGTTTGTAAATTGGGTTTCATGTGACTCGCAGTTTTTTCTTCATATAAAATCTCATGTAATCCGTCTTCAGAGGTTAGGGGGTTTACACATTGCGATTCGCTGGTATTTTTTCCTAGATGCTGAAAAAGCCTGCTGTCTGTTTGAATGAAAGGCGGGACTTGGAGAAAAGGAGGGAGGGAAAGTTGAAAAGGATTGGCCACTGGCAGCTAGACCAGGTATTATTTCCTCGAGGCCTTAGTGCGAGCAGTTTTTAGCTTTTCCGGCCCCATGGGCCGATAAGCTATTGTCATGGTGTGGTGTCCGTCGTCCGGAACATTTTTTATCTTTTTTTTGGCCTGATGAATTTTTGTGTAAATTTGCCATAACATACTACTAGACCATATCTCTAGACTGTTTTCTCGGATTTTTGATTGAATCATTTTTGTCCGTTTTATGGGCCGTTGAAATTTTGGCTCCAATGTTAAAGATAGGACTGAGAAATTTTAAAAAATCATTTCTCAAAAACCACGTGATAATTTTTTTTCTAAATCAGGTAATGAACTTACCTTGGTACCGTCAATGTACAGTGCCAGCGCCATTTTGATTGAATCGACGGAAGTGGGTCTATTGGGGGCGCTGTACTTTATAAATATGCAAGATGGCCTGTGGAGGCCAAATGGTTGCAGATAGAGATTAAGTTTGTATTACTGACATATAGGAAGTCATATATGACCTATATTTTGGCAATATTAAATTTGACCACAGATGACCTTGAAAGGTCAAACTCGAGGTGAGGGAATATATTAACAATGTTAAAAGATATGACTTGAAATTTCAAAAAATTATTTCTCAAAAACTGTCAGATAACTTTTTTTCTAAATCTGGCAATCAACTCACCTTGATACACTTTATGTACAGTGCCAGTGCCATTTTGATTGAATCGACGGAAGTGGGTCTAGTGGGGGCGCTGTACTTTAACATTGGGTCTTATGGAGAATGGGCCAAATCGCCTGTGGAAGCTAAATGGTTGCCGATAGAGATTAAGTTTGTATTAGTGACATATAGAAAGTAATATATGACCTATATTTTGGCTGTGTTAAAGTTGACCTCAGATGACCTTGGAAGGTCAAACTTGAGGTCAAGCAAAATGTAACAATTTTCAATGGTTTCTAGGCCTGAAAATATTGAACATTGGGAACGTATGTGCATTGAACACTTATAGGAAGTCATGTATGAACTTTCATTTGGTGGTCTTGAACTTGACCTTCGGCGACCTTCGAAGGTCAAACTTCACATAGTGAAATTTCAATGACGTCTATCACCAAAACTATTGCAGATAGAGCTTAGGTTTGTATTGTGACCATATAGGAAGTCATGTATGAAGTTTCATTTGGTGACCTTGAACTTGACCTTCAGTGACCTTCAACGGCCAAACTATACAGTGAAATTTCAATGACTTATATCAGCAAAATCGTTACAGATTGAGTGTAGGTTTGTATTGGAGACGTATAGGAAGTCATGTATAAACTTTCATTTAGTGACTTTCATATTGACCTTCGAAGGTCTAACTTGACCCAGAGAAAATTCAATGACTTCTATCACTGAAAAGGTCACAGATGGAGCCTAGGTTTGTGTTATTGACATAGGAAGTCACATATGAACTTTCATTTGGTGACATTCAGCTTGACTGTTGATGACATTTGATGGTCAAACTTGACATAATACAATTACAATGACTTGTATTGCCAAAACAGTCACAGATGGAGTCTAGGTTTGTATTAGAGACATATAGAAAGTCATATATGAACTTTCATTTGGTGACCTTCGTATTGACCTTCAAAGGTCAAATGTAGTGAAAATTCAATGACTTGTATCACTAAAACGGTCACAGATGGAGCCTAGGTTTGTGTTACTGACTTCTAGGAAGTCACATATGAACTTTCATTTGGTGACATTCAACTTGACTGTCAGTGACCTTTGAGGGTCAAACTTGACAGTGAAATTACAATGACTTGTATCACCAAAATGGTCACAGATTGAGCCAAGGTTTGTATAGAGACATTTAGAAAGTCATATATGAAGTCCATTTGCTGACCACAACTTGACATTCTGTGACCTTTAAAGTTCACAATTGACATATTGGATACATATTGACATATTATAATGACTTGTATCACCAAAACTGCTTCAGAGCTTTGGATTGTGTTACAGAAGGTCTTATAAATGTATGTGAACTTTCATTTAGTGACCTTGACATTGATTTTCAATGATTCAAATGTCAAACTTCACATGAAATTTTCAGAACTTGTATCATCGCTGTAAGTCTGCTTGCCGGTAAGCTACAGGACCCTTGGTCCTATTTTTTTTTTTTTAACATTAGTTTTAGGACAGTAAAAAGTGGGGGGGGTCCAATGCTGCCTTTTCAAGAAGTGCAGGGGGCATGGCCCCTGTGTCCCCCCCGTAAATTACGCCCCTGGTAAACATATTGACCACACATTGAACGCCACATAAGAAAGGTTTTAATTTTTGTTAATGGCATTGCGTTAGCTTCCTCTAAGCAAATGTGAACAAACTTGCTGTCTCGTGAGCATTTTAAGTTTGATGCACTGAGCAATAATGTCGTGGATGGAACTGGCACGCCATTCTGCCGTTTAGTCTTGAAAATTAGTTAATCAATCCTAAGATAGCTAATCAAGCAAAGTAATAGAGTTATCGCTTGTTTAACGGTGAGTATTCTGCCTACCCTAACTGACCTCCGATGGCACGTCACTGCACTCAACAGGCTACCAGTTTGCTCCCTGCTAACTTGTTTGTCGATGGTTTGGTCTGTGACGTGATAGGTCAACCAGAAAAAGTTCCAACAGGAACAAGCATAAAGGGGGCATATCATCACCTATTATAGCGGAGACGGTCATGCTCCGGTCAATAAACCGACTTCCCTACTGTGCATGTATACTGGGACAAGGAAAAAAGTTTGATTAAATGGCCTTATTGAGCTATAACTGTAGGTCAACTTAACTGTGCATGTAAACATACTGACTGAAAGCTCATTTTTAACTCAACTAATGAAGCAATTCATCAATACACCTGATCAATGAAAAGCTCCTGCAAAGCCTTCTGTCCTAAACAATACGGCCCCAAAACTGAAGAACTATGCGCCAAAAACAACAGTCAGCTTTACCTTGCAAAGACAAATGTATAAAAATACTGATTGATAAAAGCTGATAATCTGCAGATGAACATGGTTTCATTACAAATCTACATTTGCGGAATACAGAGCAAAATAAAAATATCGTTTCAATGAAATCACTAAACACTGGACAAATAAAGCAGGGTTCATTAGCCTAATCAGCATTAATCTACTTTACTGAAATAAAAGCGGAAAGCGTGAGATCCATTCTGATTGGTCACGCATGTAAATGAGGACGGCTTACTCGGTGTATTGATAGGTTGGCAAATCAATGAACTCACGTGTGATTAATCAATTTATCATGCCAATAGGCAGCCTCGGTGCTTAAACTGGTCCTGAGAGGCGAGCAGCGTGAGAGGATGGCCTCTGACCTCAGCTGTTCTCACAGACGAGAGGAAATTTGGCTGATTCCTGTTGCATATGGAGCAGGGCGTCTGGGCTCCGATCGGTACAGTTATTTCTGTATCACGGATCGTATTTTACTGCAGCTCCATTTCATGAATCTGTGACTGAAAAATGATTAAATACTCATGAAATAACAAATACACGCCTGACTGCAAACCACAGGGAATCTGTTTTTTCTTCTTCATATAATTTGTTTTTACAGGTTTGCTGAATTCATCACAGCGGTCCAACTTTTTTGATGAATAACTTGAATTAAAAACAAAAACCGCCTTTCAACTATGTATGGAAACACACAAGCGCACACACACACACACACACACACACACGCACACACAGACACATGCACACACGCGTGTGCGCGCACACACAGGCACACACACACACACACACACGGCGGCGCACACGCACACCCACCCACCCCCACACACTCACACACACGCGTGCGCACACACACACACGCACACACACACACACACACACACACACACACACACACACACAGTAATTAGCCATCGCTCAGAAAGCTATCATGCAGGAGTAGGCATGAAATGAAGTCTGAAAGCTGCTGAAACTTCACAGCTCTGAAGGGAGTCAAATCACATCAGACCGACAATGAACCAGCAGTGATGGTCATGCTAGGGATCGCCTACATTACATGAATACCCTCTGAATCTGCTGTTATATATGTTAAATAAAGAAAAATACATCACTCGTTAATGCATTTTTGTGTGGTAAATCATGACCTGAAGTCATCATTAGCATGAGGAACATTATGGGCCTCGTGCATCAGGCTCTGTGCGGAGAAAACTGTGCTATGAACACAACTCAATTATACTGCACAAACAACAGCACAGACTGTATTTAACCTTATTAGATGTTAAAGCGAACTCAGTTTTCAAAGAGTTCCTGGTACAGAATTACCGATGAGGCCGAAATATTTGCTCAGCCTGCAGCAAACTGTAATCAATCTGAAGAAACAGATAAAATCCAGAAAAGTTTTCCATTATCGCAATTACACCTCCGCCTGTGGCCCCGGAGCCAGCCAATTAAGCAGGCAGAGAACGCACTGCGCCACTCAACAATGAGGATGTTATCTGGCCCGGGAAAATATTACAGATCACAGCAGAGGCCAGTGTGGATTCAGCACAGTCTGTCTGTTTCACAACACAGTCAAAAATATGTGCAAACCAGGGGCCTTTGAAGACGGAAATAAGCTGAGTAATCTGCTCTATTCAAGTCTGTATGATCTCTCCTCTCTCTCTCTCTCCTCTCTCGCTCTCTCTCTTCTCTCCCCTCTCCTCTCTCTCTCTCTCTCTCTCTCTCTCTCTCCCCTCCTTTCCCTCCGGTGAGTGTGTAGGCGGCACTGGGGGACTGGCAGGAGGACCAAGGAAGGATTTTAACTTTCAAAACACCTACACTTGGTGTGTTTGAGGAAATTGGGAAAAAGGCTCTTTATGTGGCGAGTGTTAAGGTTCGGCACCTTCCCTCCCTTGGGGAGGTGAGGGCGGGTGCTTGGCAGGGTTTGGGGTTCAATTTTTTCCCTTCTGTGAGGAACTGGAGGCTGCTTTATAAAGCTCCTCTGCCTAAGCGGTCTGGAGACCTCCAGTGGAGGCTCATTCATGGAGCCATAGCCACTAACAGACACCTGGCGCACTTTGACCCTGTGCATGGGGAGGCCTGTGCTTTCTGTGGAGAGGGGGAATCTACTGCTCATCTGTTTCTGCATAGTCACCGGCTGGATCAGCTTTTTACTCTGCTGAGGGATCTTTGCGAGAGGCTTGGGGTGGTTTGGAACTCGGAGAATTTTACCCTGGGCCCAGGTTACAATGTAAAACAGAAACATAGACTTACTCTGGTTAATTTTTTATTTGGGCGAAGAGCAAAGATTGCGATCTGGCTGAGCAGGAGAAACGGGGTACGGGAAGGGCAGGTCACTGAGCCACTGCTGCTTTTTAAAGGGATGATTTTAGAACGTGTTCCTATTGAATACATGTATTTTAGTTTGACAAATAATGTTAATTTATTTAAGAAAGTCTGGAGCGTTGATGATGCTATATGTTCCGTTGACAATGAAGGTGGTTATAAAATGCGTTTTAGGTATTAGTAGCTCATGAACAGTTTGAAAAATTGAAAGGTCTGGTTTCATCTGTTCTTTTTTATGGGACTTTTTACTATTTATTTTAATACTGTTTATTTTTACCATTTTTATTATTTTTTATTGTCTGTTTTAGCAGTTTTTATTTCAGTCTTGCATCTGCTTATGTTCTGTTTTTTTTTCTTCTTGATTTTCAGCCTGTTTTAGCTGGTTTAAGAAAAATTATTTTTGCCAAACTTGCTGTTTTATTTATGATGCATTCTGTTATATACTGCTAAACCAACTGGTTCAATAAATAGGACTTCAAAAATCAAATCAAATCTCTCTCTCTCTCTCCCTTCTCTCTCTCTCTCTCTCTCCTTCCTCTCCCCCCTTCAATCCCCTCCTGCTTGTCATGACTCCGGTGAGTTTGACCTGAGGAAGCCGCATGATGGATTGACTGCAAGGAATTCTGATCCGATTCAGCCCGTTCGATTAATTCATCATTGGCATTATTCTCAAAATGGAACTAAATAGCGACTCCCTGTGTAGGTGCTACAGACACAATTCATCTGACTGTGAGAGTGAAAGAGAGAGAGAGAGAGAGAGAGAGAGAGAGAGAGAGATAGTGATAGAGAGAGATAGTAAGAGAGATATAAGCGTCAGTAGGACTGTCCCGCAGCAGTAGGGGTGTCCATCACACACTGAACACCAGACTCAGTGAGATGAGGGAGTTTTAAAGCACCATATTAATGTGGACAGCAGGACTCCCCTCCATTCTCTCTCACAGATTCTGCTCTAAAGCCACTCAATCCCCAGCATCACCGCGTAACAGAGTCTGTGACAGACAGCGCTAAAACTTCAAACACAAACCTATTAAAAATACTGCGGTCCACACAGAAACCCACTGAGAACGATACCTTAGAACAATCAATATCCCACAGTCCTTTGCAAAGCAGTGCCTAGATTTAACGGTGGACACTTTCATGAGAAATCACTAAAATAAATCATTGTGTTACTGATCATGCATGGACTTTTTTAACCCCAAATACATGAAACACTAAATGCATCTTACAATACTTTTTGATGTTTGAATTATGAAATTTACCATCACAAAAACACTTTTATTGAACAAAATGGTAAGAACTACTTAAATAAGTGCAGGTGACTCCTCTTTACGGAGTGGCGATGGATCCGGCACAGTTTGGCTGCTCAGATCTCTTTACACCAGAGAGCCTGTGACTGATGAGGAGGTAAACAGGCGACACCCAAAGCCCAAGAGGTTCTTACACACACAGAACCTCAGCAGAACCGAGAAACTGCACCATCACTCAGTGAGAAAAAACTATTCATCCAATCTCTCCATTTCTCTGGTCCTTTACCATGTGCTGTTTTCCTACCGTCTTTTCAGGGTTAGAGGTGGGATTGAAGCAAGCAGATGAGCCATTCAGCACCCCCGTATGTGTGTGTGTGAGAGAGTGCGTGTGTGTGTGTGTGTGTGTGTGTGTGAGTGTGCGCATAGGAGTGCGCGTGTGCGTGTGTGTGTGTGTGTGTGTATGAGTGTAGCTGCATGCTCGCTTGTGTGAATCCCCCATGAAGTGACGTGGATTGGGAGTCTGAACAGTCAGCTGAGTGAGACTCTGTGCTCCTGATTGCCTATTGTACTCCAGCCCTGCAATTACAGAATTGCCAGGGAAGACTCTGCATTTGGAAAAATGCAGCCTTCAAACAATGAGCCGAGAGAAGCTGGGCCACATGTGCACACCAGAGAGAACACGGGTACCTCCTCCTAACACAGGGCCGCTTCTCTCTCATTTCAATCTAATCAGAGCCACGAGGAATCTGCAATAACAAGGGCTCATGCCTCCAGTGACTCATGCGAGAATGGAGCTGCATTTCGCTGTTAAGTAGCGTATGACTGCTTAAACTGAACCGAGTCTTTAGTGAGCGTGTGTATTCATGAGCACAGTGGATCCTCACCGCAGGTTTGGAAATGAGCTCTACAGCCTACTCTCTACCGTTTCATCATCACGTATATAAACAGCCATTACACCACTTTACCCTCCTCAACAGCATGGATGTAAGGTGTGAAAAGCACAGACAGTAAAATCTCAGCTAAAGAGAATCGCATGAGTTTATATCTGACGAGGTTATTCACACACGTGATGCTAACAGGCACAGCTGTTCGCAGGTACTCACCACGTCCTGATGAAACCAAGGTATCTGGAGAGGAAACAGAAAACAGGAAGTCAGGTTTATAATGCGCCGTACCGGAGATCAGCTGAACCAGCAGCAGGTCACACGGGGGTGAGCGGAAGGTCACACATTTAACCCTCAGAGCGCAAAATGCAGCTATTGTTGCTCAATGATGTTAGATATCAAAATCAGAGCTGTTGAAAACCTATCATGTGGCGACTTCTTTAAAAGCGCTCCTGCAGGGGAGCCACGTTAGGATTTCAGCAGCACAAGATAATTAAATTTATATTTTTAAAAAAATGTATTTCAGTGCTGTAAGGGTTAACCATGTCCCGTCATCATTTTTACCCAGAACACTGATGAAGAAATTCTCAAGCTGCATCAGGAGGAGCAGACGCTACACAATCTCACTTTTAAATAAAAATCTTGAAAAACAAGAAGCTGAAGCGTGTTAGAAAAGCCCTTCAGACGATCCCTGAAATTGAGGTCAGAGTTCACGCACCCACAGCTGAACAGAGGGTTGAGCACGGATACAGGTTACACAGTCATGTTAGGAATCATCAGCCAGTTTTTATTGGCGTACCTAACAAACAGGCAGCGCTCAGATAATCCCCAATGTTCCCCCTCAGGCTTAGTCTTAAGATTTAGGTAAATTAAGACGACATCGTTCCACTACAGTCACTGATTAAATAAACCATGTCCCCATGAATCGGACAGAAAATGATGTACTTCTGGAATCATATCAAAAAGACATGTTCTCCTGCCCATCATAACCAGTGTAGACTATGTGCTGCAAAGTCGTAATACTTCATAAACACTCAAGTTTCTGTGGTTGTGCTAACGCTAATCTCAAGGTTAACATAAATCTCCAAAGCGTTTGCCCCGTTAACTGCAGTGGCCCGAAGCTAGGCTAACATAAAACATTAAACTTCCTTAAACAACCTTCCACTCCGAAGCGATAATGATAACCTTTGAACTCACAAAGGCGCCTCCAACCAATCATTTGAAGAGATTAAACGAGAGGGTTAGAACAGCAATTACATTAGATTTATCAGATGCTTATATTCATTAAGTGCATAAAATAAAGGTTGCATAATAAGAGCATAGAAAGTTCATACAGCTACAAGATAATTAGCAAAAAGTTCATAAAATGTTCATCTTGGTATTTTAGGAACTGTTTGCAAATGATCTTGTTTGCATTGCTGAAGTATTGAGGCTGGACACAGTTCAACAGCAGAGAAAGGAGAAATGAGCGTGCGGGCCAGTGGGAATCCATCAAGAGGATTATTCAGCACCAGTATTATCCGCTAATTACCAGGATGAAGATCTCCTCATTGTTTGTGTTTATTCGGCCCGTCACAGGGGAGAGGGGCGCTTGGCTTCATTTCGCGAGGTGCTTATTCGAGACTTTTCCCTGAATCGCTCCATTTAAAATGCCACGGACTGGCGCGCTTACATGATTTTCGCTTCGCGGCTGAAGTATAAATAGGTTTTCCCCTTGCCCGGTGTGCGTGGCACAGCTGACTGGGGTCAGAGGTCACGGGAGATGGCGAAATAGACAACCCAGCACCTTGTGGCGCCGCCCGTGAGCCAGGACTGCTCTACGGTTGGGTCTAATGCACACCGAGACCTGCGAGAACAAATTTACATTTCATTTCTGATTACATCATCACAAAAGAAATTACCCTCCCAAATGCACAAACAAACATGGAGAGAGAGACAGAGGGATTATGTGTGTGTGTGTGTGTGTGTGCGCGTGTGTGTTTGCGCGCGCGTGTGTGTGTGCGTGTGCGTGTGTGTGTGAGAGAGAGAACTGATTTTACCCCTGACTTAGGTGACCAGAACAGCATGTTGCATGAAGGCAGAAATCTAAATGACTTAATGCTGCATCTTTGTTTTATTCATTTTATCATTTTAAATGACTTCCCTGCCACCCTTATCAAACAGCGACAGAAGACAGTAGACCACTGTACCACTTTTAATAGAGTCATCTCTCAGTTCAGGGCCCGTTTTGCTCAAACTCCCAGGAGCACTTTTAGAACTAGCGGCGCTGGCAGGAGTTAAAATGGTGTGTGTTAGTAGTCTGTCAGGTTTAGCCAATCCCCAGAGAACTGACCTGAAAACAGCTCCGTTTAAAGCCAGAGCACACTTTTCTGAACTGTTTCATATTTGTTTGAATTTTCACTTGACTGTACAAACAGCGCATACAAGTTCTGCTCACTCCAAACATGGCGCCAGTAACAGAACGTCTTATTTTCTCCCAACTGACACTGAGAGAAATGATAATGATTCACTAAGACCATAAAGCATCACTGTCGCAACAAGCAATCACCCCACACACAGCACAGTCCTGCGCTCTCATTCACTCAATCATGTGTTACCTTCACCACCCCCAATAACTCACCCCCTCGAACACCTCCACCCTCACACTCACTCTCTCCCTCCTCCCTCCCGCCATCTCACGCCCAGCAGCTGTAGAGAAGGTTATTCCACAGTCAGGTTCTGTTGTGATGGAGAAAAGAGCAATATTTCTCTCAGGAGGAGAGAGTTAGCAAGAAAAAAAATCCATTAAATGTTGCAATTGCTTCACCGCCTAAACCCCACCCAGATTGCAACCATTCAAACGTATGCGAAAATCATTCACACGAATTCAGCAACCATTCACACGTATTCAGATGTGCAATTAATAAAATGCTTTATTAATGTACCCAAAATAATGGTGAGCACCACAGCGAAAGTAAGCTAAGCCCACTAGGCTACATTAGCACCTTCCTCCTGTGCTCCTGCAGGAGACCAAACACAGGCTTCCAGTAGCAGCATAGATTTGAGCCGGTTTCGACTGATTGCTGCTTTCGTCACACATACTCGCGGCTCACAAAGCGCTTGCACATGCTCAAATAAACTCACAAGAACCGCTCCCACTGACAGATTGTGGATGAGGTTTCCACGGTCTGTGCATTTATCGCATGAGCCTGGAAAAATTGGGCCCTAAATATGAGGGAACAGAGAGCAAGTGAAACCATGAGACTCTAAACAATACTGTCCCCTGTGCCTGATCTCCAATGCCCACAATCTCTCCTGCCGTCCAACTGCAAGCCACGATTGATCTCCTGTGTGGGAGGCAAATACTGAACTTCATGATTAACACTGAGAGACCAGCTGCCTAAAAGCCTGGTCATTATTTGTCATCTCAACAGTAGGAGACAATGATAAATGACAAAGAAAATCTTTTTTTTTCTTTTCTATTCCAGTTAAACGCTGTAATATTTGATAAATTAATGAGATGGCAGACTGGGTGACCCTAAATATTCTGCTCAAGCTCTGATCTCACACATGGACCATGTGGGACTTCAATGCCGCTTCCCTGGGAATTTACGAGGCGCTAATTTCTCTGATTTGGGCCCGTCTTCAGAACTTGCGGTCCCGGACGAATGTAAATAAAGCAAACATCAATATGACACGCCCAGTGCTTACCTAACCACAACCACCATCAAGCTATGGGGACAGAAGGGTTAAATCTACGCCTACATTTGACAACAGATTTTTTAAAACCTGGGAGACGGCGGGGAGTATGTTGAGATGAAGGGTATGCAGTGATATAGAGATGCCACATAAGGCCGTGTCAGTGGCTACAGACAGTGAGTACAGGGGTCCTGATTCACAGCGGTTTCCGTACGATGTGCATGCTAGAGGAGAGAGAGTTGTAGTCAGAGCACAAGCTGATGCATGCGCACACACACACACACACACACACTTCCTCTAATGTGTTTCCAGTATTTGTAGCACTTGCAGACGTCTCCTCGCAGCCCGCGGCCCATCTGTCTGGGAGTATCGGGCCCTCGCACACTCCTGTACGGCGTCCAGCTCCCCGCCCCAGCCCAGCAGTCCCGTTTAATCAGCCTCCATATGAATGCAATAACGCCGCCTTTGTTGGCCGAATCGCGGCAGAGTCGCCTGAAGGCTGCTGTGAGAGAGGAGCTGGAGCTGGTCTCATTACTGTTCTGCCCCGAGGCAAGGCCATGTACTGAGGCGTCTCGCTACTGAGTGTGCGTCTGTAATCCCGCAATGATATACAGGGTATAAATATACTGCTATCTATCTATCTATCTATCTATCTATGCTGCTGTAATCCCGCAATGATATACAGGGTATAAATATACTGCTATCTATCTATCTATCTATCTATTTATTTATCTATCTATGCTGCTGTAATCCCGCAATGATATACAGGGTATAAATATACTGCTATCTATCTATCTATCTATCTATGCTGCTGTAATCCCGCAATGATATACAGGGTATAAATATACTGCTATCTATCTATCTATCTATCTATGGTGCTGTAATCCCGCAATGATATACAGGGTATAAATATACTGCTATCTATCTACCTATCTATCTATGCTGCTGTAATCCTGCAATGATATACAGGGTATAAATATACTGCTATCTATCTATCTATCTATCTATGGTGCTGTAATCCCGCAATGATATACAGGGTATAAATATACTGCTATCTATCTACCTATCTATCTATGCTTCTGTAATCCTGCAATGATATACAGGGTATAAATATACTGCTATCTACCTACCTATCTATCTATCTATCTATCTCTATGGTGCTGTAATCCCGCAATGATATACAGGGTATAAATATACTGCTATCTATCTACCTACCTATCTATCTATCTATCTATCTATGCTTCTGTAATCCTGCAATGATATACAGGGTATAAATATACTGCTATCTATCTACCTATCTATCTATGCTTCTGTAATCCTGCAATGATATACAGGGTATAAATATACTGCTATCTATCTACCTATCTATCTATTCTTCTGTAATCCTGCAATGATATACAGGGTATAAATATACTGCTATCTACCTATCTATCTATCTATCTATCTATGGTGCTGTAATCCCGCAATGATATACAGGGTATAAATATACTGCTGTCTATCTACCTATCTATCTATCTATCTATGCTTCTGTAATCCTGCAATGATATACAGGGTATAAATATACTGCTATCTATCTACCTATCTATCTATGCTTCTGTAATCCTGCAATGATATACAGGGTATAAATATACTACTATCTATCTATCTATCTATGGTGCTGTAATCCCGCAATGATATACAGGGTATAAATATACTGCTATCTACCTATCTATCTATCTATCTATCTATCTATGCTGCTGTAATCCCGCAATGATATACAGGGTATAAATATACTGCTATCTATCTATCTATCTATCTATCTATGCTGCTGTAATCCCGCAATAATATACAGGGTGTAAATATACTGCTATCTATCTATCTATCTATCTATCTATGCTGCTGTAATCCCGCAATAATATACAGGGTGTAAATATACTGCTATCTATCTATCTATCTATGCTGCTGTAATCCCGCAATAATATACAGGGTATAAATATACTGCTGTCTACCTATCTATCTACCTATCTATCTATGCTGCTGTAATCCCGCAATGATATACAGGGTATAAATATACTGCTATCTACCTATCTATCTATCTATCTATTTATCTATCTATCTATGCTGCTGTAATCCCGCAATAATATACAGGGTGTAAATATACTGCTATCTATCTATCTATCTATCTATCTATCTATCTATCTATCTATCTATCTATATCAACCTACATACACACACACACACACACACACAAGGGGATCTTAATATCAGCATATCTTTTGTTTATTTACTCCATGTTTATAATAAGTGAGCACAGGGTGACAGTAAGAAAGGGCATCAATCCAAACCCGACTCTAATAAACAGCTGTAATGACGCTTTGCCTCATATCTCGTCCGTCAAACCAATGGACTGAACCGGCCGGCAGTCTTTATCCTCTCAGTGAAAGGAAAATTAAAGGCAAGACTGGATGGCTCTGTAAATTCAGGTCACACTGACCGTCACTGTCAGGTAACAATAATGAGGCATAATGAGACATTATAACCTTTTGACCTGAGTTCCACTGTGTTCTAAAAAAAGGGTTTTTATTAGTGTTAGTTCTGATTAAATATAGTTGATGAGAAAGCTGTATTGAAAAGGTCGCAGGAGTTCACACAATGGGGTCTGAAGGTACGAGCAACAATGGCATGATGTTAGCATGGAACAATTTTAACATGTATCACTCGCTCCCTGTAAATACACTCAAATTACAGACAACAGCTTTATAGACTGTGAAGTAAATACACTCAAATTAAACACTAAACACATAAAGACAACAATGAAATACACTGAATAACAAAAATATTCCTTTTAAATATGGATCTGTGGAAGTGCAATTACATAAGTCTTATAAAGCTGCCACTTTCCAACTACTTATGCACTAAACACTAAAACACAGAGTCAAACATAAAACATTATCAAACACAGTATTCAATTTTGCAATGAAATACACTGAATAACAAAAATATATCCTTTTAAATATGGATCCCTCCTGCTTTGACATAGTGATTCCTGAGATACCCAGATTATTGGAGAATATACACAGGGGAGTTTCAATATTCTCTCATATCTACTGAAACCTGCTTGACAAAAACACAAACTAAAGTATTCAAAATATAACAGCCATTTGCAGACTGTTACAACCTCACTGTGGACTATTATAACTACAGAGACTCACTTAGCAAGGTGTAACGCAGTCTGCGCCTCAAGTCAGGAATCTGTCAGAGAGACGCAAGGTTTACACTCATTAGAGTACAATTCATCTTGGCTAACGAGGGTTTTTTTCACATATAGAGGAACAGCAGTGAAAACACTAATTACCAGGATTACATGAAACACTTACAGGGTGTTTAAATGCATAAATGCAAAATAATGTGTGTCTGCCATCTGGGTATTTTATGTGAAATACAAATGGAAATGTATTTCATGTTGCGTTAATGGTACTATAGGACCTTATCTGGCAACCTTTATTTTAAAAAATAAAATAAAAATCTTTCATATTTTTAATGCAAACCTTCTATCTATCTTCCCATTTATTCGTTGATATAATGTATAACTATCAAATATAAACAGTAAAAAAAGCAAAATAATAGTAAATTTTACTGAAATGTATTTCAGATAAACAACGGCAATAAACTGAACCCATAGCTGCGGGGCTCAAACTACCCTCATGATGCACATCTTATCCGTGATTCAGTACAATATCTCAATATCTTCGGCTTCAAGCTTTGATCGGCTGAATTACTTTCAAAAGGTTAACGATGAGTGCAGCCTGAGACATGCAGCTGGGACTGTACACACACTGTGTGTGTGACACGTCTCAGAGTGTATTCGCTCGCTAGGCCTCAGACTGAAGCCTTTGGGATGTGCTCTCTTACACGCTGACAGAAATATATTTCCACAGAGGAACTGCTGACCTCGTTAAACTGTGACCTAATAACTTGTTTTTGTCTCGGGGATGGTTTTAATTACAGCAAACAAATTGTGTTCGATTTTATAGCAGTCATGAATCAAGAAGTCCGCATCATTTCTCATTAATCTGTACAATCTAAAATAAACACAAGAGGGCAAGAACAAACACCGAGAGATTTCACACAGGGCGCAAATGGGACTGTTTCGTCTGGAAGCAATCTTGACAAGATTTACAGTCATTTACTGTGACGCCGCCTGTATCCCACATTAAACACGTCAAGATGGTGAATATTTGTAAAGATCCTGAAGACAGAGCCCCCAACACCTAAGGCTTAAAATGGTTCATTGCGGGCAGTTTCTTGCAAAAACAAAACATTTACTTAACAATCGCAGTTTAGTTGCAGCTATTTTATTTATTTACGTAATCATTTAATTATTTGGGGTGCAAAGATTGTCGGAGAGACCACTGAGTCTGGTGGAAGATCTAAGGGACTCTAAATAAGGTACAGTACTGTCCAGTATCTGAATGAGAGATGGCGGATGGTTCAGCTGTGAGCCTGTAGGGGGTCTAAGATCTGTACGGTTGTAACTTTTCTCGATGTTAGCCCCACAAGGCGGGGTAGGGTGTGGTGTCGGGGCATTCCCAAAATCCCCGGCCAAATCACGGCGCTAGTCCGGTTATTGACACAGCAGACATGACCCATAGGTCTCTTCTTGGCACGGAAATCATTTGATTTTCCACATTAATGTCTGGCGATTGATTACAGCAGTGTCTCACCATGTCAGCTCCACTTTCCCTGCACGCTCTGAATTACGGGGCCTCTATGCTCCTACAGCAGTCCGGCAGCTGTTTTGGATGAGCTCTTCATGCATACAGTCTGCCTCAGGAATTACTTTATTGTGATCAGCCATAACTTCATATTTATTAGCCTCTTCTTTGGTCATAAACCAACACCCTAGTGTTTTATAATTCCATTTCATCTGCCAATCGAGACTCTAAATTAAATCTTAGAAAATGGGGGTCCCACACCTCTATCACATGCAGGGCCGCATTAAAGAACCATGGGCCCAGGGGCTACCAAGTCCCCCCCCCATCATCGCCGCACCAAGTACCATGGCAATTACACTACTGACCTGTCCCATCTGTGCAACATCAGCTCTGCTTACTTTCTATGCAATAATGCATCAACAATCACTTTTAACTGCAGTTTCAATTCATGACTATTATAGCACAAAATACTTTTATCATAGAGAGGCATAGAGAGGCCAAAAAGAATAAAGACGGGCTATCAGTAGGACAATATACATCTCTGACACATAACTCACACATTTGTGTGCTCATACACGCAAGCAAACAGACACTCCACGACAGCTGAGAATAAACGCCCTGTCCAATAATTCTGAACGGTCACAATAAATTTCCGAAAACTCGTACACAACACATACAGCTTTCCTGCATCATTTTATCTACTCACAACTATTGCAAAATGCAAAAAACGCCACTTTGGACATTTTTGAACCACCATTGCGAGAAGATCATTTTTGACAAGCCGGTTGACGTTCTGAATTCAGCCCTTAGCAACGCGCAATATCCCAGTGTTAAGCATGCTTGGACATCAGCATTAATCAGCTTTTCACCGAGCAAGTTTTTCTGCTAAGAGCGATATACCCTCGTCGCCGATCAGCGATGGAGATGCCGGCACTGCCAACAGGCTCCGACTGGTTAGCGCAGTGGTTGTCAAACTTTTTGTGCCCAAGGCACACCAAAGGGCAAGCCAAAATCTCAAGGCACACCTGCATTTATATCAGCGCAAATTAGCCTCTATAACACGTGTTTTCACTCTGATCATTAAGTATTATTTTTTTTATTTACTAATGGCAAATAAAATTTGCAACAACCATATTACTCCTTAAATATTAGTAAAAAAAATTCAAGGATTCACTTTCTAAAATTACATCATGCAAAATAATTTTAAAAAAACTTATTGTCATCTTCCTTCTCAGAGTTGCAGAAGCACCATATTCCCTTGTTACATGAGGATTTTTCATCGTAACTTAACTGAGCCGGGCATGAATATCTCATTCGCCCAACCCCCCGCAAAATAAATAATATCAAAATTATTAAATTGACACCTACATTGACGTGAATATTGCAGGACTTCACGAAGAAAGCATGATCAGCGCATGAAATCGAACGCTTAGAGTTGGCTTGATTTATTGTGCACTCGTGATCATGAAAAGATGAAGAGGCGAACAGAGTATGCATTGTAAAGCATTTATCGCGCACTTTAATAGAAAAACATGATCGTGAAAAGATGTGAGAAATGAGCATGCATAATAAGTATCAATTTCACGGTACAAGCTCTCAAGATGCTCTCTGAAGGTCTTCAGCTTCCAATCTTTTTGCAGAAAAATGACGAAGCATCCCACCAAACAAGAATACGTCCAAACAACGTCTTTTCGAGGTCTTCCACAAACATCTAAATGACGTCCCCTGAGGAGCCAGAATGAAAGTTTTTATGACGTGTTTTTAACAACGGTCTCTGGAGGTCCCGCATCGATGGTCTCTGGACGTCTGGTTAAAAATTAGTTCAAATATGGTCATTCTGGGCGTCTTTTCAACGTCAACTGCGCACTCATTTTAGAGATACTTGACGAAATAAAAAAAACTCCTCCCTCGTGACACTTTCCTATTTCTCAGGCTGTTTATTTAGCTCTTCGATGTCGTTCTTGAGGAGCTGAAGTTGAACACTCACGTTATTATTACAAGCAATTTTCCTTTTTTGCGGTGATGAGGGAATGAAACCTTTGACCTATCGATCACTGTGCCATACTCGCTACCGACTGCGCCACGAAATTAGGTTAGATACATTGAGTAGTTAAGACGTGTTCCCAACGACTACTTCCCACGGGTCATTAAACGAAGTCATAACAGCTTGTATCCATAATATGAAAAATAATGTACTGGACTTATAGTATTATAGTGTTGGGAAAATAAAAAACAATTAAGAATTATGTTAACATGCAATTTTGTGTTTAAATGTTATCATATTCGTCTGTTTTTGTTCGTTTGTTGAAAGAGGCGACTCGCCCAGCAGGGAGGTTAATGGAGGCGTTGCACTGGATGCAGATACCGTAGTGTAAGTCACGTGATCCCCGAAGTAACTCAGGAAGGTGGCTTTGATGGGATGGGAATTCATCGATTAATTATTATCTATTTATACAAAAAAATGTATTTCCTTGCTCTGAAAGGTCGCATGTATAACCGGATATTGAACCTCAGGTCCAAATGATCCGCCTTATCCATGACACTAGCTCAACAGACTATATATTCACTGGTCGATTTAGCACTTGTATAGCTCTGCTGTGTTTGAACTTGAGCATATTGACGCAAGGATTCTCAGTCATAAACCGGCTTTGAAAACAACAGTTGAATAATTAGCGGTTAATTATAGCGAAAATACAAAAAACAAACCATTTAAGTGATTATACTGCTGAGGTCTTCCAGTGCATAGCATAATGGCGAGAGGACTCTCAGATAGACTGGCTAAAACAATAGCAAGCGCAGATTTACCCACAAACAGCTTTTATGACAAAATATCAACAGTAAGAAAATTTTTTGCTCATCTCTGTAGCATTTAAAGTGTATGCCTGCTATTCTTTGAGTGTGATGTCAATTTGAAATGACAAGGCTTATATTGTTGGAATCTGTGGACTGTCTTTTTTCATTTGAGGTATCGTTTGTACATGCATATCACAAATTCAGTAGAAGTGCTTGCGACAGAGCACTGATTATTTAATCTTATTTTATCTAATGTTTAGCTAGATGCTTATTTACTTGCTTGGTACTTTAATTGTGTTCGGTTTAGGTAAAAACGGTCATCACAAACTTTTCCCCGAGTTTCTTCGCTTTAAGAGGATATGCCGCATGACGAGGTTGCTATTAGGAAACATGCTGTATTTATTATGCAAATTCATTGCCCCCGTTACAGGGGCGTTCAGGCTTAAGGTTAATATTTGTATTGAATATATATTTTCCACTAATTTCTTTAAATCTTCTTTAAAACCAGTTTTCATTGCAACAAAACCGTTGACTTACTTGTGAACTTCTGGTACGTGAAGCAGCTTTTCTCGAAGTGCTCTGAGCAAAGAACTGAATGTTTTGTTGGTTTGTAAGGCTTTCCACGGTCAATTCTTCTTAATTTAATGAGCCGATCTTTCAAAAGGGCTTCAATATTTTGTGGAAACTGATGGAAACTGATTTTGCCGTATTTTCCAGACGACTGAATGACATTATTATAGGTGCAAGCAACAGCAGCACAAGATTTACCCATTTTCATTATGCTGCGATCAACCTTTGTGTACATTTCGCTTCGGGGATCATGTGACCAGCTACGTAACTTGCAACGACCTCATTGGGAGAAAGAGATCGGCTATCTGCGGTGCCAACAAGAGAAGCAGTTCTGCTATTGGCACCGCGGTGGGGCGGATAAGAGAAGCACTTCTGCTATTTTCCCCACAACTGGGCCAATAAGCGATTTATAATCCGCCCCAGTCTTTGAACTTTCGCGCCGGAGCGCTGCGGGACAAATAGCCTCTTCCTTGTTTGTTTGTTAGAAATAAACCTTAAAAACCTTGCGAAACTCGATTGCTGTAATACCTTGTGCCGCAGGTAATTACTCTTATGTGCGTTTCACGTGAGTATCCTCTGTGCCATCCTTTTCACGTGCAATATGGTCCTTGGTCCCACCCCCCAGGGTATATAGGCTACAATTGTGAATCAATCTTGACCGAGACAGTAAACGAGATGTCTGCTCGACGTGCAGATCATGTTGGCAATTTGTAAGAATCACATTCAACAGTCTTTATCACTGTTTAACTTCACGAACATCCCCATAGTCCCGTCCGTACATAATAAAGAACCCAGCACTTCCTGTAGCTCAACATATGTAGGCTACTCTTGAAAGTAAAAAACACTCCACATTGTTAACTCAGATTACACCACAGATATGTGGTTCTACATTTGGACGTCGAAATAAGGTATTTTTTGGACGTTTATTGACGTGCAAGACGGGTGCAGGAAATAGATCGAAATAGATCTAGGAATAGAAATAGAATAGAAATAGGAAATAGAATAGAATAGATGTCAAAGCGGGGCAAGCACTGGTGTAATTAGGCTAATAAAAGTGATTATGGTTCCATTGCATATAGCCTTGGTGTGTTACAATCATTCCAATAGGCAAGAATTGGAGAGTGCGCATGGAGTGACTCTTATAAATTGCCGACATGATCTGCACGTCAGGCGGACGTCTCATGTTTGCTGGGTTAATTATAATAATAATTAATAATGATCATCATCATCATCATCATCATCATCAACCTCTGTGCTCTCGCTCCAGTTCTTGCTGATTATTGTTTAATTACTTGTCGGACCTTTTTCACAAAGGCCATTTTGTCATGCCAAAGCAGCAAGCACAGGTGAAAAAAAAATTATGGTCTCATTCCATTTAGGTGTTTCAGGACCATACTGCCCTTGCCTGTGGTTCCTGTCTCACTAGAATAGTTGTGGCACGCCAATATGGAATCGAACCATCATCAATCTTATTAGCCAATCACACATTTGCTTGCCCTGCTATGTCTTGTAAAATGGCAACTGTGAAAAAGACCTAAATCCTGCACCTGTCTTGCACGTCAATAAACTTCCAAAAAATACCATATATTGATGTATGAGTATGGAACCACATATCAGTTGTGTCATCTGCGTTAACAGTGCAGGGTGTTTTATTTTGAAGAGAATATACGTTAAGCTACAGGAAGTGGTGGGTTCTGTAATGTGGAGACAGGACTGTGGGGGTGTTCATGCTCTTAAACAGCGATACAAACTGTTGAATGTGATTTCAAAAATTGCCGACATGATCTGTACGTCAGGCAGACGATCTTCCGAGGTTCAGTCTAAGGTTAAATCTTGAACCTTATTTGTGCGTCGTATTGACATACAGATATGGTCCTAGACCGACCGACGCGATATAGACATGATCTGTACGTCGGGCGGACGTCTCATGTTTGCTGGGATCAGAACGTTCTAGGGGCTTTAACTGCCCATCTTATAATTCTGTTCAGAACTAAATGAGGAACTTCTGTGCAGAGATACCACAAAACTAGAGAGCAGTCTTTCGTACATACACGGAAAATAGTTTTCTGTCGTGCTACCGTTTAACTGTAGCTAGCGGATCAAATTTAGTATCACATCGGATTACTCCATCTGACGGTAAATTCCATCACGACGCAATTCGCCGAGGAAAGGCAGTGTAAAAATAACTAACACATTTCCAATTTCAGAAATGATTATTCATACGAACAATAATTGTTTGCACCATTTATACAACCAAAATTTGAATGATAATACTGAACAGCAAAAGCAGATGAAAATCACTAAATCACAAACTTTGCGGTTTGCGGTGAAACTCTTCAGTTACAGTGGACTGGGATAGGTTAAACTGAAACTTGAGCCTACATTTTCTAATGTTGTCGTTGTACTAAGCTACCTTCCTACTAAACGCCTAGCTTGCTATCTATCCTGTGTCAGCACCAGCTGCATGCCGTTCATTACCATCTTCAGCAGCCAGTGCGCTCAACAACCTTGCCAGTGGTGGCTTGTTAGCATCGTCCGGATAGCCGCTAATGCTGGAGGGTTTTCTGTCTCGTTGAGGCTTGTAGTTTTGAAATATCCAGTCAGCTTGGTTGCTTGGACTCCCGCAGCAATTACCCCAGTTGATTTGTGCATTTTTGAGCCCCGCTGTCACATTTCTTTCTACGTTTTAGTGTCTTTTGTCTTAAATTTCCACTCCAGGAGCAACGTAACAGCTGTAGCCTATTTGTATAGTTCAAATTCAATGACTCATTTATTGGACAGGAACAATAGGCACGCACGGCGTCCATTAACCAATCACAGTGTCTTTTATTTATGCAAAATATTAATGCACCTCGTCCCGTTCCAGGGCAGGCCCAACACAAACAACAATCAGAGCACTGTATAAGCATTATTTTGCGTTTCTGCCGATGATTGTTTTCATCCCGATCCTCGCGATGGGCTCTTTCACGCGTCGGGCGCCCGTGCATTAATGCGGCTCTGGTCACACGAGAAATGGTAATCGCCGCCCGAAACCTCATGACGGCCTTTTGCCTCCTTCAGCTGCAACTGCAGCTGCTGCCAGTCTTTCACGTGGCTGTCGGGGAATTTTGGCCCACACTTCTAAGCAGAATTATTTTAATTCAGCCACTTTGCAGGGTTTTTGAGCATGAATTGCCTATAGACATTTCACAACATCTCAATTGGAATCTAGTTAAGACTTTGACTTGGCCACTCCAAAACTTTCATTTTGTTTTTGTGGAGCCACTCAGAGGTGAACTTGCTTGTCTGCTTTGGATCATTGTCCGACTGCATCAACCAACTGCGCTCAGACTTTAGGTCATAAACCAGTGGCAAGACATTCTCCAACAGGATTTTTTGGTTATGAGCAGATGTCATGGCTCCATCAACTATGGCAAGTTGCTGAGGTGCTGAAGCAGCCCCAGACCATCATAGTACCACCGCCGCGTTTGACGGTTGATATGATGCGGTATTGTGGAATGCTGAGTTAGCTTTATGGCAGATGTAACGGGACCCATATCGTCCAAAAAAGTTCCACATCTTAGTCATAACTTTACAGAATAATATCCCAAAAGTCTTGGGGGTCATTGAGATATTTTTTTGGAAAATTTGTGATAAGGCTTTATGTTCTTCTTGGTAAGTAATGGTCTTCGCCATGCCACTCGATGGATGCTATATTCACCTAATCTCTTTCCAGTGGTGGAATCCTGAGCGATGACCTTATCCATGCAGTTTGGTAGATGATTGCCTGGTTTCTTTGTGATTTATTGGATAAGACTGCAAGGCGACACGCAGCTGGAAATATTCCCATATTTCCAAGTTCCCAACATTTGGAGACAATGGCTCTCCTTGTAGTATGCTTGTGGCATAGTGTGAAGCCTGTTGAAACTCTTTAGCTTACTTCACAGAGCTGGAAATGTTCTTTTTTCATGATTTTAACAGTCAACAGGGCCAACAGCAATCAAGCCTTTGTGTGACCAGTCGAATTTTAACACAATTATCCGTACATTTGTTTAACTGTCTGATTGAGTTTCTTAGGGTGCAATTACTTCTTCATAGCGGTCAAGTTGGGATTGAATAACAATTTTCCTGAAATACATTATCATTAAAAACCACACTTGAATGCTAACTCAGGTTGTCTTTGCATTATACCAAATTTAGTTTCAAGATCTGAGGCAACTAAGTATGAAAAAAACATGCAAAATTTGACAAAATCAGGAAGGGGGTGAATACTTTTTCGCAGAACCAACCTCCACACCCACAAGCTGCATTCAGTCAATTTTAATATTGAATTTAAGAAAAATATAAATTTTATTTTTCGTTCAGTATTTCTGTCCTTATGTGTTGAAAAATATAAGCAGCAAAGGCTGTTCTCTGCTAAGCCTCGGGGATGTGAGTAACTGGAGCGCCGTGTACCACAGGAAACTGCCTCCCTTTAACCCAGCGTAATTATGGGTCAAATACCACATCACGGTCTCTCGGCACAGGGCTTGTTTGGAACAGGTCCCTCTGTCACGGAAACCGTAATACGGTCATCATTACAGAGGTCCTGGAGGCCTGGTTATTGCTATTAATGGCCTGATTTGTTGAGATTACTCAACAGTGAAGTAGTGTTTGACCTGTGCGACCTGAGCCATAACCATGAATGTGCGCTCTCTCACAGGCCATATCCAACCTTTAATTCGATTTATGACCTTTACAGCAAGAAGAACAAGACAACACTGTCAGGCATTAGATGGGAGTGAGCTAGAACAGGAATCGCCCAGGAAACAGGAAAACTGCATTATATACATATATATATATATATATATATATATATATATATATATATATATGGTCCATAACTGAGGTCACAGCATCTGCTCAACTCTACAAATTAGCAGAACCCACCCTTTTCCAAACACATCATTAACCTTCCCATAACCAAATCTAGATGTCGGATAGCTGATTCAATTCCTTAACAATGAGAACCTGACCTCAGCTTTCCGGGTCAGTTCACCAAATGCAGTGAAGTTCGTCAACAAACAAAACATCTCATCAAGTTTCAATGGAACCCGGGACTTACGGTACTAAGGGGACCCCTGAGCACGAGAGAATTTTCCCGAAAGGTAGACCAGGAACGCAATTCCTCAGAAGTGTTATAAAAATGCTGCCATCCGCTATTCCCAGAAACACTGTACAGAACCACTCGGAGACCAGCTGACCCACATTAAGCACCAAACATATTTCAAAGTGAGAATGAGAAGTCAGATGGAGAAAACCCTAAAGCTGATGGAGTGCATTTTCAGGGGAAATATGCTCAGGCACGATACCATTATTATATCCTCAAGCACAGTACTGAGCCGCCTTATCAATTCCACACGCTCCCCCCCCTTCACAAACGCTCGCTGTTAACTCACTGTCCACCGCAGCTCCCTGAGGTGGCACATGTTAGCAGCCTCTACTGTACGCACATCGCCACACACAACTGAAATCCTTAAATTTGCGATTATAGCAACAACGTCAGATCTAATGCAGAACATTTGCTGCGTGCAGCAGTCATCACTGTTTATATGTACTGTACATAAAGCAGGTTTGAGTTAAAAATGTAGAAATGATGCGTTTTCATCACCTTTGCACCATCACCGCTATTTTAAACTCCATTAAGTAAGTCACTCTAAGGCGAGGCATTAGCCTAATTTATTCTCTTAATTCCCCTTTCAGCTCATCAGCACACTTTCCCCCGATGCAGGGGGTACAGTATTTAATATTTACTCGCCGGCAGCATATTTTTTGCCACATAGCAGGCCGCTACAGGAGGTGCTCTCCGCGCTCTCGTGCGGTCCTTGTTAAAGGAGGCGTGAGACTAATGTAATGTCGAGCAGGGATCGAAGAGCTGGTGCTTCGCTCCCTCATATCTCCTCTGTAAAGGTCAGCAAATTTTTCTTCTCGGGAGACATGTGTTTAGAAGCTCCTCCAGCACCCATTAGATATGTGTGTGTTGCCAGTACTGTGCTGTACTGTAGTACGTAAGAGACAGAGTACAGTACGCACAGCTTAATGCCTTTTGAAGCAAAGAGACTGGACCCTCAGCATAAGGGTGAAACGCACAGAGCAAAACCGAAGGTCTTCCTCAGAGGACTGTTACTCTGGTGTTCGATCGCTGAGGGATAACGATGATGGCGACCGAATCGAACAGCAACGGAAGGGTTTGGCGACTGCAGGCGGCAGCAGGATCCAGACGAGGACCACGTTTGTGCCAGCGTTTCTCGTGTCCGTCTGTCAGCGTTTCCCAGAATGCCACTCTCTCCAGCGAGCTGCAGCCTTCGCAGGCCTGCAGAACAGCCTCACTGAAGCCCTCTCTCAGAGCACAGGAACGGGTGACTCATATTTGTGGGAAGCGTATTGTATTAATGAGAAAATGAAAATCAAATTTGCTAGCGGAATGTGCAACAGACCCTCATCAGAGGTAGAAATGTACCGTTCCGATCGCCGCCGAAGAGATCAGTTATTCATAAATGGTACATTTTCCAGGCACGACGCTGCTTTAATTAGAATGGCATTGCACAGGCTGTGTGTGCGGCGCTTTAGTCATTTCACAAACAGAGCGAGCGCAAAGGAAAAGTCAGCTCATTATTTACTAATGAGTCGTCTATTAATGAAAATGGAAAACATTTATTGTGGAGTGCTATGGGTTCATTTTGATTAATTATTGCGTTAATGCAATGGAATGGAAACACAATAAAGTGGAGCATTAGCCCTTTAGATAATGTGCTCTATTTGCTTGGCAACAGTTGTCATGTACACCAGTCGCCTCTTGGGAGATAAAATACTAAATTCAGCTGCGCAGTTTATGAAATGGAGTTACGTGTTTCTCTAAACCTAACATTCATAAATTCATGCAAAATCAAACACTGACACAATAGTCAAACACACACACACACACACAGCACATGCATAAGCACACTCTCTCTCTCTCTCACACACACCCACACGCTCACACACAGCACAATGAACTATTATGTGTACATATAGTAATTTGTGTGCGCGCTTTCCAGGTGCACAATAAATTAGCGTGATAACACGGATGACGTTATCGTTTTGGCATAAGGACATAGATTTACGCAATTTGTAATCCATGTAAAGCAGAAATATATATATATATATATATATATATATATATTCTAAACTAATTGCAGTGTGCTTTTCCAGGACCTTAAACATTTATGCACTTCTCACCAACAGTCTGGCTTGTCAGTATAGTGCTGCAATCTGTCTCGCAGCATCTCACATCGGTGTTATAAATAACAGTGGGACTCAGATTATTTCTAATGAAGTCATAGTTTCCATGCAGTGAAATCCAGGCGACACAGGCAGTACAAACTTTGGGATTAACAAACACCTTGTTACAAACATTAGGGGCGAAGGAGACCAATGCCAGCCGTATCGGTGCAAGCCAGCGAGAGACTGAGGTCGGAATAACTCATCCTCCAATGAGAAAGCATTTACCTCTGAATGGTGAGCATCAGTGCTCTGATCAATAGATGATACAGCCTGATTCCCTCTGGGAGGGTTAAAGTTGCTGCTCAGGGGAGCGGCTAGCGGTTGTGCTAAATTGAACAGATGGTTGTTCATCAGACATTACCGCGGCCGAGAGGACGGATGGGTTTCGCTCGGGCCGGTGAAGGGAGGGAGGGATAGAGGGAGGGGGTGCCCATCTCGCCACAGGTCTGAGGACAGATGAACACGGACGCCGCGCTGATAATGGAGGGTGGATGAGAGCCAACATCAATGACACCTGCAGCACAGTCCGTTCTTGAAAATCACAGCCCATGGCGATGAAAATGTCTTGTATTTCCCGCTCGTGGTAACAGGGCCATCAGGAGCATAGTGTGGAGGAGTTTGAGCCGAATTCAGGCCTTATCCAGAAACAGCATTACAGACCTCCGTCAAACACTTTAGAGAGATTCTTTAAGCTTTTTGGACAGCAAAAAAATTCCCTGTAAATTGTTGTCGATTAGATAAGGAAATGCCCCGGTTTACTGATGTGACAGTTGATGGGTCCTGTCACTAGAAGTGCCTCCTAATAAGTACGCGCCCTGGCTACCTTGCCAACGAGCCTGGCTCTTTGGCGGTGTGGTCAGCGTGTGTGACTCTTACCCAGGAATCTGGGGTTCAAACCCCGCCCGGGCTCTCCTTCGGCCTGCTACACTAGGATTACACAAAAGACTGTCTCATTAGCGTGTATGCACTCATTAGTCACACAAATTACTGAGAACTCTCCAGGATCCACAAAAACGTTTTCGCCTAAATCTGCAAAGTGCTTGAGTTCTTTGAGGTATGTGCAAAACCTGGAGTCTGAACGATGCCATTCTTTAACATTGGGAACAAAATAATTTAAGCATGTGAGAAGCAAAATTATCATATTAATATCACATGGAAAAAGCATTTTCATTGAAGATCTGGTATAATTCTAACGATTTAAAAAGGCAATATTACCGTTATTTAAAATAAAAAAAAGTACAAGCAAATGTGAACAAGCTGTAAATGCTTCGAGCCAGAATTACAGAAACATGCAAAACACAGAAAACTTATTTGCTAGTGCAAAAAAACAGAGTTATTGGTGGAGGCCTTTAATTTACACCAATCATAAATCATTCCACTGAAATTGCATGCGAAGAAAAGTTCTTAATGCATGCCGACAGCTTTGAGAAAGCCGGCTCTTCGATTATTACCAGTCACTTTGCAGATATGAAATGTTTAAACATGACCTTATACAACCCTTCATCTGTCCCTGCTGCACACAGAGGCTCAGATCGCCCCCTCTCTGAACACGCTCCGCAGAGAAGCCAGGATTAATGAGTTTGAGTGACGCTGAGGGCGGCGGCGTGTCGCTACGGGAGACCGCCATTAGGGACAGGTGCAAGCGAGGATGCGTCTCTCCCACAGGGGAGGGGAAAAGTTTTAAAAGCACTGGAGGAATTTGTTCCTCTGAAAATCTCAGGAAATGAAGATTTCAGGTACTTTGCAATTCCCGTGACTCAGACCTTCAGTGCTGTCCTGCAGCGATTCTCCTTAGTCTGACTGAATGAGCTACAAACATTCAAAGTACAGGCTGATTAACTTAACATTTTCACTAAAGTTTCTCCTGAAATAGGTTCAAAGTCAGAAAAAAGCATTTCCCCATATTATAGAACAATGTCACACACAGATTCTGTATCTGCTGGTTACAGCGCTTCACTGAAGCTACATCACACTCATACTGAGAGAAATATTCAAACCCAGGATGCCACAGTATGGTCACAGTATTAATGGAAAATATCTAGATGTTGTACATCATTAATATATATTTTCCTGAAATTAAGCAGGACGTATTTGGGATTGTTGGAAACCTTGCGATCTTCACCAGAATGTAAAACAAGAACCATCAGGAGATGGCGTATCCCCCGGCCCCACGTCATCAACCTCCGATTAGCTAAAGGCACCACGTCAGGTCATGATTAAAGGTGCACTATGCAAGTTTGTTTACTTTCTGCGCGATTATATTTTTGTCTCAATTCGCCGACATCTCTCCACAATCCTCTAGCTGCCTGCCCTTAAATTCACTGTAAAAAAACCCAGGCTCTGGAGACCGCACAGGCGTCACAAACTGCAAATAAACACAAGGGGCACAGGCTGTGCCCCATAACATAACAAACAGTCCCGGCCAATCATCAACAAGAGTTGACAGTTATGGAAGCATGGGAAGGAGGGAACTATGGGAGGGAGGGGCTGTTTTCTTTGAGTTCGAATGTCAACAGAAGTGAAAGTAAACAAACTTTCATAGTGCACCTTTAATGTGCACACCAAGTTTTGTGAAAAAGTATTGAACGGTTTTCAAGTTATGCTCTGGAAACAAAATGTTCACAGACGGAAAGACGGACGGACATGCCAGGGGGTTAATAAGCCTGAAGTTCCGCGGGTTTAAACACAGCAGCTGCATTTGAGGGACCCATAAATGGATTAATTGGTTTTATAAGATGAAACTCTAATCCCTGCCTTTGAAATTGAGCCTCTCACTGCACGTGTGTGAACGTGCGACAGGCCAGTATCCTGATGCAGTGGAACGGCTCCTGTTTAAAATGGCAGCCACACAACAGACACAGCGATAGAAAATCATCGCCTCAATCTCCTGGCCCTCGACACTGAGGGAGACTGGGGGTCTTATGACGATTGGATGGGGGCCCATTTTTGTGCCCCACCTCCGACAGCAGAACACCTGCCACACGCCCCCTAATTCACACCCCGCTCCAGAAACCGCAGGACTGTAATTCCATTTTGCGAAGTAACATGGCGAGAGCATAAATAAGGTCATCCATTTTGAGGAGGCCACGAGGGACGAGGTGTTCGGAATAAATGACCAGGTAAAGTGCAGCAGGTTGCAATATTCTTCCATGGCATTTGAAAGTTATGGGAGCTCTTAAACATTTTTTTACATCGCACATTCCTCTTACAGCGCAGAAAAATGGTTTTGTGGTGCAGCTCTGACACGCTGAGTTAGTTGAATGAATAATTTAATGAAGGTAGAGACAGATAGGTGGTAGAACTCTTCCAGAGAGGCCAGAATTAAGCTTCTTTTCCTTCAGAGATGCCTTTTGCCTCTGGCTTGTAAGTGCAGTGAGCTACAGTGGCACGCCGAGTTAGCAAGTGATGTAGCAGTTAGTATTAGCATGTGGTGTAGTGGCTAGGGTTAGCATTTAATGAAGCAGTTAGGGTTAGCATTCGGTTTAGTGGTTAGGGTGAGCATTAGGTATAGCAGTTAAAATTGGCATATGATGTAGCAGTGAGGGTTAGCATTTGGTGTAGTGATTAGGGTTAGCATTTGGTGTAGTGGTTAGGATTAGCATGTGGTGTGGCATTAGGAACTGCATATGGTGCAGTGGTTAGTGTTAGCGTATAGTATCGCGGTTAGGATTAGCGTGTGGCGTCGCAGTTAGGGTCAGCCTGTGGTGCAGCGATTAGGGTTAGCATGTGATGTAGCTTTTAGGATTAGCATGTGCTGTAGCAGTTAGGATTAGTATGTCGTGAATTGGCCAGAGAAATGGCATCAGCACATTTGTATAATTGCCCCAGGCAGTGGAATGTGACCCCTGAGAAAGACGCACAACCTGTGAATAACTGACAGGGTGTCAGAGGTGTACAATCTGAAATAAACCACAGTGGATAAATGCCCATTCAGAACATAAGTGTGTGTGCTAAAATGAAAGTTTCACGTTTAATGCACTCTGTGTGCATGCTTGCATGTACGCACACATACACACACGCACGTACACATACACACACACGAATGCACATATACACACACAGAAAAGGCTGTTAAGCCCCAACTGTGATTAACCAATCTTGACAGCGCCAGATGCTTTTTTTTTTAATGCACAGCATCGCGCTGAGTAAAGTAAACCTTACAGGCTTTTAAAAGCTCATCTTTTTTTTTCCTTCGATAAGTGCATGTGTCAAATCACTGTCTCATTAAATATTACATAAACATAAAGAGGGAGCAGTAAATGACAAATGCATCCCTCCGAACAGCACCTCCCATCAGTCGATTTAGTAGAGACCCCAAAACCCAGGGGGCCCTCAACAGCTGGAGAGGGGCTTGCATTTCATTTTCAACAGCTGTGGTCACCAGAGCTCTTTCCGGAAGGAAAAATGTATCCACAGATAAACACACGTGCTGATGAATGAGGTGCAGTCTCGTACAACAGCTCCTCTCTTTCTCCATCTCACCGCTTATAAACGAGGAAAAACTCCCCTCCTGTTTATCTAACACTGAGCAGTGAAGCACCCCTGAGGTTCGAAAGGACCAGGACTGTGGTAAATAGAAGATGCATGACTGATTTCCAGAGCTCAAAAAACAAAAATCATGCTCTTTGTGCTATTATTCGCCCTGATTGAACATGTCTGCTAAATGTCTGTAATGTAATGTACTGTTACACTGTATACAACAGGCTGTTGAAGCACCCCTGAAAAATGGCGCACCTGTGCAATATCAGAACCTAAACCACAATAACAAAAGCTGCCACGTGCATCATGCTAAGTAAGTCTCCAAAACAAGATGAGGACATGAACAGTCTCGAAGGGCCCAAATATTCGGCGCCCGAATTACAGGTTCATCGGCCACAAAAACCACAAAATTATTTTATGTAGAAAAGGAAACAGTGTGAAAACGTACGTCCACTAATGCCCAAACACCAAAAAAACAAGTTTATCCTACAGTGTGATGTTACTAATTGATGGGGGAAATCACTCACCCAAACGGCACAGGGAGAGCGAGAGAACCCCACTCACCACCCCACAGGTCACATCCTTCACTTCCAGCAGAAATAATCGCACCGCTAACTTACCCCAACCCAAGGACGCCTGGACATGCTAGAGCAGTACAGGGCTATGAGACAGATTGTTTACAGCCGTATTTTAGAGGCTATCTTCCAAAAATAAGGGGTATAAGGAGAAAAAATTTTGAAAACTTCCATTTCTGAAGTCTCATGCTGCTCTAGCCTTTGAGAGAGGAATCGGCTCTTCACCTAAAGCCACTTGGTTGCCCCTGGATACAACCGGCACAAGAAGAGACACTCAAATAACAATCTCAGTAAAGACCAGACCTCAGTTGGCTTTCCTGGGTCGACACATTTCAGCTGCATAGCGGCCAACTGCCACAGCTCCAATTAGCTTAAATGTGCTTCACAACAGACGCATATTCAGGAGCGGCCAGCCCCATGGAAACATGAAAAAGGGCTTGATTTCAGTTTGCAGATGATATCCGAGGCACCATGAAACAGTAATTTTTGTTAGAGTGCGTGAACAGAAAGGCCTGATCTGGCGTTTAGCAGAGTCTTCTTTGTGTGAGCGGAGATGAACGCGAGGATCAGAGCAGATTACGATGACAAGAAATGAAAGCACAGACTGACCCCACAGCTCGACCGCGCCCACCGCATCGCTCAAACACGTGCACCGGGATTCTCCAGTGAACACCGCCTATCAAAGCTCTTCTACAGAATTAAAGAAATAAAGGAAGGACAGGATTCATGTTCATCATCTATATTCCCTTGCAGGGCCGGGGTTAGCGCGCTAATACAGAGGCGCTGTGAGTTTTAAAGGGTTTTACTCATTTCTCTACGCAGGGAATGAAGCCTGGTCGCTCTGCCATGTGCTGCACACGTGGGAGAGGCTCTCCATCTTTCCCTACCTGCCTTTAAAGAGTCAGCAGAACAGGCATATCCACCGCTGTTCTGCCCTTCTGTGCGGCTGGCTAAATAAGCTGCTCCTCTGCCCCGCCTTTATCTACATTAATATCCCTCTGCCTGCTGCATCACTCTCTACTGCTGCTGGTTAACATTGTCTGCAATGACTGAAATCTAGTGGACAAAAATGACTTATAGATGACAAAAACTAAACAGAGACCTGTCCCCGGTCCCCCCCTGTAGAGCCTTACAAAAGGGCCCAACAGCTGCAGCTACCTTATAATGGCAACACATGCGCTTGAACTAAATATCATCTGGGTCCCAGCCAGGCTCCTTGGGTAAATTTTGCTGGGATGTTTACAGTGTTCAAATTAGGTGAGCCTGCCTCAGGTAGCCCATTAATGTCACAGTGTGCTACAGTTTACTGGCAGTGCAGGTGTGTTTGCCTGCGTTCATCTCTGAAAAACTATAGCTAATGGGACCATACAGGCCATGCCATATACAAACCATCGGGCCCCTAACGCTACTCTGTCCAAGTGCTCCTGTACACATTCAGTCACATGGTGACATGATACAGGAAGTCTTTGCTATCAATGAGCACACCAGCATTCCCACAGCTGTAGCAGAAAAAAAAAAAAAAAAACCTAGTGGTGGCTGCCAGTAATCCGTGATGTTTCTTTTATTTTGTGTTTTATTTCTAGTTTTTTTGTGCTTATTTGTATTTGTTTATTTTACATTTTGTTTTATTTGAGCTTTATTTTGAGCCCATCGTTATTACTTTCCCTGCTTGCTGTTATCTCCACGTGTCTTTGTTTTGGTTTCCACTCACCCGCACCTTGCTGTGAGTTAATTTCCCCCGTTAATCTCCTTGTTTGTGTCCACGCCCCTCTGCAGTTCCCCAGCTCCATACTCCTGCAGCGTGTTCTCCTCCAGTGATTTGTTTGGTTTATAGCCCCTTTCTTCATTTGGTTGCTTGTGAGTCCGTCTCAGTCCATTTTTCACTTATGAGTCTTTTCTAGTCTGTGATTTTCCTGGTTATGATTCCTTTTGCTCATGATTTTTCCAGTTTGGAAGCCCTTTGCTTGTTGTTGATTTCTGGTCCGTAGTGTATGATCCTGCTTGTCGTTTGGTGCTGTATTCTGTGCATCCGACATTTGACCTGTAACCCGATTATCAGCTCATTGATTCTGTACAGCACACCAATCGGCTGGGTTTGACCTGGACTGTCTGATGTCGCATCTGCCTTCAGTAAAGCCTGTGAAACTGACTTACTGCCAGCGCGGGAGCCTGAACTCCTGGTCTGTCAGTGGTATTCAGCTGGTCAGAGTTTTGAGACAGTCCCCGATGTTTGTCGAGGATTTCTGACGTAAAGTGGCCAGCATACCGGAGGTAAAATTCTGGAAAGGCTGGACAGTGGTCAGCATCCATGAGGTAAACGTCTCTGAGCCCAGCATAATGCCTCATTACATCAGCGGTCCTAGCAGGTACCATTTTAAAGCCCTTTAGCACCCTCTGTTACCGTCAGATACCCATCGTTACAGACAGGTGAAGCTATCGGTCTGGTTGGGATGATGCTGAAAGTGCATGAATGCCAAAGCTTTGACCGCAGTACTTTTCTTGGCACTTATCAGTACTAATTCATGCAAATCAAAGCAAGAAGATGAGAAACCAGCAGCCCAGCTATTTTTCCAGGAATGTCTTCTTAAAAACACAAGTGCCTCCTTTACGCGAACAAAATCAGCCGCTCGGTACGGTTAGCCGAAGGGTCCTCAGCAGTAAGAGCTGTAAAGGTGAGTCCTGCCGTGGGAAACGGGCTCAGGTGGCAGGATACAGAGACGGTGCTCAAATGATGAAGCAGCACTTCAAAGAGCTCTGGGCCCCAGGATACAAGCAGCATCGGCCCCGTCCACAGCATCACAGTCAGTCCGCAGCATCCTGTAAACAGAGCAGGTGACGGCAGGTACTGCGAGAGGCCTTTCTTATCCCTCTACGTCTTTACTTAAAAGAGATAATGGATGAGCTTCGGCCCGCCTCCCCCCCAACTCACAGAACGAACTTCCCGTGTGCTGAGGTTGTGAAGCTCGTTGGCAGCGATAAGCTCGTCACCTTGGTGATAAGAGGCGCGTCTCTGATAGCAATAATGCAAAATGGAGATAGATTTTAAAAAAGCACTGAGAGCTTGGAGAAATTGGAAAATGCCAGTGTGCAAAGAGAGGAAAGTAATAACAGAAACACAGGGAAACTCACTGCTCCTGGAGCGCAGGGACGACACTGACAGAAAGGTTTAAAAACAGCAGACTCATTTTGTGCTGCTGCGTTTTTCAGCCACTTAAAGCCATTAACAACCTTCACTCCATTAAAACTGAAGCACAGGCAAAGAGCATCTTGCAATTATGACAGAGTTTATTGACAGATTTCCAGAATGTTACTCTGCACCGAAGCAGATGTGTTGCTTTATTAACAGAGAAGTTTCTAGCACAGCGCATCCATGTTAATCCATAGGCTTCATGTGTGCAATGCTATGGAAAGCATAAATGAATCGCAACATATTAATCATTTGGGTTTATGACTTTGGGGGAGATCCCTGTAAATGCTCCAATTTAACCAAAATGCTCCTAAAATTTTTAAATCCTCCCTCTTGTAATCACACTAATTTGGATTCATGACATCAGCAGCACCAGAATCACCAAACAGAAGTTTTCTGAGACACTGCAATCGGAGACACAGGCTCAATCTGGAAAGAAAAATAAAACAGAAAAGCTTTTAAGCAAATGGTGGCTCCGTTTGTTGATTACTAAAATGGCACCACTGAAAGTCAGTGTAATCATTGCAAAGCCATTTAATGCTGTCATTAATGGGGAGCTGCCAAAGCAATTAGGCTTCCTTATATTGCTCCCAGCTACGGAGAAGTGAATATAAATTAGAATGAAATAGGGACACGTGTATTGGAGTGTAAACTGTTTACACGGAGAGCACGAAGCTCGCATTCTGCTCGAGCAGGCGGGGCGCAGGGGCACTGGCGTCAGGTTGATAGCAGCTACAGAGCAGAGGGAATGAATCGCGGCCGGAAAATAAGGCTATGTTTCCCGAAGCAGACTGATAAAAACGACTCACCAGGGGCCCGACCTGGCCGAAAATTAATCTGAGCATCACATTACTGCTTCTGAGATTGTCACAGAAGCCCGTGGTAAATTAAGTCTCAAAAATGAAAAAAAGCGAAACGATACAAGTTCGATAAAGGTATAGCACAGAGGCCAGTTGGTAACAGTTCTGAACTGTTCTCTGTGTTGTTTCTCTTTTAATATCAGGAGCTGAAAATATCTGGCATTCTGAGATTTATCTTTTTTTTTCCAATTTATTCTCCACAATCTCTGAATAATGAAAGCCAGGTACAAGGTAGTATAATGTTCTCCGCAGCCTCAAAATGCTACAGATGGTCATTAAAGAATGCATCAAAGGCCAGAATACCAGCCTGGCCCTGACACAACAAACAGAGCCTCTCATGAGCCTAAGTTAGTGCGCTCGCCAGCGTATCCAGCTCTCTCCTGCTGTCGCTGCGTCCTCCCAGCTCTCCAAGCAGAACTGGAGAGCACCTCACAAACAGCTGGATGTCTTGGTGACTCCTTAGTTAAGGTTAGAGTGAGGGTTAGGGGTAAGGTTAGAGTAAGGGTTAGGGGTAAGGTTAGAGTGAGGGATAGGTTAAGGTTAGGGTAAGGGTTAGGGGTAAGGTTAGAATTAGGGATAGGTTAAGGTTAGGGTAAGGGTTTGGGTTAAGGTTAGAATTAGGGACAGGTTAAGGTTTGGGTAAGGGTTAGGGGTAAGGTTAGAATTAGGGACAGGTTAAGGTTTGGGTAAGGGTTTGGGTTAAGGTTAGAATTAGGGATAGGTTAAGGTTAGGGTGAGGTTTGGGGTAAGGTTAGAATTAGGGATAGGTTAAGGTTAGGGTAAGGGTTAGGGGTAAGGTTAGAATTAGGGATAGGTTAAGGTTAGGGTAAGGGTTTGGGGTAAGGTTAGAATTAGGGATAGGTTAAGGTTAGGGTAAGGGTTTGGGGTAAGGTTAGAATTAGGGATAGGTTAAGGTTAGGGTAAGGGTTTGGGGTAAGGTTAGAATTAGGGATAGGTTAAGGTTAGGGTGAGGTTTGGGGTAAGGTTAGAATTAGGGATAGGTTAAGGTTAGGGTAAGGGTTAGGGGTAAGGTTAGAATTAGGGATAGGTTAAGGTTAGGGTAAGGGTTTGGGGTAAGGTTAGAATTAGGGATAGGTTAAGGTTAGGGTAAGGGTTTGGGGTAAGGTTAGAATTAGGGATAGGTTAAGGTTAGGGTAAGGGTTTGGGTTAAGGTTAGAATTAGGGACAGGTTAAGGTTTGGGTAAGGGTTAGGGGTAAGGTTAGAATTAGGGACAGGTTAAGGTTTGGGTAAGGGTTAGGGGTAAGGTTAGAATTAGGGATATGTTAAGGTTAGGGTGAGGTTTGGGGTAAGGTTAGAATTAGGGATAGGTTAAGGTTAGGGTAAGGGTTAGGGGTAAGGTTAGAATTAGGGATAGGTTAAGGTTTGGGTAAGGGTTAGGGGTAAGGTTAGAATTAGGAATAGGTTAAGGTTAGGGTGAGGTTTGGGGTAAGGTTAGAATTAGGGACAGGTTAAGGTTTGGGTAAGGGTTAGGGGTAAGGTTAGAATTAGGGATGGGTTCAGGTTAGGGTAAGGGTTTGGGTAAGGGTTAGAATTAGGGATAGGTTAAGGTTAGGGTAAGGGTTAGGGGTAAGGTTAGAGTGAGGGATGGGTTAAGGTTAAGGTCAGGGTTTGGGTTTGGCATGTGTTGCTTATTGTTAAGATTAGGGGAAGGCTGTAGAGACACACTAAGAATGAATGAAAGTCAATGTAATGTCCTCTCAAGGATAGAAGTGCAAGGATGTATGTGAGCGTGCGTGTGTGAGTGTGTGCATGTGTGCGCGCGCGTGTGTGTGTGTGCGTGTTTGTGTGCGAATGCATGTGTGTGTGTATGCGTATGTATGTGTATGTGAGTGTGTGCGTGTATGTGTGTGTGTTTGTGTATGTGCGCGTGTATGTCCGTGTGTGTGTGTGTGCGCGTGTGTGTGCATGCGTGTGTGTGCGTGTGTATGCGTGTGTGTGCGTCCTTGTGTGCGCGCGTGTGTGTGCATGCGTGTGTGCGCGTGTGTGTATGTGTGTGCATGTGTGTGTCTCTCAGATAAGTGGCAGTAGGAGGAGCTCCTCTCTCTCCCTCCATGCTCTCAGAGGACACTCAGGCAGCAGAATCACAGGGTTATTTGTGATGCCGTAAAAGCGGAAAACACTAGAAACTCTGTTAATGACGCCTCTGTCTCCCTTTACCCCCCCGCCTGTGACACGGGACTGTGCTGGAGACGCTCTAATCCATACAAATATGATTTACCTCATCCACACAGGCGCAGCCAGCCGGTAAATTGGAGGACACTCTCGGCACAATTACATGGACACTATGTCTGTGTGCCCACAACGGCAATTCAGCAATCAGCGCCTCTCAACCCGCCTGACTCAGACACCCCCCACACACACACACACACACATAAAGACATCTGTTCCTGCTCAACCCAATGCACAGGGGGCGACTTACGGCAGCACACATCTCCTCTCCTCTTTAACAGCCGTCCTGACTGATACGAGCTGCTGAAAATGTGCGGTCTCACACAGGATGGAGCCACAGTAATGGCCAGCGAATGCCCACAGCTCTCTCTCTCTCTCCCCCCTCTCGTTCTCCAATTAGGCAGTTCCTCCTGGTCTAGTCTGGGCAGGGTGCCAGCATTAACCCAATTCAGCCCCCATTAACACAGCGCTCAATACCTCTGTCTGAAGCGACTGCGGCAGGGGACCAGGGCAGTGGCCAAACCTGATTCATTCCTTCATTACCTCTCATTTCAAATCACTTCCTCCATTTCAGTGAGCAGAATCCAAACCTGACCGCCTCAAGGCCTAATCACATCCCCTGAAGCTGATTTCTTCTGTTTCATGGAAAATAATAGTTTTTTTTTTGTTTGTTTTTAAATCCTCCTCGGAGGAAATGTTTTACCTGTGGTTTGTGGGTTAGAATGTTCGTTCGTTTGTCAGCAACATGAAGGAAAAAGTTATTTATCATTATTTTTTTTTACCACTGTGGTGTCATGGCCCAAATTAGAAGTGATTTCATTTATGGAATGATCTGGATCCAGGAATTTTTTGAAGGATTCTTCACCACTGAGAGATTTTTTGATGACAACATTTTTGCTTCAAACAAAGGAAATATACACTGTTCTAAGATACGAAGGTTCATAGGAACCCTGCTTAATGTGGGCTCTTGTTTGAAGATGACTTCATTTATTTCAGTGAGCAGAATCCAAACCTGACCGCCTCAAGGCCTCATCACATCCCCTGAAGCTGGTTTCTTCTTTTTCATAGAACAGAATTGTTTTTTTTTTTTCCCCTGGTTGTTTCTGTGCTTATAATAAGGCAAGAACAGATCAGTAAGAATAGTAATATTAATGCAGTATTCTACAGGCAAGGTCATAAAAAAGTGCTTAAAATTCCATTAAACAGACGTTATTCTCCAGCAGTGATGTTAGACAGCTGTAAGATCATGCAGAAAGTCTATAGAAAAGGTATTTAAGCTATTGAAATCTATTATATTCCAAAAAGGTTTATTGGAATGATAAAGCATTGGTACTTTCAGCACAGTTAAATGCTAACAGTGATTTAACAGCCAGTGAACCTCAGCATACGGGCTGCGGAGACGACATACGGGGCGATAACTCCTCAAGGCTGGACTGGTGACTTCCTCACCTCCACCATGAGCTCCCGGTAAAACACCCTCGCCGCACACACACTCCAAACGCAGCGTAAAAGTGATTAATGCACCCTTTACGACGGAGGGGAGGCCAGGAAAATCTCTCCAGATGGAGCATTTCTCGAAGATGACCCAGCAGATCTGCGAAACCCCAGAAGACACATGATGTACTTGAAGAAAATATGTTCGGGAGAATATTTGAGCTGCACCCCTCCAAACACTCCAACCCCCCCACCGCCCACACGCCAGAAAACCTTCACACACAGCCTGTCAGTCGTGACACCAGATTAACACCACGTCTCCCAGACAGCCACATACAGGGCACCAGCGCTTCTACAAACTACACTCCTACCCAACCTTCTCTTACAGTTTCAGAAAATACATCCTGCTCCCCAAACCCCTGCAGTACGGTCCAATCAAGGCTGCATGATTGACGGACATCGCTATCGGTATTCAGGCTCCCACCTCTTCAGCAGAGAAGATAAGGAGCGAGTGCTTTCCCACTGACGTCCTCAAGGTCATTAACTGAGATAGCCAAACGCTCACCTCAATCCGGCTACTGCTAGTCAGGCACTGCAATATAGCCATTTCAATGTCCATAACCTCCATAACACAGGAGTGCAGGTCCTACAGCTTTAACAAAGAAAATATAAAATAATCCCTATAAAGAAAAAAGGTCTTTTTGTGGTAATATTTTGTTTAACAATTTTACCAGCAGCATTTCAAATACATATCTGTTACGGTTAATTAGCAATGTTGTGCAGAAAATGTCACAAGTGCCAGTCTATTCATGGTATGGTCTTTTCGTTTTTCTCCTTGAATCTCTCCTTCATTTAATTAAGAATAATCTCAATATCTTCTGTATGGTCGAATATTCTGAGAGCAGGATCAGAATGCATAGTATTTTGAATTCATTCAAATGATTAAAAATCATCATGATATCATATTTCCTCCTTTGAAAAATAGTTAACCCATAGAATGCTAAATGCAGCTACTGTTGCTCAATGATGTAAGATATCAAAATCAAAGCTGTTGAAAGCCTATCATGTGGCAACTTTTTTAAAAGAGCTTCCGCAGGGGAGGTCTTTTAAAATGACACCTGCCACATGACAGGTTTTCAACAGCATAAGATAGTTAAATTTATATATATAAAAAAAAAAATCAGCACTTTAAGGGTTAATCAAAATGTTGCAAAAACAAGAGCCATTCAATTTGAACTCTGACCAAATCACTGAAGCTCAAGATCACTCTTCAATCCTATAATTGTTATCAACATTGCTGTGTTTACGCAGAGTTATAGATATTGTGTGTATGGGGCTCTTGCAAATGGTAAAAGTTGCTCTCTGTAATTAGTATGATTTAAAATCACCTTGAAAGCTGGAAAATAACAACCCAGAAGCAAAATGTTGCATTTTATTTGAAGTAGAGATTATCTGCCTTCAGGGGAGGTCTAGCCAGGTCCACATCCGTATTGCACATTCGCTATTGATGTGTTTCCAGGGGACATGGCTGGCAGTTGGGAAGGTAATGAGGAAGCAAATGCGATTAAAAAGGTCTTTATAGTTGCAGTGGACCTCGGATTAAATGAGCGCACACTTCTGGAACCCAATTCATCACACTGTTTATCCCCCGATGTGCTACAGACGCTGTGTTTTAATGGACCTTACTCCCATACACCCCTGCTCAGATATCACCAGACACAAACGACTAAACAGGAAGTCTCCATTTTCTGCGTGGGAACATCAGGAGAACTGATTCTATTTGATGACCACAGGCAGAAAAAAAATGCAGCGATTGGAGAGGAACGTGGGTGATGAATGAGGAAAATCTTAAGGTCTCACAAGCTCACGATCCATCGATCCATCTCCTCATATCTAAAGTACAGCATCCCTGTGAAGACAGCATACTACAGCAACATTCAGGACTTTTAGAATTTCATGTCATCAAAGATGAGGGTCGGCAGTCCACAGAGGTCGAACGGTTCATCCTTTACAAATGTCAAGTCACATAATATCAAAATCTGCCAAACACATACACGTGCTCCATCCTTAAAACGCAACTCACCATGTGAATGTAATATCACTAGAAGCAGAAAGGTCCTTAACGATTCTCACTGATTCTATTAACTTTATTCGCCACGTCCTCCTCCCTCATCCCTCGAAAGCAGAAAATCAAAAGCTGGATTTTGCCCTGTGGACAAAAGCTGTGCTAGAGGCCAGAAATACCCCGCAAGAGTTCAGCTGGAGTTTGAAAGATGCTGATGTGCCGCTTTTAAAAGCAACACCATTAGCAATAATCACTGTTGGCCCCAGTGGGGCATAGTCCAGTGGGCAATGCAAAAGCCTGGCAAAATATGCAAGACTTATAAAGCTAGTGTGTACAGGAGCATCGTACAGGCCGAGGGTGTGACTCTATATCCGAACAGAAAGGTTAGTACAGACCTCAGTAAAGCTGGTGTGTACAGGAGCATCACACAGACCGAGGGTGTGACTCTATATCCGAACAGAAAGGTCAGTGCATGCACGCTGAGATTACACCTTACAAGCGGGTGAAAAGATGAGGCCCATTTTAAATGATATTGCAGAGAGTTGTTGAACCTCACAGATTTGGGTGCGGTAGAAATCATGTGTTGCACTTTAGCAACATGGTCTTCACATGGTTTCTTACAAGCAGCAAGAGGTTTGAGAAAACCTGGCCATCATATCACACTTTTAGCAGCAGTACTGATCAAAATGACCCTCTGGTTCCATAAGCGACTATCAATATAAAATCACTGCTCTTCCAAATGAATCGCAGCAATCTATTGTAGCTGCAGCATGTGACAAACATTTTTACATAACATTACACAGTACAATTATGCCACCATATAATACAAAGACCAGTTTCATATTCCAGCCATAAAACCAAACTGATCAGCTGAAGCAAACCTAAAGAAAACATATAACACAAACCATCAAGTATGTTTCATCAAGTATGAAATTATTCATAATCGCAAATGCACTCTACTGAACCTCCTTATTGACCACAAGAATGAGTGTAATAGCATCGCATGAAGTTCACTGTGGGTCCACGGTTACCATGGGTACACTGTTACCAAGCATGCTGTTGACACTTTAGCAGGCTTCTCTTTTCCTTTTGGGTGAAACCATGTAAATCTCAAACACGAAATGTTGCTGAAATCATTTTACTGGCTTACTTCACTAAGTACAATCTACGCCATTCTGGGCATATCCATTGATATTCCTTTATATAAGCAGATTGGGCCACATAACAGATTCTCATGGAAGTCACCATCTGCACAGCAAAACATACAATGAAAACATGATGATGAGATTTCACGAGAGTCACTAAAATAACATTCTCTCTGTGGTTGTAAGATGCCAATCAGCATTAGGAGTACAAACATCTCGGGAAATATAAACATCCTACACAGAACTCTCGCCTACAACGAAAATTTTATCCCTCGCTCTGAAGAGAGATGGTACATCAAGCAGTTTCATCTTTTCCCTCGCCTCCCTCCTTCTTTTCTTCCTCTGAGATGATGCTTCATTCGTTAGAACAATCTCCATGTTTAAGACCGCCTCAATGGCACATCCTCAACTGCAGAACCCAAGCGATTGTGGCTCCATGACATGCAGATCAAAGCCGCTGACAGCAGAACGCCTTCTCCATTTTTATCGCTCTTTTCCCGCTCCCAGAATAAGGTTTAGGACCAGCTTCGGAATCTCAGAGGTGCTATTGCAGCTTTGTTACCATGAAATGTGGTAACCAGAGTGTCAGAACAATGAAATTCACATGAATAAACCTTTCCTGATCACCCAGAGTAACCATTCCTCAGTGATCAAAACAAAATAAAATAATTTGTATGCAGAGTCAAATTAATGATTATGGAGTCCATATCAGCCAGCTGGGACTCAAATATAGTTTTCAAGAACGGATTTAACTTGGAGCATTTAACTGCAAATTTTTTTTTTTTTTTTTTTTTTTTGCAGCAATGTTTGGCAAGGCATAAAAATATTCCCGTAAAATTTATTCTACACCTATATATCTGTCGACTCATATAGTAAATGTGATGTTTGCATACGACGCAGTTTTGAAAATGACGTACACTGCCCATCCAAAAAAATTCTTTAAAAATGTTGCTGTTTTGATTTAAACAAGCAAATACCCAGGAGGCTTAGATTCAATTATTATTGCATTGATGAATATGTTTTAGCTGGCAATAATTATTTTAATGTGACCGATTCAGTGCGTAACTTCTCATGACTGAAGTAACCATGTTAGGATATGTATCGCTTAGTTGTCGAAAAGATGTTACTGTGTTTCAAGAGGGTTAAATTGTTGACCAGCATCGAGCAGAGGAAACAGCTAAGGAGATCGCAGAAATCACTAGAATTGGGTTATGAACGGTCCAACAATTAATTAAAACCTAGAAGGATAGTGGCGAACAGTCAACTTTGCGGAAGAAATGGGTTGGAGAAAAATCATGACCTATCCTGATCGGAGATCATTAAAATGCTCAGTGAAGTCTCTTCTTTAAAAAAAAAAAAAAAAATCAACAGTAAAACTCATGGCCATGTTTAATTATGAGGGTAAGAACATATCCATGCGCTCGATGCAACAAGAACTTGCAGGACTGGGACTGAACTGCTGCATGGCCACAAGAAAGCCACTTACTAGTAAGGGTTATTGGAAAAAATAACTTAAATTTGCAAGGGAGCATAAAGATTGGATTGTAGAGCAATGGGAAAAGGTCATGTGGTCTAATGAGTTCAGATTTACCCTGTTCCAGAGTGATGGGCACGTCAGGGTAAGAAAGGAAGCCCATGAAGCGATGCACCCGTCATGCATAGTGCCCACTGTACAAGCCTCTGGAGGCAGTGTTATGATCTGGGGTTGTTTCAGTTAGTCAGGTCTGGGCTCAGCAACATTATGCAGCAATAAAATGAATTCAGATTACCTGAATATATTGAATGACCAGTTACCCATCAATGGACTTTTTAATCCCTGATGACACAGGCATATTCCAGGGTGACAGTGCCAAGATTCATCGGGCCACAATCCTGAAAGAGTGGTTCAGCGAGCATGAGGAGTCATTTTCACACATGAATTGGCATCTCAGAGTCCTGACCTTAACCAGCTGAAAGTGTTTGGGATGAGCTGCAGAAGGCTTAACGGTGTGATCTCAGTCTCACTCACCCATTGCTAATACAATATTGCAGCCAAAAATTAATGCAAATCTGGTTGGAAACAAATATAACGTTGCATAAGATTGTTGGAACAAAACCATGACGAATGTGTGCTATGATCAAAGCTAAAGGCGCCCAACAAAATACTGTGGTGTGCAACTTTGAGACAGACTGTATGTAATGCAGATAATGTGAGGCATCGTTCAGGAACCAGTCGCGAGAACACAGGATTGCAGGTAATGTGATTTTATTGAGCAAGGGGGGTAACCCCCGCAGGGCAGAAGGCAAAGGTACAGGGTCCACAATCCAAAAGTCACAATCCAGGAGGGCAGAAACAGAGTCGAAAACCAGGGCAGCAAACAGTACTCGTGGTCAGGCAAAAATAGTTTCGGTACACAGGCACAGGTTTGTCAGAAGCAAAAACCAAAAACCAGTGGGCGTAATCCAAACCGTTAACAGGGCAGCAATCACGAAAATCGTAGTCGGGCAAAAAAAGGGTTCGTAAACACAGATGCAACAATAATCCAAAATGCAGAGCCAAAAATCGTCAGACGGTCCAGTCAGAAGAGTAATACTATGAGTACAAGGCGAATACGAAAGCAGCACAGGTAAACAAGAGAAACATTCTGACAAGGAAGTGCTGTGAAAAGACACCTAATATACACTCCTGGGAGATCACATGATACATAGAACACAGGTGCAGGAAATGAGGCTAATTACAAAGGAAGCAAACATGGGGGAGAACCTAATCACATGAAATAGGCAAAAAGCCAAAACGCGGACAGGGAACACAAGACAGCCTATAGACAGAACAAACAGATCCGGTTAGGGGATTTCTCGCAGCGCACAGAGTGAGTGGCAGAACAGTGATTAGACAGGCGCAGAGAATCTGCTAGAAGCACAGCAAAAGTAAATTGAGTGAAGGCAAGAGGCGGAGACTAGAACAGGGGCGAATGCTGAGAGATCGTTAGTCAATTAGTAGAGTGCAGCTATACAATCCCTAGTGCTTGTTAGTAAGTTAGTACTATGTACAATGTTAGTCTTGGTTAGTAATTTAACAAAAACAACAAACTGTTAGTATTGGTTAGTAATCCAGAAAAAAGCAAGATGAAGGAAGTAAACGAGATTGGAAGGAATGGTTGAAAACCAGAATTCATTAAATCACCCGAAAGAGTGGCACGCAATACTGGGGCTGTGAGCAGACAAGAGACAAGAGACCAGACAGGGGGAGACAAAGTGCAATGCATGGTGATAACAAAAACATGGACCGGAGTGTAACTATGGTAAAATGCAAAACATGGAAAAACTAAACTAAGACAATACATGAACAATTCTAAGTTACCAAATCACAATACACATTTCAAAGAATAGTCAGACATTGCAGAAATCCAAATCCAAATCAGACAGAACATCAAAACATGGCAAAGCAGATCAGAATCATGACAGTCATAGCAGAATCATAACAGATAATGCATACCTGAGGGGATGGTCAATAATTGTGACAGAATTGTGGGTAAAATTAATCTACAGCATACATCTGTTTGGAAGACCACCATCAAACTGAATGTAAATGCTTGAGGGAGAGTACTGTATTTGCTGTTTAGTACATAAACCTGAGGGACTGAGCGACATCGTCAGCCTTATCAAAGAGTCTCAAGCAGTTCCGTTAATTAGCTTGCCGCTGAAATGCATCACGTGATGCACCAGAGTAATTATTTAAAACATGAAATAAGTACTTAACATTGTTTTGTAAGCTTCATAAACTGGGAGATTCGTAACCGGCACAAGTGGCGCGTTGAACCCTTTGTGGACCAGGTGCCCTGCAGGCGGACGGGGCTGGCCGTGTGCCTGAGGGGGACAGAGCGAATGCATCAGTAGGTGAGTAATAAACTGGGTCCGCTCCAGACTCCACACGTCGCTTCGCAGCGGCTTCTCAATCCGGCGGCTTACCAAAGCAAACACCGCACTCAATCAGCGCCGGGAGGAAATTAACGGAGGTAGTTCTCTCTCCTTCAGACGGCACGGCTCTCAGGAAGGCGGCCATAACCCAGAGACCCCGTCAGAAACCGGTCCTCAGCTAATCACAGCCGGCTGAGGTGCAGAGACCAGCTCTGCGTAACGCTACTGCAGACAATTAAATGGAGCGGCGGCCCGGGCGAGCCCTCCCGCTGTTCCTCTGTGCTTTTCAGCCGAGTATCTGTCTCTCTGTAAGAATTACCCAGTTTGAGTCCTCCGTGGCGGTAATGGAGCCGCGCATCAGATCCCGCGCCGTGCTACCAACAAAGGTTGAAAGACGCCGTCTGGAGCATCATAATTATTCATTAGAATTAAGCACTAATTAGTGCGGCGGTTTGGCGGTTTCAAAGGCTACAGTATCTCAGCGAGACGCGGCCCTCAGAGTTTCCTTCTATCCCGACCCAGAGCTGCGGCCGAGTGCTGGCGGCACCAGAGAGAGCCTCGCGGCCTCGAGAGCTGCAGATCGCCAGAGCACATCCCCATCGTTCCCTGGACATTACTGCCCAATTTCAGAATCATCATTAATTATTCATACCCTCAAAAAAGACACTTCAGAGCATCTGCTAGAAATATCACTGACGGAGAAATAAAAATACCCTTTTTTTTTCTTTCTTCACCCTCATCAGCCAGCTCAGGTGCGTCAGGGCGAAAACCAGCCAAAAATCACCCAAAAAGTCGAAACCTCACTGAAAAACGCAACAGTGACACCAGCTAACCCAGCAGCAGGCTGCAGATATAATGAAATAAATCACTCCAAAAATAGAAACGACCACAGCAATGAAAGTCACATCCCACTGCAGGAGAAAATGTCCTCCCTTATTTAGTGGAGCATCCAGGACAATGATGAAATATGAAGCCAAATTCTGTTCTGGAGACAGATTGTCTGTCCTTCCTGATTAGTGCATCATCGTCTACAAAGCACAAGCCAGAGACACAGGGTTCCCAAGTGCTTTTTATTCACAGCAACTATATCTGCAACATACATGTCCAAACTGACTCTATGATTAAAGACAAGACTTACTGGAGCATACTAAAAAGTCCACGTTCTCCAGGGAACTTGTCCTTGTTTTCTCTCAATTCTCCTGCATAGACTGCAGTGTGATGACATTATATAACACAATCTGGGCCATCCGGCCGTCTTTATTACAAGCTATTGTTGATTGAACACGCAGATAAATTGATTACCCTTTAAGACCACCCGATGGATGGGCCCCAGGATGAGTGTGGATCATTGGCTACAAACTCATCACCATAAACCAAACTGATTCCAGTGCTGCGTATGGACAAGAGTGGATAGCACTTTCCAGAAGGTCTGGAACATACAGGGAGGGTACGAGAGAACTTTATCAAAGAAAAAATGTGAGGCTTAACCCTTTGCATGCATATGCGCAAACACACACATGCGCCCGCAAACACACACACACACACACACACACACACACACACACACACACACGCACACACATGCACACACACACACACACACACACACACACACACACACACACACACACAAGCTTACGGCAAGGACTCAAGGACACAGCCTGTACCCCCTCAGCAGTCCCACCAAAGCCATCCTCTGTGCAGCTTCACACAGTTATGCTACAGAGGCTAAACTCTGGGTGTGTTTGCAAACCAGCCCTCTAGGGAGAGGAGCGAGGGAACAGTGGCTAGCATTCTTCAACTTTTTACCCCAAACCGAATCCGGCAATATAATTGAGAACCAAACACCGTGAGAAGGAGCAGTAGTGGAACATAATTATGCAGCCACAGAGGGCTCAGAATGTGACAGAAGGTATGCATTAGGCCCACACTAAGAGCAGAAGTCCATTTAGAGCAAAGAGGCCGGATTAGGGGCAGGAGACAGGGGTATAAACAGTGCTCAGTGTGGGATGGATGTTAATGGCACACATAGCCAAGGCTTTACTGAAAACCAGGCTGGGCTCTCAGCTGCAGTCAGTCCACCCTGATGCGTGTGTCTACTTCAGGAGATGAAGACCAGCTGACAGGACAGAAGAAGCTATTTAGCAACTCCTGCTCAGTTGAGAGCCAATGGTGGCTCATACAGGGACCCCCTGTGCAGCCAGTTAAACAGTCACCAGGAGAAGCAAGGCTGTATTGTGGTTATAGGGACCACTGGCTTAGCAATTGACATAAACTCTGAAGAATCTCTATGCATCTCTATAAATCCTCCGAGAGAAAGCTTAAGGGCCAGATCTTAGAGGTTTAATAGCATCTGTGATTACTTCATTTTCTTTTATTTTTCATTTTTGTCCAACATAAAACTTTATAACCTGGTCCCAAATGGAGAGGAGTAACACATCTCTAGAATAAATGTACTATTTTTACCTTCGATGCCAATTTGAAATGAGGTCTCTAACCGCTGTATGTAATGTGAATATTATCAACCAGTAATGGTAACAGCAACAGTCAAGTCCACAGGTACTTAGACAACAGATTTTTGAGGGGTTTTTTTAATAGTATTGTATGACCAAAGTAGGAATTTAAATCATTTTTATACACAGCCCTGTTTTAAGAATTTGGCAGAATCTGAGCAGATGATACATCCCTTAATTGCACTGCTTCTGTGAATAGCCACACAGTGGCAGCCATACATGCCCACAGTAGAACACTACCACTCTTCACAGATGAGGTGGGATGTTTGGGTTCGTGAGCAGTTCCTTCCTTCTCCATACTCTTCTGTACCCATCGTACGGGTAAAAGTTGATTTAGTCTCATCTGCCTGTTGAAGGTTGCTCAAGAACTGCACAGGCATTTTATGTATGTTTTCTGGCTGTATTCCTGATGTACACATATTCTGGTTCGGTTGATATCCTTCTGAATTGACTCAGGTGATGTCTTCTTTTAACTGCAGGCATTTTCACAGACACTAACTGGGAGGGTGTTCTAGATCTGGCCGACTGTTATGAGGAGGCTGTCTTCACCAGGGTGTGAATTGTTCAGTCTAGCACCAGACCTCTTATCTGTGGTCCTCTTGGCCTTTTGTTGTTCCTGTGCTCATGTTTGCATTTTTTTCTTTTTATGAATGTTCCACAGTTAATGTTTTTGCAATTTTAGGAGAGGATATGGGAGTATGACCCGAGGCCAGTGAGACAGGAGCAGGTCAACATTGTGGTACTAAGTGCACATGTCCTGACTGTCCTCTAACAAACCGCTCCCTCAGCAGCAACGCTCACCTGTCAGGTAAAGCAGCTGAACTGACCCAGGATCAGGCCTCTCTCCCCTGCACTCTGCACAGGCTCCATGCAGATCAATCCCCCCTCACGTCCATAAAGAGAGTCAAGAACACTTTGCCCAGGGATACATTTACACAAAATATCACGCACCTGCCAATGCGTCCCTACAAACACAATCTAATCCAAATACTTCCTCCTTTCCCTCGCTGTCAGGAGCGATACTCAGTGAGAACCACTCCTTCGAGATTCAGTCCCGCTTTCCATTAAAACTGACATTTCATCTACATCAAACCCTCAGGGAAAACCGAGACAAAAGCAGAAAAAAACGCTTCTAACGTGGAACATTAGAGTGAGACCGTCTGTTTCACAGCTCGTTCCTTATCCTATATCAGAGGAGATCATTTACAGTTATCACTCCAGAATCTGTGTCATCATATTTGCAGTCTCCTCTCACATTATTAATGCCAAGCACTGCGTATATTCACTGTCATGATCTGCTCTAATTGTGCTAAGGAACAAAGAGTTGCTTCTTAGCAGAGCCTAAAGCTCATTGGTTTCCAAATGTCACTGCTGAGCACTGTGGAGAGCCAATGGCGACGCTCTCCATTTAATGAGGATTCAGCTCAGTGAAAAATCCCATTGAGTCCTTAGATAAGGACACCATTTCTGTTCACTTACTCAAGCACAGATTACGCTGAGCGTGCAGCCCATAAGAAACAATGAGGTCACACCAGCAGTCCTTGAGACTCCACTCCTCAGTGATACGGACCGACTAACACTGCAGTCAGAATTACAATATGGTCAACTGCAACTTTTCCTCACAATATTTTTCATGAAATGTCCTTGGTACCACTGCCCTTACACCCCTGTTCCTCAAATCACGGTCCTTTAGGGCCAAGAACGCTGGTTTTCCTCCCTCCCTGTACCTGGGAGTCAGGTGTGAAGCCAGTCTGGCCAATCAGCAGTGCTAATTGCTGAGTTAATTGCCCAGGAGGATAGAAAACCAGGGCTGGATTTAGATCAGGATTAAAAAATCCCCGTTTTACACCATGCTGCCATTAGGTGCCAAAATTCCATGGTATCTACCTGCATTTCCTCAGTTCCGTAAGATAATTATGCGTGAATATGACACGCCTGGACTCAATGAGGATGGACAGTGCTCTTTGCAGAAATCTGTTCGAGGAATATCAGTAGCAACAGGTCCCAGGGAACGCCAGAGAGATGCTGGATGATGACTCAAGGGTTGGTGCTTTAGCACAGCTAAGCTACAGCATTGCATTCTGAACACAGTGAAATCACTGTTTCTAATTGTTTTCATATAGAGTCATTTATCATGAAAATCTACATTCAGCAACATGATAGACCGCACTTCTTACCTAATGCGTGTGGACATGGATTTGCACCAGAAAATTCATTGTTCATCTCATTTACCTGCTATAATATAAAGAAGACCAAATGTAAATTTTTATCCCTTAGAGCGCTGAAATAAAAAAAATACATATATGTACATAAATTTAATTGTCTTGTGCTGTTGAAAACCTATCATGTGGCGACTTGTTTAAAAGAGCTTCCACAGGGGAGCTCTTTTTAAACAAGTTACTGCATGATAGGTTTTCACCAGCTTTGATTTTGATATCTTACATCAATGAGTGACAATAGCTGCATTTAGTGCTTTAGTAGGGTTAATGCTAACTACATGGCCAACGTCACGGCATATTTGTACAAGACCATAATGCTATGTAAAACAGACATTTTGATGCAATTATACTCCGTTTTGGCCACACATCTGAAAGCAGAAAGCCTCGTATACAATTTCATGGACTGCTTACCAACAGTATCTGCTGAATGTAAGGTTTAACATCACTATAAAGTGCATAGCAAGCAGCAGCATTACTGTAGATGTAATTAAAACAGTGGATTTTACTGCGCACCCCCTGCATCGTGTCTGACTGCAAAACCGGTCTGGCAATGAGAAGCTGAGGAACTCCGAACACCCAGACAGAATGAAACGGTGATTATGTTCACCAAAGCTGAGGGGAAACAGTTAGCACATCGACGATTGTGGGAACAGAATCCAGGCGTGAAAAGAGCTCTGGAACTAATATTTACATGATGAGTCCGACCCACGTCTCTGTCCTCAGTCGCAGTCGACCACACCAGAAATCAGGTCAAAGTCAAGGCCAGAGTGACTATCTAGCAGAATGAACACAAAAATTTTTATGTCAGTTGTTAACTTTCTCATATAGGGGAGGAAACCGTGACGAACAATGGCCCAGACTGCACCACTCAATCAACAGTTATGAAAACCGTACATTCAGTCCTGATTTCTGCGGTTGGAAGAAGGCAGTCTGAAGAAAGGCTTGGGAATGGGATGACTTTGTTGCTAAAACGTAGCACAGCAGGATTTGACGATAGCTTCAGTGCTAGCTCAACCGAACGAGGTTAGTTTGTTTTCGATCACATAATTCACGGTCTGGCTAAATGTGAAACAGATGGGAAAGTAATACGGAAAAGGAGTTTCCGTGCTTTTCTTCATGGAGAGTTACGTTTTTCCCAGAATCACGGCAGATGCCTCAAGAACAGCCGCTCTCTCCAGGATGAGGCACTTTGAGAGTTTTCGTTTTTATTTCAGGCCACACGCTGAAGCGGGACAGAAGCCCAAGATCATATCAGCAGTGATCCTCCCATAACTGAAATAGATGGAAGGTTTATTGCAGATTCAGGAGCTCTGAATGTTTAACTACACACACCACCCTGTCGCCATATTCGACCAAACTAAATCTCATCCGATATCAACTAGTTTCTGTAAACCCAGCAATTACTTCAAATGTTGAGATCTGAAGTACTTATATTACACTTTTTATTCTCCAAAATCTTACACCAGTCATTGGGCTTAACAGTTATGTGTGACATTAGGCATAAAAATGCTAACATTTGTCTTTCATAGAATGATCTGAAGTAATAACAAAAGTACTAGAATGACAGGCCCCTTTATAAAGACTGTATCGTACTGTACTAATCCTCTCCACCCCACTGTTCACAAAGGACTGGTTAAGCTCTTCCTGTTACTGAACTTTATCCCAAAGGTGGAACAACCACAAGTTTTAGAGCCCCTAAAATGCTGAATAATTTACGACAGTTTGTACATGAGTCGATCTCAATATTTCAGTACAACAGACTGAATCTCTCTTGATCAAAGCGCAGTCATGCTCTACGGTACCCAGCCTCCGTAAGAAGGCCGATGAGTTCACCAGACCAGTTCCCCGAAAAGGCTATCGATTTTTCAGATGATTAACTCTTACTGTTGCACACCAGGTTTATACAGCCAGTCGTTTTCGTTTCATAATTCACTAGCACCCTGGAGAGGGATCACGCCACAGTCTTCTGAACTTTACCATGTGTTACGGCACAACAGCTACACGATTTGCTGGCTCCATTCTAATCATTTTATTTCCTGATTCCACCTCACCTGGCAGCTTCCAGAGCACCATAGACCAGATCTATAATGCCAATCCAGTCCCCAAGCTACACAGAGACTGACCGCATTTTGACTGATGTCACTATCTACTATTGGAAAGAGGTTTCACGCTTTCTTTCAATATCTGAATAAGTACCCAATGCGAACAATAAAATAAAGGACATACTGTATAGGATCAGGAACATTTCAATATTTGTGTCTGTAATGTTCTGGCCGGCCGTAATCCTGTCTGTGTTATTACATGACTTTTGTCATATTAGCTATTTCTGTCATTTTGTGATGACATTCTTTTGTGTCGTGACTTTATGAGATTTTATGTTACTATAATTGGATTCTTCTTGGGTAATCTCTGCAGTGTAATGTCGTGCTCTTTGAGCAAGAAGGCTGCAGTACCTTACATTCTGTTCTATTCTCGCTATTCATAATTGCTTTCATGTTTTATGTGCCAGGTGTTCAGGGGTTATCCTACACTGTATATCAAATTAGATGTTACTGATTCATTGACAATGACCTGTCAAACCCTCTGTGCATCTGTAGGGAGAGCAGTGATGATATTTAAATTAGTGTGAGTCTTTAATTCCTTGCCATGATTAAAGCCTGTGCCATTTTCCCTCTCGTACACTAACAGGCACTTTGCACAGATCTATGCGTGCTGCCTGATTCCCTCGTGGCCTCAGGATCTTTTAGCGATGCCTTGATAGTGGCAATTCCCCACATGAAAGGATTAGAATGATCCTCAGGCTGCCTTCGTGTCAGAAAACACAAGCATATCTGCTGTCACACTGATGTGCAGAGTGTGATCATCACACACGGATCAGATAGGACAGAGAGAGAGAGAGAGAGAGAGAGGGAAGGAGAGAGGTAGAGGGAGGATGAGAGGGGGAACGAGTGAAGAGGAGAGAGAGAGCACAAGTGCAGGAGAGGGAGAGAGAAAGAGGGGGAAGGAGAGAGAGGGAAGGAGAGAGAGAGAGAGAGAGGAGGAGGAGGAAGCTGTAGGTGTCACCAGTGCAAACACTGTTTCACTTCCCTCCTGCCTGACAGTGCAGTGATGTTGGTGAGACGCCTCTCTCATCAGTGTGAGGTCAGGTGACCCTGCTCCTGTATGTGTGAGGTCAGGTGACCCTGCTCCTGCGTGTGTGAGGTCAGGTGACCCTGCTCCTGCGTGTGTGAGGTCAGGTGACCCTGCTTGCTCCTGTGTGTGTGAGGTCAGGTGACCCTGCTCCTGCGTGTGTGAGGTCAGGTGACCCTGCTTGCTCCTGTGTGTGTGAGGTCAGGTGACCCTGCTCCTGCGTGTGTGAGGTCAGGTGACCCTGCTCCTGCGTGTGTGAGGTCAGGTGACCCTGCCCCTGTGTGTGTCGGAGCTCCCTGACACTCCTACGGGAAGGGACTCCCTCTTGGAGTATTTTGGGATGCTCTACGCTGCGTCACATCAGGGCTCAATTCAGCGCCTCGCATCCCTCTGTGCCAATCAACAGCAGAGGAATTTTGGGGATGCAAGTTTTTTGCCCTCAGACAGTCAGAGCTAACTGACATCAGACAAAGAATCAGAGAAATATACTGCTGTTATGATGAAATTTTGAGACTAATAACGTCAAGCACCAAAAATAGCAAAAAGATTGTCTTACAAACATTCACCTCATCTTCCTGTTCTTAATAGATCTTTCCCAGCACACCAAGGGTTAAACAAGAGATTGTTCTCAGCTGATTTGCAGGGTTTAGTCACTCAGCTGTCACAGTCCCATTCCCTTGTTTACTGAAGACACTTTTCACAAACTGTCTCTAAGAGCCGGTCATGTGGTGAGCAGTTCTCCCAGCGAGCCTTTCGTGTGGAGAGCCAGTCTCAAGGTGTGCTGGTTATGTGGTGAGCCGGTCATGTGGTGAGCCGTTGTTGCAGTGAACCGGTGTTGTAGTGAGCTGGTCATGTGGTGAGCCGTTGTTGTGGTGAGCCAATCATGTGGTGAGACAGTCATGTGGTGAGCTGGTGTTGTGGTGAGCTGGTCACGAGGAGAGCTGGTCTCGCCACCACATAACACATCTGCACAGATGTCAGTTATGTTTAGAGATGACAGGATGGAAACACACATGCGCACTATCAGTTACAGGCCCCAGCTGCATGGGAGCTCAGCTCATGTAGCGAAGCCCAGCCGTGGCAGGAGAGCGAGAGAGAGCTGTGGGGTTAAGGAAGCTCAGCTCGTGTAGCGAAGCCCAGCCGTGGCAGGAGAGCGAGAGAGAGCTGTGGGGTTATAGAAGCTCAGCTCATGTAGCGAAGCCCAGCCATGGCAGGAGAGCGAGAGAGAGCTGTGGGGTTATAGAAGCTCAGCTCGCGTAGCGAAGCCCAGCCGTGGCAGGAGAGCTAGAGAGAGCTGTGGGGTTATGGAAGCTCAGCTCGTGTAGCGAAGCCCAGCCGTGGCAGAAGAGCTAGAGAGAGCTGTGGGGTTATGGGAGCTCATCTCATGTAGCTGAAGCCCAGCCGTGGCAGGAGAGCTAGAGAGAGCTGTGGGGTTCAGCTCGTGGGAGCTCAGCTCAGGAGCGCTAGAGAGCTGTGGGGTTAAGCCCATGTAGTGAAGCCCAGCCGTGGCAGGAGAGCGAGAGAGAGCTGTGGGGTTAAGGGAGCTCAGCTCGTGTAGCGAAGCCCAGCCGTGGCAGGAGAGCGAGAGAGAGCTGTGGGGTTATGGGAGCTCAGCTCGTGTAGCGAAGCCCAGCCGTGGCAGGAGAGCGAGAGAGAGCTGTGGGGTTATGGGAGCTCAGCTCAGCTCCAGCCGTGGGCAGAAGAGCTAGAGAGAGCTGTGGGGTTATAGAAGCTCAGCCGTGGCCCAGGTGGCAGGAGATCGAGAGAGCTGTGGGGTTATGGGAGCTCAGCTCGTGGGCCCAGCCGTGGCAGGACAGCAAGAGAGAGCTGGGGGTTAGCTCATTTTGTGGAGTGAAGCCCAGCCGTGGCAGGAGAGCAAGAGAAAGCTGTGGGGTTATGGGAGCTCATTTTGCGTGCTCCAGCCGTGGCCGGAGAGCGAGAGAGCTGTGGGGTATGGGAGCTCAGCTGTGGCTCAAGCCCAGCCGTGGCAGGAGAGTGAGAGAGAGCTGTGGGGTTATGGAAGCTCAGCTCGTGTAGCGAAGCCCAGCCGTGGCAGGAGAGCGAGAGAGAGCTGTGGGGTTATGGGAGCTCAGCCGTTTGTGGAGGTTATGAAGCCCAGCCGTGGCAGGAGAGCGAGAGAGAGCTGTGGGGTTATGGGAGCTCAGCTTTGTGGCGAAGCCCAGCCGTGGCAGGAGAGCGAGAGAGAGCTGTGGGGTTAAGGGAGCTCAGCTCGTGTGTGGCAGCCCAGCCGTGGGTGGAAGAGCTAGAGAGAGCTGTGGGGTTATGGGAGCTCATCTCATGTAGCGAAGCCCAGCCGTGGCAGGAGAGCGAGAGAGAGCTGTGGGGTTATGGGAGCTCAGCTCGTGTAGCGAAGCCCAGCCGTGGCAGGACAGCAAGAGAGAGCTGTGGGGTTATGGGAGCTCATTTTGTGGAGTGAAGCCCAGCCGTGGCAGGAGAGCAAGAGAAAGCTGTGGGGTTATGGGAGCTCATTTTGCGTAGCGAAGCCCAGCCGTGGCGGGAGAGCGAGAGAGAGCTGTGGGGTATGGGAGCTCAGCTCGTGTAGCGAAGCCCAGCCGTGGCGAGAGAGTGAGAGAGAGCTGTGGGGTGAATTCCTCTGCTGGCTGGCACGACATAGAGCGCTGCGCTCAATGAAGTGACACACAGGGAGAGATGATTAGACAGACAAAGGGATATTTTGAGAGGAAAATGAGCGAGCACTTAGCAATTAAACAATTAAACAGCTCCATTCTGCTGAAGGAGGAGAGAGTGCGAGATGCCACCAGACCCCCATACAAACAGAGAAAAATGAGTTTTTAATTTAGCTGCATTATAAATGGGACTTGAGAGATGATTAATTGTCTAATTGGCCATTTGAGAATGTCGCTTGTTCCCTGGGATGGGTTCATGTCCCATATATGCTGCGGAGAGCAGTAACTCTCAATATGGTTCTGATGAATTGGACTGACAGCGAAAACAAAGTGCGATACTCCTGCTTGCCTGCAATAGAGTGGTCCATAGAGCTGTTGTGTGTGTGTGTGTGTGTGTGTGTAAGTGTGTTGGATTGTGCTTAGTGTTAGGTGAGTGTGTGTGTGTGTGCGTGTGCTTGTTGTGCTTTTTTTTTTTTTTTTTTTTTTTTTTTTTTGCCCGCCACCACCCCCCCTCTTTGGAGGACAACTTTGTTTTTATTTTCAGATGACAAAAATGCAGATTAAAACAGCAAAATTAGGTTTGTAAAGAAAAAAGGAAGAAAAAAAACATAGATATATAGTACATTAAGGAAAAAAAAAAAAAAAAAGAAAAAAGAAAATAATAATAATAATTACAACAAAAGAGATACCTCAACTTGAATAACAGTAAATAAATGCAAAATTTAATGTAAATTAAATATTTAACATTGGTGAATGAAGTGTGTAACAGATAGGAAACGGGGGGGGGGGGCGTGTATCAATGGCAGATGTGTAAATGTTTATTGTGTGAGGTGCGGCTTTTACATATACACAAATGGACACATAAACAGACAGACAGATAAAATGACGGACAGAAGTTGATAACTAAATGTAAATGTTGTGTGTGTGTGTGTGTGTGTGTGTGTGTGTGTGTGTGTGTGCTCAGTATGTGGCGTGTGTGTATGTGTACATGCACACGAGCATATGTCTTCATAATAGGAATATATTTATTTATATTATAGTTAATAGGTATAATAATTATAATCAAAATTAGTTATTGTGGTAGAAATTGTTAAGGTAGCAACACTTATTTTTTAGTAAAGCTAATGACGAGCCCAAATGATGGCAGCAACAACAATCAATGATTATTATAATAATAATAATGACGGTTAATAACAATAATAATAATAATAAGAAGAAGAAGAACAATAATTGCTATATCACTATTACATCCATAACAATAATAATAGAAAATTTAAGAATAATGAGAACAATTACAATAACATAAATAGCATTATTAAGTATTAAATATTAAGAAGGCACAGGGCCCGTGACCCCACCACCCCTGGCCCCCGGCCAACCCCCCACCCCATCCCGGACGCCACCCACAGCCCCGCCTGCCCTTCTACCCCTTCCTCTTTTTTTTTTTTTTTCCCTCTCCTTTTGGGGGGATGTGACTCAGCTAGTGTAGTGCATTAAAAAGTGAGAATGTGACGAGAAGACAACCAAAGGCCAGCCCCTACGGTGCCCCACTTGCCCTATTCTTTGGTGTTTTTTTTTTTTTTTTTTTGGATTGAAGATGGTGTATAACATATACGAGAGACAAAAAAGGCAAAGGCAAACGGCATTAGCCAGGCGTGAGGATTGGAAGAAGGCTGAGAGGAAAAGGCACAGGCCACAGAGCCCATGTTGCCCCCCTGACCAAATAGTGATAACAGCAATCATACATTCACCATTGTAGTTTAGCAACTGTACATTTATCATTTCTTGTCAATATTATTATTGCTGCCCCCGTCACCCCATGCCATTAAATCATTATTTTATCATTTATAAGTAAAGATTTGTAGATTGTAGTGTTATGAGTCATAGACTTACAGAGCAATTATTTATATGTATGTTTTTATGCTTGAATGTATGCATGTGCATGTATGCTTGAATGTATTTTGTGTTTGTTTGTATGTATGTATGTGTGAATGTAAACATGCACATAAATGAGTAATTGAATAAATGAATGAGCTTAACGTCATTTGAGATTGGTTCCCAGGCAAAAGAGGTGTATTGCTTTGCCAGATTAGGTTTTGTAAAAAATGAGAGGGGACCAGATGGACGGGGGTTCTGTTGTATGCTGTTGGGTGGGTCGGATGTTGTGTTTTCCATAGTAATGTGATCCATCAGATAATTCTTCCATTGATTGATGTTTGTGTTGTTTTTTGATTTCCAGTTCATGAGGATTGTTTTCCTGGCAACAGTTAGGGCTATTAGAAGAATTTTTTTATTTGGTCTTGTCAAATTTGTAATTGTTGTGTCACCTAGTAAGCAGAGTGGGGGGGATAGAGGGATGTGACAGCCAAAGAGATCAGAGAGTGAATTTGTGACCTTTTCCCAAAACTGCTGAATAGGTGTGCAGTGCCAAATAGCGTGGATATATGTGTTTGTTGTGCTTAATGTTTGGGATGTGTGTGTGTATGTGTGTGCATACGCGCGTGTGTGTTTGTTGTGCTTAATGTTAGGGATGTGTGTGTCGCTGTCTGTGTGTTGGACTGTGCTTAGAGTTGTGTTGCATTGTACTTAGCGTTAAAGATTGCGTGTGGGTGGGTGTGTTTGTATGTGTGTTGGATTGTGCTTAGGTCTGTGTTGGATTGCGCTTAGTGTGAGAGGTATGTGTGTGTGTGTGTGTGTGTGTGTGTGTGTTTGTATCGTGCTTACAGTATCACTGAGCATTAGCACCGTGGCTAGTTCTCCTTGAACAGCACAGAGATTTAGTGAAGTGATAAATAGCATTAGATATAGTGTGCATGGCAGAACTCTCATGCACATGCATGGATAATTTTCAAAGACATTATTTCCCTACACACCCTTATTGCCCTGCATATTTACACAAATATGTTTTTTAAAGCAGCATTAGTCTGCAGAACAGAGGCAAATTAAAGCGCACCCAACTGTGATTCGAGGTTCAAGCATCAGGTCAACCATTTTAATGCAACTTAAAAACCATTAAAATGTTTGTTTCGGCTGGACAAATCAAGTAAGTGTAGGAAATCTCTTCCCTCATGCGAGATCAGTACTTTTATACTCTATTTGAAACCCAAGATAAACATGGGAGCACTACCCCTGCAGGGAGAATATTACTGAATATGACTGTACAGCCCAGTACACAATACTCCAGTTTAGCTCCCTCACCACCAGTTCTCCCAGTGCCCACTGCATCCCAGTCCAGTAACGTAAGTGGAGTCTCTGTAATGTCTGCACTGCGGAGTAACATAAGAGGAGTCTCTGTAATGTCAGCACTGCGGAGTAATGTAAGAGGAGTCTCTGTAATGTCTGCACTGCCGAGTAACGTAAGAGGAGTCTCTGTAATGTCTGCACTGCGGAGTAACGTAAGAGGAGTCTCTGTAATGTCAGCACTGCGGAGTAATGTAAGAGGAGTCTCTGTAATGTCTGCACTGCGGAGTAACGTAAGAGGAGTCTCTGTAATGTCTGCACTGCAGAGTAACGTAAGAGGAGTCTCTGTAATGTCAGCACTGCGGAGTAATGTAAGAGGAGTCTCTGTAATGTCTGCACTGCGGAGTAACGTAAGAGGAGTCTCTGTAATGTCTGCACTGCGGAGTAATGTAAGAGGAGTCTCTGTAATGTCTGCACTGTGGAGTAACGTAAGAGGAGTCTCTGTAATGTCTGCACTGCGGAGTAACGTAAGAGAAGTCTCTGTACTGTCCGCACTGCCGAGTAACGTAAGAGGAGTCTCTGTACTGTCTGCACTGCGGAGTAACGTAAGAGGAGTCTCTGTAATGTCAGCACTGCGGAGTAACGTAAGAGGAGTCTCTGTAATGTCTGCACTGCAGAGTAACGTAAGAGGAGTCTCTGTAATGTCAGCACTGCGGAGTAACGTAAGAGGAGTCTCTGTAATGTCAGCACTGTGGAGTAACGTAAGAGGAGTCTCTGTAATGTCAGCACTGCGGAGTAACGTAAGAGGAGTCTCTGTAATGTCTGCACTGCGGAGTAACGTAAGAGGAGTCTCTGTAATGTCAGCACTGCGGAGTAACGAAGAGGAGTCTCTGTAATGTCAGCACTGTGGAGTAACGTCTGTAATGTCAGCACTGCGGAGTAACGTAAGAGGAGTCTCTGTAATGTCGTAAGCACACTGCGGAGTAACGTAAGAGGAGTCTCTGTAATGTCAGCACTGTGGAGTAACGTAAGAGGAGTCTCTGTAATGTCTGCACTGCGGAGTAACGTAAGAGGAGTCTCTGTAATGTCTGCACTGCGGAGTAACGTAAGAGGAGTCTCTGTAATGTCTGCACTGCGGAGTAATGTAAGAGGAGTCTCTGTAATGTCTGCACTGCGGAGTAACGTAAGAGGAGTCTCTGTAATGTCTGCACTGCAGAGTAACGTAAGAGGAGTCTCTGTAATGTCAGCACTGCGGAGTAACGTAAGAGGAGTCTCTGTAATGTCTGCACTGCGGAGTAACGTAAGAGGAGTCTCTGTAATGTCTGCACTGGCGGAGTAAGTAAGAGGAGTCTCTGTAATGTCTGCACTGCCGAGTAATGTAAGAGGAGTCTCTGTAATGTCTGCACTGCGGAGTAACGTAAGAGGAGTCTCTGTAATGTCTGCACTGCCGAGTAACGTAAGAGGAGTCTCTGTAATGTCTGCACTGCGGAGTAATGTAAGAGGAGTCTCTGTAATGTCTGCACTGCGGAGTAACGTAAGAGGAGTCTCTGTAATGTCTGCACTGCGGAGTAACGTAAGAGGAGTCTCTGTAATGTCTGCACTGCAGAGTAACGTAAGAGGAGTCTCTGTAATGTCAGCACTGCGGAGTAACGTAAGAGGAGTCTCTGTAATGTCTGCACTGCGGAGTAACGTAAGAGGAGTCTCTGTAATGTCAGCACTGCGGAGTAACGTAAGAGGAGTCTCTGTAATGTCAGCACTGCGGAGTAACGTAAGAGGAGTCTCTGTAATGTCTGCACTGCAGAGTAACGTGAGTCTCTGTAATGTCAGCACTGTGGAGTAACGTAAGAGGAGTCTCTGTAATGTCAGCACTGTGGAGAGTCTCTGTAATGTCAGCACTGCGAGTAACGTGAAGAGGAGTCTCTGTAATGAACGTAATGTCTGTAATGTCAGCACTGCGGAGTAACGTAAGAGGAGTCTCTGTAATGTCTGCACTGCGGAGTAACGTAAGAGGAGTCTCTGTAATGTCTGCACTGCAGAGTAATGTCAGCACTGCGGAGTAACGTAAGAGGAGTCTCTGTAATGTCTGCACTGCAGAGTAACGTAAGAGGAGTCTCTGTAATGTCTGCACTGCAGAGTAATGTCAGCACTGCGGAGTAACATAAGAGGAGTCTCTGTAATGTCTGCACTGCAGAGTAACATAAGAGGAGTCTCTGTAATGTCAGCACTGCGGAGTAACGTAAGAGGAGTCTCTGTAACGTCTGCACTGCGGAGTAACGTAAGAGGAGTCTCTGTAATGTCTGCACTGCGGAGTAACGTAAGAGGAGTCTTTGTAATGTCTGCACTGCGGAGTAACATAAGAGGAGTCTCTGTAATGTCAGCACTGCGGAGTAACGTAAGAGGAGTCTCTGTAATGTCAGCATTGCGGAGTAACGTAAGAGGAGTCTCTGTAATGTCTGCACTGCGGAGCGAGTCCTTCATAAGCCCACTGTGGGCACCAGGCGCAGCCACATCCTGTCAGTCGAGCATCAGCATCTGTGATGAGTCGTATGAATCCTGCGTAATGCAATATGGCTCTTAACTGCATAAAGCTCACCTGCAGCTCCAGCCACACATATTCCCATGGAAATGCTTTGTTTTTAAATTGAATCTCATTCTCTCTCTCTCTCTCTCTTCTCTCTGTCTTTCATCATTTCAACAGAACTGAAAGTCAGAACTGTAGAAATTTTTAATTTATTTACCAAGAAAGCATGTGACCATGAAATCTCACAGTATTCAAGTGCTAACGTTTCGATGAAAAAAACTCCCATACAATAGGCGTGTGCCCAAAGCTCAATACCCAGTTCACCCAAAGCTTAATACTTAATTCTCAACCACATATAAAGAAAATCAATTCTTAAGTTTATTCCTTTAATATCCTTTTTGAAGGCAAGATAGGCAAACCTATTTTAAGGATTATTTAACATCAGCCGCAATGCATTCTATTCTTTGTGTCATTTTCCTTTCAAAAGTCATTACTAGTCACCTATCTCAACGCTCTTCTGTAGAAATGTGTCATAAAAGAAAACTCACTGTCAGCACATCATCGCACTATTCACAGCTCCAGTGCTTTAGTGCTGACATAAGCTATTAATATTTCTAATGTTATTTAGAACTAATGGACTGCCAGCTCCAAGCTGCCTGACAGCAGCCGTGGTCCAGGCTGCACAGTTAGTTTCCATCTCATAAGAGGCTCTGGAAAAAATTCTCATTTTTTGTCACAGATGCTCATTTCGGCATCCAGTTGCCGTAGAAAAGAATGAAAATTGAAAAAGTCAGAAATTTAAGAACAGTAATAACTGCTTGAGCAGGAAACATGAATCAGCCAGGGGTGCCTTTCCTAAAAGCGTATATGCTAAGTTAGCTGCTTACATAGTTCATCTATTCACAGCAAGTGGTTCCAACTATGTAAGTTAGCATATGCTTTTTGGAAATGCACCCCAGTCACGACCCTAGCTGCATCCAAAATGGCTCCATCCTACTCCTTGTTTGCTTTAAGAAATAAAAAAATAAAATCATTATAGGGCCATTTTATGTGGGGTCTCCCTGTTCTGAATTGGCTTCCACATGTGCTTTAGTGCAGTAGGCTGATTTGCTGGAATTATATTGCCGGTGGATATGAAGGCCTAAGTGAAGGATTCTGGGCCCTACATGTACTGCCCTCTTTATCAGGGTATATTGCACCCGTCCCCAGCCACCTGTCAATGATATTTTCACAGAAATATGGGCAGAAGTTCGACATGGTTAGTAGTTCACCATTACAAGGATGTGATATTGTATTATGAGGTTAGTTCTGAAACATACTCTTGGACATGCTGAAAAATGGCTTAATTCAGCAAGCAAATGCAGTGAGCACCATAATTCATTGGACAATTACAGTTTTATTTTGGTTCTGTTCTCCAGCTCTTTGAGTCTGAAAGGATACAGTAACACTGAGGCTGAAGTGCAACTGTCAGCTTTGATTTGAGGTGTTTCCATCCATATCGGTTGATCCTTTTAGAAATGACGGCGCCTTTCGTACAGTCTTCCCATTTCCAGGGGCTTGAAAACATACTGGATAGCAAATATAGATGCCAGCGGCCATAAATTCAGAAATTTAATTGCTAAATAATTCTGTAATTGAATTTCCAACTGTCTTGCTTCACTGAAATAAATTTTCCCAGTCCCTGTGACACAAATACTGAGTTATAAAGCCTTAAATAGGCTCATGCACAACAAATAAAAATTGACATTATTTGTATTATGCATACTTAATGTAGAGTAATCATTTATAACTCTTGGTCACATACCATTTACTAGAAATGACTGCTTGAAGTGTGTGACACACAGACATCAGCAGACGCTGGGTATCTTCCCTGCTGATGCTCTGCCAGGTCTGTACTGCAGCACCTTCACTTCCTGCTTATTTTAGGGACTTTTTACCTTCAGTCTCCTCTTCAGTGTGTAAACAACACTTTCATCTGAATTCAGATCTGGTGATTGACTCAGAAGCAACAAAAAAGGTGTCCCTGTCCAATTAATTTTGGTGCTCACTGTGTGTGTTTGATCAGAGTTAGCAGCACTGACAGACCTCAGTCCGCTTACTGCGGCTGCGTTTTATTTCCTGAGTCAGTGCGATGCTGCCAGTGCAGACCAGCTAAAAATGAACACTGGAATGAAACTTTGATTAAAAAATTTCCCAGGATAAAATAATTTCTGGCAACAGCTATGAAATAGACAGGCATTCAGGCACTCTCTATAGAGACAGAGCCGGAAGGGCTAATTCATATTAAACTAAAAAATTCTAAACTTAAAAATGGGACTTCATCAGGGGGAATTATGTTCTGTTGAGTCATGTAACACTTAATATAATTTCCCCATGAGAGATTTGCATGGTGTAGCAACCTCCAGACCTCACATTAATGAGTAAGTATTTTAGCAATTCTCCAGCAGACTATTTCAAGATACCCACTGTGCCTGCAAGGCCCCAGAGTCCGACTGAAACTGCATCATAAACTTCAGTTCCTGCGCTGATTCTCATCCTTAACTTCCCTTTATTACGGATGAATCATTGTTTTTCCTCAAATCCAGAGAACAGAAAAAACACCTCACCCAACACACGGGAAATACAGAGTCAGTCTCGTTTACCAGAGCATTCTCTCCAAAGGGAAAGTTGGTGTCATTGAAAACCAGAACCTAGAACATACCTTTATATGTACTGACAGTAGGGGAAAGTACAAGGATTGGTGGTCAGCGTTAGTTTCTAAATAAAACACCGCCACATTAATATTTGAACACTCAACAGTTAGCATCTGTCACATTCCCAGCATCAGGGGTGCAAGCTGCCAAACTGGGAATGTGTTTCAATCCTTTTATTGTGGAGAAAGAAGCTCTTTTCTCGCTGATGGATGAGAGTGAAGAACATCTCATTGTGCCACACAATCTGCAAACACAACCTGCGTCTCCCTCACTGACCAGAGCTCAGCTCTGCACAACAATGCAGGGCCACTGGAGCAGGTCCAGATTACCCACAATGCCTCAGAGGAACACAACCACTTCCCTCAGCAGCACCTCTTTCATTAACTGCCAAGAAATTCCCAGCCCTGAATGCGAGGGGAGAACAGGAGAAGCTGAGGGAAAAATCTGAGTGAACGCCACGGAGCATTAATGGGGTCAAAGTGCACGACCTCATGGGAGCAACCTCATTGGCAGGGAAATTACTGAAACTGGAAGTCAGCTAATTAAGTTTCAGACTCACTAGTATATTTCCATTTCCACAATGCGATGGTTCATTGAATTATTCATCAAAACTCCTCTGTGTAACCCTTTTTCCGGAAACTGAGGAGGGTATTTACTCCCCGAGACAGGTAAGCCTGCACTTAACCTCCATATCGCTCTCTCACTACAGAAGGAATATCATTATAGGCTCAGGGCCTAATGCCTGTGTCCAGACTAATGAGTCTGTCTCAGTGTCTCTCTTGCATTACACTCTTCGCTCGGCTCTTTATGCTACGCTCCGAAATCTCCAAAGACCTGACTCCAGTTCTCCACTTCGGTTTGCACAGACTTTACCTCAAGCCCTCAACCCAGAGCCATGAGAAACAGACAGTGGCTTTCAAAAAGGGGGACATTAACTGTGAATGCTAACATACAAAAAATGTCACAAAACTTAAAACTCTATATGTCCCATCCTTCCATTCGATTACACTGAAGCCCCTTCTACACACAACCTCGATTCCCCAATCCCCCCAGTGACCCAACCCCCCAGTAACCCAACCCCCCAGTGACCCAACCCCCCCAGTGACCCAACCCCCCAGTGACCCAATCCCCCAATTCTTCAGTTATCCTGTGCTCCACTCCTCCAGTTTTCACTCTATCAGTTGTCCCTTTCTCATCTATGCCAGTCTCGATGCATTGCATAAATAATGTCATCTTTTGAATTTTTTCCCTTCAGTAAAATAGGGTAATCATTCCAAGACTTATATGAGACTTAATGGTGAGGTCAAGAGCTCAGGAGAAATGATTAATCAGGCACAGAAATGCAGTCAGGTACAATCAGTTTAAATTGAATTAATCCCAGCCTGGCTATTGCGCTGCTCCTTGGGGCAATTTACTGTGGAAATATAATTATATCCTATAAGACACACCTCACTGATTCGCATGGCCTTCTCTCTTATCGAGAGAGGGAAACTGTGTTCTGGACAGTACGGCAAAAGCACTGCCTCATGCAACAATACAGAACGAGACCACATCCACCATTTAAAACAGGAAAACGCCAGTCTGACAGAAGAAATTCAACTGACTCTTCCATTTAAATGTAAATGTGTTCAGATAAATCTCTTTTTCAAACTGACATTTCTTTGTCTGTACAATATTTGTCCAGAGCACCACCCCCTCTCCTGCATATATCGCGAAACACAGCAAACGGAATTTAGAATCGCTGAATTTAATGAAACGGGGGAGTGTCTGTCAGCTTCTCCTTTCTGTGCAGTGATATTAGGTTTTCTTTTCTTTCAGACAAGCAGCTTCGCGCTCGCACTAATCAACACTTGCAGGAGTAAAGTCGTTCCATGTCACGTTTCATATCAGCTGAAGCATATTCAGGGACAATAAAGTTGCAAAAAACAAATAAGACATGAATAAAAATAAATAAGCGTCTTCTCTGTGCTATCAAGAATGCTAGCCCGCTGTACCATCCGATGAAGCAGAAGACTTGGATGCTAGTGCAGCATGTACGCTAACTCAAGAAATACCAGCCTTTTGGGGATTTACCCTGCTAACGGTATAACTCATCTCAGAAAAGTAAACACCGAAATGCTCATGCCGGCGACGGCTGCGGAACCAAAAATAAGGGCGGACCAAAACATTACTTTCAGCTGATGGAAATTCTTGACTCGTTTTCGATTATTTTCCCTCCATTGACAATGCGTTAGTTAAACACTATCACACTATTTTCCTCGTTGTGTTAAGACCTGGTAAAACCCTTTATTTGGAGTCAAATTTGAGCACATTTCAATCAGTCAATTTGATTCTATCGTAACTCAAAATTGTGGCTACTTCCATCTAATCTTTGTAGATTTTGCCAGAAGCTATTGTGAAAGTTATTGGAGTGGTTTATCAATTTTGCTTGAGTGAACTTAGTGCGTTAAAAGACCCGTACTATGTGAAATACTTATTCCCAGTGTAGTCCCCCTCTGCAGAGGTCTGTGCTGTATTTAACAGCCCAGTGAAAACTGACTTTCAAGACCCCCCCCCATCCCCCCTCTACCGTTTAGCTGTCATCACCCCAGCGTTTGAAACACGCTGTTTGAAATTCCTGCTGTTTTCCACATCACAAACAGACCTGCTCAGCACAGTTCGCTCCTACATCTCCCCCACAGCCTCGCTCGCCCTCCCCACCTCCCTCTCCATCATAACTGGCCTTACTTTTTTCACACTCAGCTCCATTTGCCGGCCAATCAGAGACACCAAAATCGCCTGGCGTCACAGGACCTCCAGTGCCAAATATGAGTAAAATTGGTGGCAGCGAGGGACGAATACAATCACCTCAACCATGCTGTTTCTGAGCCGCAGAGACAAAAACTATTATTCATTCCGACGGTGAATTCTCTTTCCACCGATTTTCAGGCAAGCGTTCACTCTCCCATTAACAGTGATGGGCCCAGAGCTGGACCAGTGCTTGAGTCTTGAGTCTAATTAAAAAGACCTGATAGGCTGTGACATTTCAGATCACAGCCCTGCGTGAGTTTTGTATCTGAGAGATTCTTTAGAGAGTAAAATCAATGTTTTACCGTCCCGCCCAAATCACAAGCCTCATCATCTTTCTTCTTTAGACCCCCCAAGTGCTTTCAGGCTCCGAGGGAAACGCCACACATGCAATTCAAGAGCTTTCGCTCAATTTGTCGCTCCCATTTTCCTTCACATGGGAGCCCAACATATTCCATTTCAGAAAGAGACAAATAGTGTTCCAGCTGTGTGTCTGTGAGGGTACTGCGCTTCATCACTGCGCACGCTTACGTCTCTGTCGGCACGGTCTCCGTGCAGCACCGCGACAGCGATGTGTCCGTCAGCCTCCCACCGTGTATGTAAATAATAGTGACAAAATATTAACGCTTAGAACGCTGAATATATTTTCAAGGAACTAAAAGCGTAATTATCTTGAAGCTGTTGAAAATCTATCACAGGGCAGCTCCTTTAAACAAGTTGCCACATGATAGATTTTTAACAGCATCTGATGTTGATATCTTACATCATTGAGCAACTATAGTTGCCTATAGGACTCTAAGGGTTAACAAAAAAAAAAAAAAAACAATGCTTTATGCTGAAAGTTAAACTTTAAGCTAAATGAAGCTAAACTGTTCAAGAAGTTTTTGAGGTACCTGAAATTGGGGGGACTGCGCGCAGAAGGTGCTGTCATTTCAAGACGGTTCATGTAATAAGGATGAAAACACCTGAAAATAAACCTGACAGTCTGCTGTTAGCTTGTCATGGTCTCCTTTAAGACTGAAAGTGCTAAAGTTCAGAACCTAAATAAATCTGTGGGGCATCTCCACTTACACCACCGTTTTTCACCGTTTCAGCAATGTTGTCCTTGACATTTTACCAAGACCTGTGAATATTGAATCCCCTTTTACTGTCGTCATGTATGACCTTCCCACAAAGTTTCATCAAAATCAGCCCAGAACTTTTTTCTACTCGCACTTACGGACAGACAAACGGGCAAAAACGTGATCTTCGACAAACTTTGATAACGGAGGTAAAAACGTGCGCAGTGAATGATGGTGCTGTCGGTGAGTTTGCTCAGGTTCTACAGCAGAGGGAGGATCTGCTCACCCATTTCTCAGCTTTGAGTGGTTCAGGAGTCGGGCAGCACATCGAGCACAAACATCGATTCCCAGTATCGCGCTTTGATCCCATACACCTGATTCCCGGCACACCGCTACCCCCCGAGGGTGCGACCCCACACCTGCAGGGTCCACGCAACCCCCCCCCCCCTCCAAACTCACGCAGACGGGCAGGTGTGGCGGCGGCAGATCAAACACAGCCTCGCGCCCTGCGTCCACCTCACACAGCGCTCTCCAAAAACACACAGAGAATCACTGCTGAAAACACACACTCTTCATTTAACAGCGATCTCACAGACTGCTGTGTTTGAAAAGCCAAAGACTATTGCAAAGATGTTAGGGATTTCACCCCGTGGTTCTGTAGTTATTAGCAACCATCTTCCCCGTGTCCGTCTGTCCCTGATGGAGAGCTTCTCCTCGGGGCCATAATTCCCTTTTGCGTGTTTGCCATACGTGTTCGTCATCATAGTTCTGCAGCTTGTGTGACTGATGCACCAGCAGTTGAGACACCCAACATTTGGTCCCTTAGAAACTCTGCTGGTATCCTTGTCCCACTTTGGAGATTCACATAAAGTGCTGTCAGGTTCTCTTCTTTTAGGCAGAAACATTCTGCTAATTAGCATTCAAGTTAACCCTTTGAGCACTAAATGCAGCTATTGTTGCTCAATGATGTAAGATATCACTGGCAAAGTTGGTTAGATCTTGTGCATTCATCTGTCAATGAATTTATTCCTACTACTGTAATCAAGGATGTAAATTCTCCTGCCTGGATCGACAGTGAAGTACGTCACCTGAGCAACAAAGTACAATCCGCACGGAAACAAGCTAAAAAACGCAACACTGCAGCATTGTGGGCGAAATTTCGTAAATTACGGAACAAATTAAAAGATGTACGTGCTTTTTAAGGATAATCAGTATTTAGATGTTCTCAGTGATTCTCTTGCCAAAACACCAAAGCGCTTTTGGTGGTTTTTCATGAGCAAAACAAAAACAAAAAGTGTCCCCAGCCTTGCTGCTTATGGTGAGAAAACTGCCTCTGATCCTTGCGCAAAGCCTAGCTTGTTTAATGAGTATTTTCAATCCCTTTTCACCCCCAGCCTTCACTGTGTTCATATCCAGACAGAACAGTGTTTAAACATGCTTATTTGGGTAATGTAACGATTACTGTCCAGGATGTCAAATCTGTTCTGACTGATCTTGATACAAACAAAGCGAGCGGGCCAGACGAGTTACCGGCTTGGATTTTAAAAGAATGTGCTCATGAATTGGCACCATCACTTTGTAGCCTGTTTAACAAATCTCTTCAAACTGGAGATTTGCCACTTGCATGGCTAAGAGCAAATGTTATTCCTGCGCACAAAAAATCCGATAAAGAAAATGTGAGAAATTATCGACCAGTATCGTTATTGTGCATATGCAGCAAGGTGCTGGAAAAGTGTATACTAAATTTGGTTTATCCTCACGTTGTGTCTGTTTTGCATCACTTACAACACGGTTTTGTAAAGGGACGGTTGACAACAACTCAGTTAATTCAGGTTTTTCATGAAGTCGGCAAAATCCTGGATCAGTCTGGACAAATTCACATTCTATATTTAGACTTTTCAACTGCTTTTGACCCTGTCCCCCATGACTTACTTCTGCATAAACAACAGGTTTATGGATTTCATGGCAATCTCTTGAAGTGGCTTATGTTATATTTATCTAATCGCAAACAAAGAGTTGTTGTCAATGGTGCTCTATCCTCCTGGTCTCCTGTTACATCAGGAGTTCCACAAGGATCAATATTAGGTCCTTTAATGTTTTTGTTGTACATCAATGACATGCCAGACTGCGTAAGTCCTGAGACACAGGTTTCTTTATTAGCGGACGATTCAAAATGCATAAGAGAAATCAAAAACCACACAAGACTGTTCACAATAGCAGTGTGACCTTGAAAACATCTTGGACTAGAGTCGCAAATGGGATATGAGATTTAACACTGCCAAATGTAAACTTTTGAGTGTTAAAAGGAAGCGATCCCCCATTCTTCACCAGTACACAATTAATGGTAATATATTGAAAAAGTTGATTGCATGCGTGATCTCGGGATTGTGGTGTCATCAAATTTATCATGGGATGCACATGCAAACGTACAGGTCGGTAAAGCAAATTGCATGCTAGGATTAATTTAAAGAACTTGTGGTCACTCATGTTCGATTCAAACGAAAAGAAAACTGTAAACTTCGCTCATAAGACCACTCTTGGAATATTCTACCCAATCTTGGGCTGTATCATCTAAAAAAATCTCTCCTTCACATCAAAGGTGTGCAAAGGAGAGCAACTAAGTGCATTCTTGGTTACAGTGATAGTGAAGGAAACGATTACAAAGCCCATCTAATGAAGCTGAACTTATTACCGCTTGGCTATAGGCGTGACATAATGGACTGTGTATTTCTGTGTAAATGTTTGAGGGGTGAATATGACATTTCCTATGAGCATTTTGTTTCATTCCAAACTGAGAATACTTTTTCAATGCAAATTCCAAAATTAAGGACGGAAACTTTCCAACATTCAAATTTTAATTGAATATTTTACTTATGGAATGCCAATGAACTTTATCAACCTTCTGATACCACAGCTGTTTTTAAACAACTCTTGCACATGGCTTGGCAAATGCCATTGTACACGCTGCCGCCTAATATAGTTACTTTTTTTTTTGGCCGCTTTTTATTCTGTATTTCTGAGGCTTCTTTTCTTCGTTTTTAAGTGCCTTTTTCTGTTTGCAATTTTCTGTAAATGTAAATGGAGGATTGCTCACTATAGGTGCCTTGTCACCTGTGCGATCTCATCCTGACTGCTGTCAAAGTTTAATAAATAAATATCAAAATCAAAGCTGTTGAACAGCTATCATGTGGCAGCTTGTTTAAATGAACTCCCCTGCGGAAGCTCTTTTAAACAAGTTGCCACATGATAGCTTTTCAACAGCACAATATAATTGAATTTATATTTTTTGAAAATTCATGTCAGAGTTCTACGTGTTAACATGAATATCCTGAGTAGATACTTTCATAATTGTGGTTTACAGACTCCAAAGTTGGAGCCATTTTTCATGGGTGCCTCTGATATTTTGTCCAACTCTGTATGTTTTCCAGCTGTAGTAGCGGTTCTGCTGAGAGTAACTAACAGAATTCAGCCCCCGGTCTCTTATCTTCAGATTTTAATTTGCACGCTGACATTTCTTTCTGTGGCCTGGTGTTTCACGCTCGAGCGCAGAGAGAGGGTGAGAAGAGGAAAACAGAAAAAAACATGTTAAGATAATGAAACAGTTCCTGCTGTAATGGAATTTATCGAATGCGATTGTAGCCATTATAAACAGCTCTCGATGTGGTGCAGTTCTGCGGCCAATGAAAGCCAATGGCAGAATGTGCCTCCATTTTATGCTGATGCCCAAGTATTTTAAAACTGACTGCAGTCATCTTCCAATTAAAAGGACTCGTTAAATCAACGGTTTACTGAAGGTGTTGTCACAGTTACACTGACTTTATACCTGGAATGAACTCCAGCTGCTTAGTTTACTGTATTATTTTTAATCGCAGACGCACGCGGGTTCGCAGGGGTGCTTGGCGAGCAAACATGGCTGCCATGGTAACAGCCGGCGAGGAGTTTGGATGCAATAAACAGTAAAGCAATTTTACCACCCCCTAGAGACTGTCCAGTACCCACAGGCCTGTGCCCCCTAGTGCCGATCACTAAGAGAATCGCACAAATAATTCCATCTTGGGTTATTTTTGGCCATTAGCACACTCAGCTATACTTCTTTTGGTCACACTTTAGATGAAGTGTTGCTCATAAAGGCTTCATACAGCATGTATAATGCCTTCATAAATGAGACATAATGTCTTCATAAATCATACAGAAGCAAATGTCATGCTTTGTAAAGGGTGAAATAACACATCCTTATTCAGCATATGATGTCAGATGTGACAATGATGATGTCACTGAGCTGATTATTTGGCCACTAGCTAAGTGACATTGTCAGTTATATCACTTCTGGCATCACATGCTGAATAAGGATGTGTTATTTTACAAAGCATGACATTTGCTTATGTATGATTTATGAAGACATTATGGGCTCTATCTTTCACACTGCCCTACCCGTTGCCTTTACCCGCTACCCGTGAATTACGCATTTAGCAGCTTCCACTATCCCTAAACGGTATCTTGCGGCCACACTACCCGCTATGCATTATGCCGACTCCCATATTTGCGCCTGGAGGTGTGCCCGTGGGTGTGTTTATGCGCTTTCACTACAATTGCTGTCTTGACCACACACGTTAGGGAAAGCGTAGAGCGGGTCCTCAAACCACCTGCTACCCATTTGGGCTTTTACAAGAGCACCCCCAGGCGGCTTCAATGCGCGTCCACTTGGACACATGTGGACGTGCACATGCGGCTCCACTTCCCGAATTAACTCACCTATAAAAAGCCACCTTGCTTTAGCCTCAGTTGAACCCCTGAGAAAATGGCAGTAGATAGTACTAAATCCCCGTGATCGCCAGTTAAATAATAGAAGACGACCAGAACGCGTGTACCGCCAGCGCACCAGCTACCTGGGCCTTTCAGGTAAGTCTATATTGTTTGTATTTTGTATCAATCATTTTTTCCGCTTTTATAATAGTATATAATTATTATATATAATATATATTAATTATATATATTATATATAATATCAGGGCCGGCGCTAGACCTGAAAATTTGGGGGGAAATATCAATCCTTATATTGACTACAGTCCTGGCTAATTCTAGATGGTTTTCCTTTATTAACACGTTTTCCAATTCAAGAATAATCAAGTGGCAATAGAAGACACGGCTTCTCTCCCCCATGCGATCTAACAGCGACAAAATAATGGGCTACATTCAGTACAGAAAAATAATTTAATTATAAATAGGTCTATGCACAGGCACTCAGCAACGGTAATTTTTTTCCAGCGAGAGCGGCATTTCAGAACTCTTTTGCGAATGAAGGTAATTTCGGTGACAAGTACGCACACCTGTTTTTGCAGCACGGTCATGCAACTTGCTGTAAAAAATAGACAGCTGTCCGATTGGAAAATGTAAACGGACGAAACCACGTACTTGTCACCAGAATTACCTTCATTCGCTGAAGAGTTCTGAAATGCTGCTCTCGCTGGAAAAAAAGTTACGTCGCTGAGTGCCAGTGCATAGACCTAATTTTAGTTTTCTAAAATGGGATTTTGTTCTATGCTTCATTTCAGACGGGAGAGGGAGTTGGAAGTGCATGGCTAAACGCATTTTTTTTTTTTTTTTTTTTTGAAGTTTCCATCACGAAAGGGGTAGGCTTGATGTTTTTTTTTTAAATTACATACCTAACATTAAACAATATGTCAATGTCAAATAATAATAATAATAATAATAATAATAATAATAATAAAATTCATGATCAACTTAACAAAAACAGATCCTCCCTTGTCTGGATTTGACCTCATGCACGAGCAATTTAACTTCGTCTTCGGAGAAACGTGGCGATCTTCCTCTCTCCATCACGGGTTTCGGTTTGAGGATTTGGGATAAGCGCAGCCTGCTCCTAAAAACAATGGCACCTGGCACACTGATTGGTTTAACTGGCGTAACGCCCAAACCACGCCTATGCATAATATAACGCGTAGCGCAGGTGTTTTAGGGATATAGGCAGGTGTGCAAGATAGCAACTTTTGCGGGGGAACGCCTCTGACGCAATGCTAAATCCCCAAATAACGGGTTTAGGGACTCTGGCGTAAGATAGGGCCCTATGTCTCATTTATGAAGGCATTATACATGCTATATAATGCTTTTATGAGCAACACTTCATCTAAAGTGTGACCCTTCTGTTTCAATCAAATCTATCAAAACTCTCAAAGCTATTTTACAACTCGGTCTGAACAGAGGTGGACAACAGATCTGCTCACTGTTCAATTCATGTTGTTTGCTGAAGGCGCTTATGATCAAACTAAAACATCAGCAAGTTCCTTTGAATTACACTTCTGCAGTGATTTGGCAAACCTGACACAATGAACTTAGGAAAGCATCACAAAGATTAGCAACAGAGCAGTGGAAAAAGTATTCGCCCCCTTCTCAGTTTCTTCCATGTTTGCTTATTTGTCATAATTAAATGTATCAGATCATTCAACTGATTTTAATGTAAGGCAAAGAAAACATGAGTAAACACAAAGTGCAGCTTTTAAATCATAATTTTTATTTTATTTTATTGAAGGTCAAAAGTTATTCAAAACCTACAGCACCCATGTGAAAAATGTCTCCCTAACACTTATGTCTGGTTGTGCCACCCTTGATGACAACATTTTGAGAGACATTTTAGCCAATCCTCCTTGTAAAATAAAATTAATCCAGCCACATTGGATAGTTTTTGAGCATGACCCACCTGTGGTCATACCACAACATCTCAACCGAATTCAAGTCATGTCTTTGTCTTGGTCACTCCAAAGCCTTTTTTTATTTCGTTTGAGCCATTCAGAGGTGAACTTGCTTGTGTGCTTTGGATCATGTTCCTGCTGCATAATTCGACTGTGCATGGGCTCTAGGCCACACACTGACAGCTGTACACTCTCCCTCTGGATTTTTGGGGAGAGAACAGAATTCATGGTTCCAATAAGGGAAGTCACTGCCATCCTGAAGCAGCACAGCAGCCCCAGACCACAGTACTTCTGCCACTGTATTCCGCTCTCCGTACGATCTTCTCATCAATGCTGTGCTAGTTTTGCACCAGATGTAACATAACACCACCCATGTCTTCCGAAAAGTTCAATTTTTGACTCATCAGTTACCAGATTATCATCCTGAAAGTCTTAGGCGCTATATATATATATATATATATATATATATATATTCTATTTTTTTATTTTTTTTTTAGCAAATGTGAGATGAGACTTTGTATTCTTTTTGGTCAGCAGTGGTGTTTGGTCAGCAGTGATGTTTGATCAGCAGTGGGTTTTGGTCAGCAGTGATGTTTGGTCAGCAGTGGTTTGGTCAGCAGTGATGTTTGGTCAGCAGTGGTGTTTGGTCAGCAGTAGTTTGGTCAGCAGTGGTTTGGTCAGCAGTGGTGTTTGGTCAGCAGTGGTTTGGTCAGCAGTGGTGTTTGGTCAGCAGTGGTTTGGTCAGCAGTGGTGTTTGGTCAGCAGTGGTTTTTGGTCAGCAGTGGTTTGGTCAGCAGTGGTTTGGTCAGCAGTGGTGTTTGGTCAGCAGTGGGTTTGGTCAGCAGTGGTGTTTGGTCAGCAGTGATGTTTGGTCAGCAGTGGTGTTTGGTCAGCAGTGGTTTGGGCAGCAGTGGTGTTTGGTCAGCAGTGGTTTGGTCAGCAGTGGTTTTGTCAGCAGTGGTGTTTGGTCAGCAGTGGTTTGGTCAGCAGTGGTGTTTGGTCAGCAGTGGTTTGGTCAGCAGTGGTGTTTGGTCAGCAGTGGTTTGGTCAGCAGTGGTGTTTGATCAGCAGTGGTTTGGTCAGCAGTGGTGTTTGGTCAGCAGTGGTTTGGTCAGCAGTGGTGTTTGATCAGCAGTGGTTTGGTCAGCAGTGGTGTTTGGTCAGCAGTGGTTTGGTCAGCAGTGTTTGGTCAGCAGTGGTTTGGTCAGCAGTGATGTTTGGTCAGCAGTGGTGTTTGGTCAGCAGTGGTTTTGGTCAGCAGTGGTGTTTGTCAGCAGTGGTTTTTGGTCAGCAGTGGTGTTTGGTCAGCAGTGGTGTTTGGTCAGCAGTGGTTTGGTCAGCAGTGGTGTTTGGTCAGCAGTGGTTTGGTCAGCAGTGGTGTTTGGTCAGCAGTGGTTTTGGTCAGCAGTAGTTTGGTCAGCAGTGGTTTGGTCAGCAGTGGTTTGGTCAGCAGTGGTTTGGTCAGCAGTGGTTTGGTCAGCAGTGATGTTTGGTCAGCAGTGGTGTTTGGTCCGCAGTGATGTTTGGTCAGCAGTGGTGTTTGGTCAGCAGTGGTTTGGTCAGCAGTGGTGTTTTGGTCAGCAGTGGTGTTTGGTCAGCAGTGGTTTGGTCAGCAGTGATGTTTGGTCAGCAGTGGTGTTTGGTCAGCAGTGGGTTTTGGTCAGCAGTGGTATTTGGTCAGCAGTAGTTTGGTCAGCAGTGGTGTTTGGTTTGGTCAGCAGTGGTGTTTGGTCAGCAGTGGTTTGGTCAGCAGTGGTGTTTGGTCAGCAGTGGTTTGGTCAGCAGTGGTGTTTGGTCAGCAGTGATGTTTGATCAGCAGTGGTGTTTGGTCAGCAGTGATTTGGTCAGCAGTGGTGTTTGGTCAGCATTGGTTTGGTCAGCAGTGGTGTTTGGTCAGCAGTGGTTTGGTCAGCAGTGGTGTTTGGTCAGCAGTGGTTTGGTCAGCAGTGATGTTTGGTCAGCAGTGATGTTTGGTCAGCAGTGGTGTTTGGTCAGCAGTGGTTTGGTCAGCAGTGGTGTTTGGTCAGCAGTGGTTTGATCAGCAGTGATGTTCGATCAGCAGTGGTGTTTGATCAGCAGTGGTGTTTGGTCAGCAGTGGTTTGGTCAGCAGTGGTGTTTGGTCAGCAGTGGTTTGGTCAGCAGTGGTGTTTGATCAGCAGTGGTATTTGGTCAGCAGTGGTTTGATCAGCAGTGATGTTTGGTCAGCAGTGGTGTTTGGTCAGCAGTGGTTTTGGTCAGCAGTGGTTTTGGTCAGCAGTGGTGTTTGGTCAGCAGTGGTTTTGGTCAGCAGTGGTTTGGTCAGCAGTGGTGTTTGATCAGCAGTGGTGTTTGGTCAGCAGTGGTTTGGTCAGCAGTGATGTTTGGTCAGCAGTGGTTTGGTCAGCAGTGGTTTGATCAGCAGTGGTTTGATCAGCAGTGGTTTGGTCAGCAGTGATGTTTGATCAGCAGTGGTGTTTGGTCAGCAGTGGTGTTTGGTCAGCAGTGGTTTGGTCAGCAGTGATGTTTGATCAGCAGTGGTGTTTGGTCAGCAGTGGTTTGGTCAGCAGTGGTGTTTGGTCAGCAGTGGTGTTTGGTCAGTAGTGGTTTGGTCAGCAGTGGTGTTTGGTCAGCAGTGGTTTGGTCAGCAGTGTGTTTGGTCAGTCTCTTTTTTATTATGGAATAAATAAACAGCTGAGCAGCGGACTGAAGGAGCTTTGTTATCCCGTCTCCCAGGACAGCGATCCGAGACGCCTTCAGTGAACACAATCTCCCTCTCTCCTCATCTCCCTGACACATCGAGAAACAAATACAAAAACATCTCGCTCACATTTACATGATTTAAACAAGTCTGCGCATTTCTAATGGTAAATAATTCAGCGAGAAAGCCTTCAATGAGATTACCTCTAGTAAGCCATATGAATATCTGTATTAGTAAAGTGGATTCAAGTATGTATATGCTAGGTGTTAATTCCACCACTGACAAGTTCTGTATTTGTGAATTGTATGCCCTAAATAACACATCAGAAAATATTAATTCGGTGTTTGCTTCTTTCCTCATGGTTTTTCGGACAGTACAGGCGCAAACATTCGTTTTCAGTGTTTCTGCTCTCGCCACAAAGGCAAATTATTTCAGAGGCCTTTCAAGCGGCTCCAGACGAGTGTAAGAACTTTGAGAAAATCTCTACTGTACACAATCTGGTGGGGGGAAAAAAATGGAGGAAATTATATTTTCCAGATTTACATATCTTATAAACTGAGGCAAACAGGGCAGCCCTTTTTCAGCGGAATCCACAAGGGAGCGGTTAAATAGAATTTGTATTTACAAATTTACATATTATATTGCAAATTCCACCAGAATGTGTTATGCAGGAGGCATGAAGCATCATTAAAAATTCAATTATAGCAGAAGAAGAAATGGGATGGAGAAAGTATTGGCAGAAAAAAAAAATATTCCTGCAGGGAAAATATTGAACATGAGAAGTGTATGTGCATTCATCAGAGTCCTTAAACAGAGCGCGTCTGGAGAAAGTCCCCACAGAGTCAATACAGCATGTGCTCCTGTAATGTATGTACATAACATGCCCTGTTAATGCGACGCTTCAGTCATGGGGCATAAATTTATCAACACAAAGCAGTAACAAATCCCTTGATTTAATTTTCTCTGGTATTCTGGTTTGGTTTTAGAAGATAGACGGCAGATGGAAAATGATGCTATTGTTCAATGATTCTGTCTCCCCGCTGTAAGGTCCAATCAAACAATTCAGTCAGATCATGTGTTGAGTGAATGACAAAGGTACGTAAATGCCCTGTCCTCCCAGAGAGACGATGTCACTCCTTCAAGCGCCAGCACCTCCATCATCACAAGACACGCATCAATCCTCTGATATCATTCTCTTAGCGCACTACTGTCACTACGAAGCTGCTTTCACACGGACGCGAAACGAATTTTTCGCACAACAGATTATATTCAAAGTCAATGCAAAGATGCGATGCATTGACTTTGAATGTAATCTGTCGTGCGGAAAAATTCGTTTCGCGTCCGGTGTGAAAGCAGCTTAATATCCACCATGACTTTCCACTTTACTCCATCGTCTCTGGTATGGAGAACCCCAGGTGTAGAAGGTCTCTAATCTCACAGTGCGATTTGAGTACCTGCTTCCCTCGGTCTCGCTCACTGCTAACTGAGCATGGCCCGGCGCTACTGTGCACCGCTATCCTTGTAGCTGATAATAATGTCTGCATTCTGATATTATGGCAAAAACTAGCGAGAGTCATTTTAACATTTTGCTTATTTATTAAATCTTCACTCATCAGCCGTGATCAAGACTGAGAAACGGACTCACTGCAGGGACTCAGACACATTCGAACTCCCTACAGGACCTGCTGCCAACAGTTTCTCAATCTATTTGGACCATTCAGACACACACTTGAGTGCAAAATGTTACATCTCCCAGTCACTCCCAATCACCTACTGCCTGCCCTCACCTGACTGATTAGGATTTGCCTGTATTCACTGCGCTTTGGGTCAAAATTAATGGCGGCCGGTGAGCTGAAAACTGATGAACCAAAGAACATCCCAGAAAATGGTTGGTCTTCACCTGTTTTCAATCATGCATTAAAATTATCATTACGCAAACTCCGAAAACACAAAATAATATTAAGGGTGGCAAGTTTTCCTCGATAAGATAATACCAGAAAGCAAACGTGCAAAATTACATTTCAATCTACGTTTTTCTCTTAAGAATATCTGTTGTCAATTTTTACTGTCTTTTAAACAATCGTGAAGCGAAGATTTAATAGAGCAGGTGCTATGAAGCAAACACAGCAGTTACCATTTATTTATTTGTAAAGTGATTTGTAATTTATTTATTTATTTGTAAAGTGAATTAAACATTGTCTATGTGATCATTACAACCTTGCATTAAGATTGGAGCCGTGTGTTTACCTGCCAACTGGCAATTCTTTTAATTGGAAAACTTGTTAATCGAGGAAAATGACTGAACACAGATCAGGCATGTAGCCAGTGTCCAATAAAGGCTTTTTAAATTCAGGAGTGCCTCAAATTTTTCTATTTTTGCAGATCAGGACATATTCGCTCTCATCTTACCTTAATGAGGAGAGCTGGCCACACCTGATGGTCCTGAGTCTTTTTGGCATAAATATAGGCAGAGTAAAATAAAACAGCATAAACTCAACCTAATTCTGCAGCTGTACCAATTATATTTTGACAGGTCCTGCCTCAAAACGGTAATAGATTACAAAAAAAAAGTTTAAAATCACATGGATGCACAAAAATCTAATGTATGTGTGCTTCTGTTTAATTGATTGATTGATTCATTATATGAATTCACGTTGGTTTTGTTGTGACAGCATGAAATGTAAAAATGGCTGACTTTACCCCATTCTCTCTAACTGTATTTGCAAATTAACACCTTGAATAGACAGCATAATCAAGTAGTGGTCACTACTACGCGAACCAAAAAGAACTTTAGCGACACGCGTTGCAACCGTTTGCAAACGCTTACAACTCTTTTACAAACGTCTGCAACTGTTTGTGAGAAAATAAATTCGCAAAGAACTTTTGAACATGCTCAAAATTTCTTTGCGACGAGAAAAAACTGTTTGCGATCCTAAAAACTTTTAGCGAACTGCTTTGCGCCCTTTTACGAACTCTGACGAAACTCAAAATTCACTACATTCGTAAGCATTTGTCGCTCAGTGAGACACTAGCTTAAAGAGGAACAAGGTTATTAGCATTAGCATCAGCAAACGCACACTGAATGCAGAGGGAAATCTGATTGTTACAAAAAATGTTATGTTTGCTGTGTAAACAGAGCTTTTGAAGAAAGGGAACAGAACTATTACGCTGATTTGGTTACATTATCAATTGTTTGACAGGTGTAAAATAAATATGTGACTGCCGGTGTGTAATAAAACAGCACAGCAGTAACTGCACAGTTCAGGGGCGCATTGCATCATATATAATTCAAATGCAGCAAAACACAATGTCAGATCATAGCTATGTCTATGGGGCCAACCTAACCATTAACACATTCATGCACATTAGTTATTCATGGCTATGAGGTTATTGTCTTTCCTTACAGGGCATGTGCGTGATTCTGTCTGAGAGGGCAAGACATTTCACTCATAGCCTGGGGTGTTTGGCGGCTAGAGAGACCCTCGGTATTGCATTGCAAATCAACTTCTATACTTATTTAGCAAAACTGCTGTTGTGTGATGCATTGTGGGAAAAACGGGTCACTTAAGGGATGAAGAACAGCCCTCCGTATCCGGCCCTATTTTACATGACATACGCTCAATGGACTTAGTATGCGAAATGGATGTCGAAATCCAATTTGAAGCTTCCTTTTGTATTACAATGATGAATTACATCTAGCTTTATACACCACTCTCCAGCTCAGATGACACGGAAATTAAAAGTATCTATGATCTGTTCCAGGGAGACTATAAATTTGGTAGTATGTTATGACAAAGCGATTGTGTTTGACTGACATCGCTGTGCAGTGTTCGCTCACACGATAACGAGTCCGCGCTGACGCATGTCTGCAGCAGGCTTTTCGCTGAATCCTCTATGTTTGTGCGCACTTTTAAGGCCCCCTGCCGAAACCGCTACCGCCATCTCAGCCCGTCCCACCCCATTACCTGCGGACGCACAGCAGGAAGCTCCAGAAGCCCCGTAATGTCGAGTCCAACCCAGCGTATAAACGGACTCCTCACACTGAGTAATCACCGTGAGTGTACTGGGCTCTGGTGTACAGGCCGCAGACCCTGAGTATCTAATCCATTCCATAAAAGAGAGGGCATCAGGCGGAACAGACCGGACCGCGCCGAAGCGAGGCCGCAGCGAACACCCTATCTCACAGGAATCGATGGCTTTTACAGCTCTGACATTTTTCTTTGTGCGAAGAATATCAATACGCTTGCTGTGGACCAGGCTTGTGAACACGCTCACAATCAATCCTCCGCAGAATTGGAGAAAACGGCTCCGGCAACCGGCAAAAATAACGGCCGTTTGAAGAAAGTATATAATGCCACTGCACACAAATACCAACCGTCACATTACAGAAACAACAAAATCCAACTACTGCTACACAGAAATACTGCTACACACAAGCCATGGCCACATCACAGCACGCAAGAACAACAATCACAGAAACATTCACATTTTAAGAGCAGCACTGCTACAAAATCAATGAAAGAACTTTACAATGAAAAGTCAATTATAGCAGTCAAGCCAACTTCAGAAAATGGGAAACACTTGTTTTTAGAAAGAGCCGTTGGTTCCAGTTTATTAAGTTTCCAATATAACCAAGTAAAAATTCAGTCTTACAAGAATGGAAGAAAAAAAAATAGAAGAGTTGATAGAAGTGTTGTACTGTCAGATATATTGTATGTAGTATACAGTGCCTGACAAAAGTCTTGTCACTTATCCAAGTTGTAGGAACAACAGATAATAACCTGACTTGTAGTTGATCAACTGGAATCAAAAATGGCTTATATGAAAGGCAAAGCCCTCTAGATTATCTTGAAATATACCAAAATAGAGTTTTGTGTCATTCATTGAGTTTTATAATTTAATTTGTACAGAACGGTCAGATTTTGCTTGGACAAAAGTCTTGTCGCATTGAAAAAAAAAGTGAAAATTATACATACACTTTATTTTGAATACACAAATATGCCACTATAATATCAGAACATAAAGTCATGGTGCCTTGGAAAAAAAATTAATATTATTGTATGACTCCCCATGAGCTTGGAGGACTGCATCCATACGTCTTGGCAATGACTGAAATAATTTGATGATGAAATCATCTGGAATGGCATAGAAAGCAGTCTTGCAGGACTCCCAGAGTTCATCAAGATTCTATGGTTTCATCTTCCAAGCCTCCTCCTTCATCTTACCCCTGAAATGCTCAATAATGTTCATGTCAGGTGACTGGGTTGGCCAATCCTGGAGTACCTTCACCTTCTTCGCTTTCAGGAACTGTGACATGGAGGCAGAAGAATGAGAAGGAGCAGCAGTATAAGTAGGGCAGCAAGAACTTCTTGATATTTCAGGCTGTTGATGTTGCCATCCACTCTGCAGATCTTTCTCACACCCCCATGCTGGATGTAACAACAAACCATGATTTTTCCTCCACCAAACATGATTGTTTTCTGGGAGAATCTTGGGTCCATGAGGGTTCCAACAGGTCTTGTACGGCGACTGGCATGCAGTTCAATGGATGATTCACCAGAAAAATAAACTTTCAGCCACTTTTCCAGTATCAATCCTTTCTGCAAGCTGTGGGCCTTGGCAAATGCAATGCAGGTTTTATGTTTTCTGTTTAATGCAGGCTTCTGTGTACTAATTCGGCTATGAAAACCACTTTGAGAGAGAATTTGACAAACTCTTCTTGTAGATACCGGGATTTTTGGTGACATTTCCTCATGTAGCTTCGCTGTAGTTGAAGAAGGGCTGGCCTTGTACAGTTGAAGCAACAAACAGTCCTTTCAAACAGTTGTCATACCGGGGTCTGTCTGACCTGCGCTTGCCATGAACGTCACCAGTTTCTTCAAATCTTTTTCTCATCCCCTCCACTTGACATTTGGATACATTAAAGATGTCTGCCACCTCAGCAGCAGACTCAGTCTTCAGGCTCTTGATGATCAGCTCTTTGGTCTGTGGTTGAATCTTTGGTATGTTGTCAGAGGTCTAGTCGCACCTCATATGAAAGTCTGGTGTGCTGGGGTTATTTCTATACACATCTGGGAATGTGTTAATTACAGTATTTGTCATAGGTTAAACTCTAATCTGCAATTTGTTGCATCATCTGAAGAGACGACAAGACTTTTGTCCTAGCAAAAACAGATGTTATGGGCTTAGCCAAGCTGTGAACATCAGAGCACTTTTTGACGGTTTCATTTTGCACCAAATTATTAATGTGAAAGCCCTTGACCTTAAAATGGACCATTTATTGTAACAACTGATTGGTTAGAAATAAAGTTATATGCTATTTTTAGTTACTATGTCCTTATGCGACAAGACTTTTGTCAGGCACTGTATGTGAAAACCAAGCAAAACTGGCCAACACAACTGATTTTGTGCAGCTCCTAAGTAAGTGAAGGCAGGGGTAAATTATTTTTGTGTCAAGAAAATACGGCAAATTACTGTAACCTCCCTGCCTGTTCAGCTGCGCGTCCGTCTTCTTCATTACTTCAAACAGGAGCAAACAAATTCACATAGTTAACAGACAAAAGGAAATCAAAACACCATTACTTTTTTTCTTTTAATCTGATCTTTTAATCTTTTCTTTTAATCTTAAATTGGATAAGTTACAGTTACTCAAATATCCGCATTAATGTTCACAAGAGAAATATTTATTTTCATCAAAGGCAGGCAGTTAGGAATTGCTCTCAAACTAGAGAGAAGAATTCAGCAGCTCCACCCGGGCAAATTAAAACGAGCAGAGCGAGGGAAAGCAGAGCATGATAGCAGACCGTGCTTCCGGGTGAGGATATGTATTGAACTGTATAGTTCTAAGTTAATAATTAAAGACGGGAGACAAATTGTGATTTACACCACGCAGTGGGGCAGTAATGCTTGACTCTGGATGTATTTAACGGTCCATGCAGCTTTTATCGGCTGTGGAAATCCAATAACATTAAATATTTATCCTTTTATTATGCAGAATTCTTTGTCTGGCTGAATCGATGGGCACTTAAATATAAACAAAAAAAGGAAAACAAGCAGTGGCAGCAGTGATTACAGCGAGCCGTTTTTAATGGGGATGGAAGCCTTTTCTCTGTTAGTTTGTGTGCAAACGTGCACCGACACGCGAAGCTGTCAGCCATTTATTTCCACAGAAATTACGGCGCATTATCACAACAATACATTACTCTTCATCGCAGATTCTTAGTTTAATGAAGTAACTAAATGAAATGGCCCCATTACAGAGGACAGAAGATGTAGCTACACGGCTAAGACAATATCTGGGCACTCAGAAGTGAAGATCTGCTGATGCCGGGGTTTATGGCGGGCAAGAGTCCGAGACCAACTCCGCAGGAAAGTTTGGGGGGGGGGTGCACAGAACAGAACAGTCAGTGCTAGCGGGGCATCTCAGAGCAACCCACATATTCCTGTTCAACAAACGCGCTGACTGACAGGTTCTGCAATGCCGAGTAAATGATTTATTAGCATACAAGTTCATCTGAGCTGGGGCATCCAAAATGATTACAGTCACAAAGGCACCCGCATGTCGTCAGGTCTGCTCTCATTGGTCCAGCCTTCGTTTGGTTTCATCCCACTCAGTGTCAGGGTCAGTGGCCTTAAGTCTGGAGTTTCTCTCCGGGACACCATGAAATCATTCACACTTAATCAAAAACAATAAAAAAGTACATGAAATATAACCTCCACCCTTTCACAAATGCCAATCGTTCATTAATCATGTGTTGTAGACATGAGTCCAATGCCATTGCATTTCTTTTTTTTTTTTTTTTATTTTAATTGATTCCTTTTACACGTAAGTTAAATTAAATGATCCAAACATTAGTTTGAAAGTCTGTGTGCAGCATGCGACCGCGTGCCCTTTGCGCAGTTAACACATTCATGAGTAGGACATATTTACCCAGAAATTTCAGAATGAAGAATGTACAGTTTGAGAAACCTTAGGCCTATCGATTAAAAGTCAGGCAAAGAATATCGAGCCATCACAGTTTCTGTGATGCAGTAACGTGTTCCTGAGTTTCTGAGGTCAGGAGTAAGCTGGACCAGTCAGCAAGGCCACCGCTGATAACGTGCTGGTCAGGAAGAACCGCGATCGAGCATTAAATCAGGGAAAGTGTCCATGAGTTCTACGGTACCTCTGGTGACAGATACCGTCTCCCCTCAGCCCATCAGAGCAGGTCCAGTAAGCCTCACACGCACTCGGCGTTCATGCGTTTGCGTTCCTGCTGTCTTTACTCCCTTGTTTGGAGCAAAGGCTGTCTCAGAAATAGCCTGCAATACTGCAGGTTCTGTTTGCTAGTTACCACAAAAACGGCGTTCTTCCTTTTTTTTTTTTTTTTTATGATTAGTTCAGGAAAAAACGTATTTACATCGTAAGAAATAACAAATTAAATCGCAACCAATGTGGACTCATCTGGCTTTTCACAGCCAGTTTGTAGTTCCAGCAAAATTTGCAATAATATTCCTAATGAAGCCAGGAACAGTAATGATTGTTGCCAGAAAATTAATGATTATTACTTTGTTTACAGTTATTTCACAGCTGGAAACTGCAACAACTAAACTGTTGAATTGCAACTATTACTATCTCTACAAAACAGACTAAATAATAATAATAAAAAAAAAAACACACACACACACACACACACATATATATATATATATATATATATATATATATTGGAAACTAAATCCATTAATCAGGGTTCATAAGCATTTCTCAGCTCAGACTTATTCTCCAGAGTCCTACACATTTTGCAGAAAAGTATACACTAAAAGGGAAAAGTGGTTTGGTTGGCAGAGTACACTCGAGCAGCAGTAGAGTAAAAGCAGATTAATTCACTCAGCCTGATGATGTTTCTCTTACTCCTGCAGAAGCCTTTGTTCATTTAAATTACAAAGTGATGCAGTTTGTAAGTTTAGCAAACATGAGCGGCGAGACGCTGTCAGTGATTTATTCCCACCCATACAATCCACGGCATATTTGAATACATATTTTCTGCCTCAAGATATTTATCACGGAGTGTTGATGCAAACTATTAATTAAAGCTTCAAGTATAGAAAAGCCCACATACAGTGCGAAGATATTCAGCAGCCAGGGCTTATTCAGAGATCTAATTCAGCGCAGGAGAATAATTATACGCTGACTAAATCACACACAGCTAGCAGCGGCAGCATCAGGCCGTCTGAGAAGAGGAGGAATTACAGAGAAACACAATCAGCTTCAGCCCTCCTCCATCCTCCACCCTCCATCCTTCATCCTTAAATCAGCCAATACTTCATCCTGCATCCTCCTCCCTCTATCCTCCACCCTCCATCCTTCATCCTTAAATCAGCCAATACTTCATCCTGCATCCTCCTCCCTCCATCCTCCACCCTCCATCCTTCATCCTTAAATCAGCCAATACTTCATCCTGCATCCTCCTCCCTCTATCCTCCACCCTCCATCCTTCATCCTTAAATCAGCCAATACTTCATCCTGCATCCTCCTCCCTCTATCCTCCATCCTCAATCGTTCACTCTTTTCCTCCCTTCAGCTTTCATCCCCCATACTCCATTCCTCATCCTCCGTCCTCCATCCTGCATCCTTCATGCCATCATCAGGGCAGATTTATCACCCCATTTCCATCACTTTTTTTACCTCCTCTTTCAATCATAAAAGAGCAATAAAGGCCTTGAGAGCCCATTCAAATACTTTCCTGGATCATCATCAGACAGAGATCACAGTCCGTAAATAATGGGACAGTTTAACACAAGCTGACCCCAGTCATTCATTCTGCCAAATAATTTAAGATTCTGATGTTAAAAGTGCTTCAGTTACAAAATGTCCATTTTGAGAAGATCTCAGCAGTGAACTTGGGTAAATATACGTTATAGATGTTTTTCCCATCCTTACCTCAGGGTGTGTGAAAATGTGACTTAAGTCCTCTTAGCACTAGGCTCTTCTATTCCAAAACCACTGTTATCGCTCATCAACTTTCATCGCTTTTTTATTAAGTGAATAAAAAATCCCCTAATGAGGACTCAAAGCATTTCTCTGAAAGGCGAAATCAGTAATGATGAAGAAAAAACATTTTCACACCAACAATAATCTAGACACCAATAAAATTTTGCTAATACTCATAACTCACATACACACCAGGACTGACACAGTACACAGGGAGAAATTCATATTAAGTGAATGTCAGTTGGGGGTTGAAATTATCACTGATGATTATAGAGTCATAGCTCAGAGTGAGATTAACTGTAAAAGTTGTGTTAATAGAGCACATTTCTGCAGCATTTGACATCCTTTAATTGAAAATACAAACAGTGGGATCGAAATGCTTCATTTATTACGACCGCTCCGTGTTTCACTGCGATTCTTATAAGCTTTGCTTGCCTCTTATATTCTCATAACGGTGCGGACACAACGCAGAGCTGTTTCCCTGCTACACCTGATTACCTTTATTCCCAGCGTGACCCATCATCCGCAAAACAGGGACGTAACATGACGAGCTTCCCTGAGATAATTAAGTCGCCGCCGGTGATTGGCTCCTCTCTTCACACTTGCGCACTTTTAGCGCAGTGCCGGGTTCGACTCCTCGCTCTCAGGCGCAGATTCAATCATTAGGCAGCGCAGAATAACCTTTACTGTTAAGACGGCTGACTTCCTCTGGACTGCACAGTACTGCCGATGTTCACACAGCTTTGAACCTCCTATCTCTGTCCGTCCAGATGTGCACCCGGACCGCGCCTCTTATCACCCGACACACGCTTCTCGAATTCTCATCGACGAGGGACCTCGCGACTGCTTCCCCCAAAGTGACCTCCCTAACCTGCGTGCACAAACAGGGCCTCTTTGCCTTTGAAGTGCACGATTGGCTAATCTCAGCACGTCCTTATTGATGCCCTGCAGATAGAAGTGTGGAGATGTGATGTACAGAATCTGGGCCGGAGTAAAATCAATGTTCCGCCCTCAGAGTCCAGCTCGTCAGGACAGGGTTAGGAGGTCCGACAGCAATGCAGACTTAATTATTACTGTCAATAAATTATTAACAAACAACCAACTTCATATTCAGATTTTGCTGTTCCAGGGCTGATATTATTCAACACGATGAGAGGAATCGAATAATTAAAAATCTGCTTGACATTTAACATAAAGGTGAAGAATAGAAAGGAAATCTACAAAAGCCCTCACCATTTCTCATCCGTACGATCTGTTCATCAGAGGTAAGTACAACACTGATTATTCTTATTAGAAAGCCAAAATTAAATTACCTTCAAATGTATTTTACATATCGAGGCAAAACCTGGCGTTACTGCACACTATATAGAGCTCAGCTATTATAACGTGCTTAGATTGACATTTTTCCTACGGCTTCGTTCAGTGTGCAGTATAACACCATCAGAGAACAAACCAAACCAGGAGAACAGACACACAAGCGTATCCACAATCGCCATCCCTGCACAGCCAGTTATGAGAGATTGGTGTCCTAAACAGTGTAGAATAAATACCCTATCATCATGTTCTAGAGAAATATTGCTGAAATAAGTTATTGGAATCAGTGAAAAGCAAATAAATCACAAAAGATTACTTTGTCACATACATGAAAAACTTATGAGAGTAATCTCTGAAAAAGTGTCAGGCAGAAGACTGTGTTTGTTCAAAAGCTGTAACAGACTCAAGCCCTGGCCTCTCTCCACAACAACTTCAATATACATATACAATATACATATATAGTGCTGTTAAAAAGTATCTGCCCCCTTCCTGATTTCTTACTTTTTTGCATATTTTTCACACTTAAATGTTTCAGATCAAACAAATTTTAATATAAGAAAGAGATAACATGAGTAAATACAAAATGCAGTTTTTAAATGATTATTTCATTTATTAAGGGGAAAAAGCTATCCAAACCTACCTGGCCCTGTGTGAAAAAGTAATTGCCCCCCCTTGTTAAATCATGAATTAACTGTGATTAACCACATTTTTTTAGTTCAATTTCACTAGCCACACGCAGGCCGGATTACTGCCAGACCTGTTGAATCAAGAAATCACTTCAATAGAACCTGTCTGACAAAGTGACGTAGGCTAAAAGATCTCAAAAAGCAGCATGTCATGCTGCAAACTAAAGAAATTCAAGAACAGATAAGAAACAAAGAAATTGACATCTATCAGTCTGGAAAGGGTTGCAAAGCCATTTCTAAGGCTTTGGGACGCTGGAGAATCACAGTGAGAGCCATTATCCACAAATGGAGAAAACTTGGAACAGTGGTGAACCTTCCCAGGAGTGGCCGGCCTACCAGAATTACTCTAAAAGCGCATCGACGACTCATCCAGGAGGTCGCAAAAGAACCCAGAACAACATCTAAAGAACTGCAGGCCTCACTTGGCTCAGTTAAAGTCAGTGTTCATGATTCAGCAATAAGATAGAGACTGGGCAAAAATGGCATCCATGGGAGAGTTCCAAGGCAAAAACCACTGCTGACCAAAAAGAACACAAGGGCTCGTCTCACATTTGCCAAAATACATCTTGATGATCCCCAAGACTTTTAGGAAAATATTCCGTGGACTGACAAGACATAAGTTGAACTTTTTGGAAGGTGTGCGTTCCATCACATCTGGTGTAAAACTAACACAGCATTTCATAAAAAGATCATCATACCAAAAGTCAAACATGGTGGTGGTATTGTGATGGTTTGGGACTACTTTGCTGCTTCAGGACCTGGACGACTTGTCGTAATTGATGGAACTATGAATTCTGCTCTCGACCGGAAAATCCTGAAGGAGAATGTCCAACCATCAGATTGTGATCTCGAGCGCAAGCGCACTTGGGTTAAGCAGCAGGACAATTATCCGAAACACACCAGCAAGTCCACCTCTGAATGGCTTAAAAAAAACAAAATGAAGATTTTGGAGTGGCCTTGTCAAAGTCCGGGCTTAAATCCTATTGAGATTCAGTGGCATGACCTTAAACAGGCCGTTCATGCTCAAAAACCCTCCAATGTGGCTGAATTAAAACAATTGTGCAAAGAAGAGTGGGCTAAAATTCTTCCACAGTGATGTGAAAGACTTATTGCCAGTTATCGCAAATGTTTGATTGCAGTTGTTGTCGCAGAGGGTGGCTCAACCAGTTATTAGGATTTAGGGGGCAATTACTTTTACACATAGGGCCAGGTAGGTTTGGATAGATTTTTCCCCTTAATAAATGAACTCATCATTTCAAAACTGCATTTTGTATTTACTCAGGTTGTCTTTGTCTAATATTAAAATTTGTTTGATGATCTGAAACATTTAAGCGTGACAAATATGCAAAAAAAAAAAAAGAAGAAATCAGGAAGGGGGCAAATACTTTTTCACAGCACTGTACATATTTCAATATACAATACATATTAAACACATGAATAAACATTTGGAATTATTCAGTGATCTCTCTGGCTAAAGTGGTTCATGAATAACCACGCTAACTGCTAATATATATATAACATACAACTGTTAATGTTTATATGTGTCAACATTAAGTTAACACCAATGTACCAATAAATGTCAGTGTAATCTGAAGGCGTATAACTAATAAAACGGCATAAGAATATATATTTTTTAAAAAAACTAATAATAATCCTGTCTGAATCACTGCCAAAACATTGCAGAAAAATGTCGATACACAAAGCAACCTGTTATCTTACACTGAGGAAGCACAGTGCTTACAGCTCCTAACACGTATATAAAGCACACCTGATGTATTCTGGCGTTTGTTCCACATTCATACAGGAGAAAACCCGTGTGGAGCTGCTGAAAGGGTCGTTTGTTTAAAGGATTACGCCCCTGCATCACGCCCCTACTGTGGAGTTTGACAGCTGATTGTGCTGTGATTGTAAAAAAGAATGAACTGAAGGGCGTCAGGGGACCGTGGGAGGATGGGGGGGACCACGGTGGGGGGGTCTGTCAGTAAATGATGTGTCCTAAGGGGGGTCTGAGAACTGCCATGATCCCTGCAACCACCCCCCCAGCCCACCTGTACTCTTTTGTAAACGCTGCTTTATCGACCTTTAACTCCTTTGTGTGTGCGAGTGTCTGTGTGTGTGTGGGTGTGTGTGCATATATGTGAGTGTGTGTGCATGTGTGCATGCGTGTGTGTGTGTGTGTGTGTGCGTATACGTGAGTGTGTGCGTGCGTGTGTGTGTTAGGGGGTGTGTACGCGTGTGTGTGTGCATATATTTGAGTGTGTGTGCGTGTGTGTGTACATGCGTGTGTGTGTGCATGTGTATGTGTGTGCGCAAGCATACGTGTGTGTGTGTGTTTGTGAGTGCATGTGTGTGTGTGTGTGCGTATATGTGAGTGTGTGTGTTTGTGTGTTAAGGGTGTGTGTGTGTGTGTGTGTGTGTGTGTGTGTGTGTGAGAGGGGTGTGTGTTTGTGTGTGTGTGTGTGTGTGTGTGCATATACGTGTGTGCGCGTGTGTGTTAAGGGGTGTGCGAGTTGTGTGTGTATGTGTGTGTGAGGGGTGTGTTAAGGGTTGTGTGAGTGTGTGTGTGTGTGTGTGTGTGGGGTGCGTGGGGGAGTTGGGGAAAAGGGACTCGAGGGATCAGAGTGCTCTTTACAGCTTTAAGCGAGTGCTGTGATTCTGCAAATGGAGCACTTTAAGGAAATTCTCACGGAATCGTCTGGGTGCTGCTTTGCCCCGTCTCAGGGAACACGAGCCGTCGTGCGGAGCAGAACTCACATCAATCAGCCTCCGACGCACCCTCCCACACATGCTCCCGAGGAACCGTCTCTTTCACACATCTCAAAAGAAGAAAAAACACACCAGTCCCCCAGCTATCACCCATTAAACACAAACGCTCTTTCACTCAGTCCAGTCGCACTTTTCATATGATTATTTTCTCTGAGGTGCCAAGGTCAGGCTCATATACATTCTGTTCTGTTCTCCGTTTGCTTTCGATGTCTGGTTCCTCGCCGTGTGAGACGTGGTACCAGCAGAATGCGTACCTGCAGTTGCTGCACCCGCTACACCATCACAAACAAATTACCGCTGAGCATTCGATCATGTTTATTCCCGCACAGACCTCTGAGGGCACCGCGATTCTTCCCAGGAGCACTCGCCTGCCCTTGTGTAGCCCGCTGTAAGGACGTAGATCAGAGTCCGACTGCAGACATATGCGCTGTGCAAGTGTACCTTCAGCTCCTGGTGAGATCCAGCCAGCTGTGTGGTTGAAGAATAAATGTATTTGGCTTCAGTACTTTCATGTTCCTCATCTTAAGTAAGTATTGTATTTGGACCAGGAATTAAGCTCCTGCTAAACTCTAAGTGCAGCTTCACTGCACCCATGACTGAACAAGCAGACTGGTATTGTACACAAGTGACGGGTCTGTCCATTAGTGGTTTCTCCAAACAGTAACGCTACTTCTGTGTGAAACTGAAGGGTCCAAACACTAGCATTAGCTCTGTCTGAGACTGTAAGATCTGAACGCTCGGTTAGTCTGAGACAGGAGGGTTACGAGGCTGAGAATCATCCATGTTCTAATGCTTTTGTGAGGATCCTAATTTACGGTGCATTATACCGCTGGAGCTGAGCAGAGTCAATGAGCCCAGTGAGGCTCAGAGCGGTTCAGTCTCCGAGGCGGACCTCAGAATAGAGGGGTCCCAGAGGCAGGAGAGGAGAGCTAAGCCAGCATGTGTGTGTGCTGAATGATCACACACGGGGACATCACACTCAGGGTGTTCTCCTGGGAGAACACGAGGCAGGGCGCTGGAGGGTGTGAGAGATGGAGGAGGAGGGGAGCAGGTGATGGAGGGTGTGAGAGATGGAGACAGAGGGGAGCGGGTGATGGAGGGTGTGAGAGATGGAGGAGGAGGGGAGCGGGTGATGGAGGGTGTGAGAGATGGAGGAGGAGGGGAGCGGGTGATGGAGGGTGTGAGAGATGGAGACAGAGGGGAGCGGGTGATGGAGGGTGTGAGAGATGGAGGAGGAGGGGAGCAGGTGATGGAGGGTGTGAGAGATGGAGGAGGAGGGGAGCGGGTGATGGAGGGTGTGAGAGATGAGGAGGAGGGGAGCGGGTGATGGAGGGTGTGAGAGATGGAGGAGGAAACTCCAGCCCTGCATGGCCGCTCCGTCTCCAGGCTTTCGCTGTCTCCTGCTCCAGCTGACAGAACGCAGAGTCAGGACTCTTTAGCCAACCAGAGACAGAAATTAATCATCATTGGGAAAAACATAGAAAAACAAGTGGACACTGAGGCCATCCCAAACTGGAGTTTCACAGCTCTGCTTCAGATGGACACCTCACAGAGGAATCCAGTGGCTCGGAGATGAGTGCGCAGCTATAAATTTTGTCCAAGAAAACAGAATCACTGGAGTCAGAATCGGTTTGGAATTAACCCTGCAGGCGTCACACACGAGGTGTTTTGGAGTTGAGGAGGTGAACGCTGGTATATGAGGAGAATAAGTACCCAAGGAAGGCAGTAAAGAGCTTTAACAGCGCTCCAGTGCTCCAGTGATGCTCCCTTACCCTGTGCATTGGCCCGGAACTAATAGAGCCATTTAGACAGCCAGCAGAAATTGAAAGATCTCACAGCTATTTCCAGTGCATGACCTTGTTGGCAGAAAAAAAGGGCTATTGGATGCAACCTGGAATATGTTAGCTTGCTATCATAAGTTAGTGGATTGTTATGAAAAGGTGGTAAAATCTTCCACGTTAAATATCCTTAGATATGAACTGTCAAATCCGGCAACCTCATTTAACAGCAGTACAATGCAATACTTCACGCCAACATGAGTTTACCTTTTCGAAACGCAAAGAAGTGAGCAAGAAACAAAATCAATGGCAAAAACAGTCAGTTGGCTTTGTTTTTTGGCAATGGCATCTGGCAAAAAAACTTATGTACGCATGAGGTGTGCACGACTCCACTAACGGGACACAGATTTGGCAGAGATGCACAGTTTTGCAGCCACAGGTGGAGCTGAATCCCCTGTAAGCCAGCAGTGGCTCTTCACCTGTCAGCCGAGTTCTACATCAGCCAATCAAGACCAGGAATACTTGTTGACCAGCAAGTTCACAGCCTCACCTTCCTGATAAGCTCTATTATAAAACACACAGGCACATGACTCGGAATGTGACCATTGAACAGGAGAAAAAAACAAAGCTTTGTAACCAAGAATTCTATTTTTTTTTTTTTACCCAGCAATGGCGTAGGCGAATTTGAGCATTGCGATAAAATGTCAGGAAGCCGAATGGCATAGTGATGTTCATTCACAGTCATTCAAAAGGAACAATCCTGTGATTGAAAGGAGCGCCCAGGGTTACAGATGGAATGAGAGGAGCCATCGTAAGAGCAGAGAGGCTTACATAACGCTTGCAGGAAATACCAGCGTCAATACATGATCCCCGTCCCTATAAAGAGTGTGTCTGTCCGCTGCGATATTGTAAACCCACAGAAATAAATGGGATTAATAATGCCTACCATCAGAATGCCTGTCCTTGTGCTACAATTAACCAATGAGGTACCAATCAATCTAGAATCTACCTAAGGCATACATTATCGTACGTTTACCACTGTTGAAAGCATAAGAGTCGACACATATTAAACATAGACGGATATGAGCGGCAAAACACAAGATCTTGGTTGAAAGCTATACTGTAAACCTCATCAATGCATTACTCTGGGAAGCAAGAGAACCAAATAAAAAGTACAAATGAAACTTAAATATCAAACCATATTTCCATTCTCATAATTATTGTTTTTTGGTGTTTCAGTTATATAAAATGTGACAAAAAAACCTTGCTCTGGAGGTTCAACATTTCTCCGCGTCGGAGGATGAACCTCACTCCAGCACAGAGCGATATATTTGGCACATTAAGTGGCCGACAGGAGTCCCTGTTAACACCAGCATCTTCCTGTATTTCAGGCTGGTAGGTACTGTATACCTGCCATGTCTACATCCGGAACCAAACCTGGGCCAGGTTCCTTGAAACCGACCCCTGTGGATTTTTTCTAACACGTCACAGAATCTTGCCACAATGCATGTCTTGGGAGCGCATGCTTGCAGATCACAATTAAAACTGTGACAACTGCACCTCAGATATGGTGTTTCCTTTGAATAGCACCAGGACAGAGGTGCGCTCCAGAGAGAGTCCTCCATGACTATACCTGCCATTCGCATAACTACAAAGACTATGAAATGTTGAACGATGTCAATTTCCATAAAGTGAAATATTATGTTTGGGTGACCATTTTGGTTACGTCAGCTTCGAATTGATCTAATGTTGCCACAATTCTCTCACTGTAGCCTGAGTAAAGGTTCATTTATTTAATTGAGCTTTTAAAATGATCTCCATTCATATAGGCTAACTTTAAGCAAGCCACTTCATAAAAGTAATTTGGGCATTTTTAAGTAGGCCCTACACCTAATTTTTTTCCCGAGAAAATGCCTAGCTGAACATTTATTCTAATATCTGTGTGGTGCGGTGCAGCTGTACTTTATTTAAAAATCAATTACTCGGCTCCAGGGAGGAGAGAAGGATGAGTCCTTTAAGCGAGCTCCGCACAGAGGGGTTTGGTTAAGAAAAGTGCTTCAGGCATATTTTACACTTCCTCCAGAGTTATTTTTAGTAAGCAGTGACAGGCTGTATCGCTAAAATTCTTGGTGCTACTGATGTGTTAAATTCCCATCAGGGTATCGTCTGAGAGCGAACACACTTTGTTTGGTACAGGAGAGGGGAGCCTTAGGCTCAGCAAACATACGAGTCACATGCACCAGTTACAAAATACGTTAAACGCTGCAGTCAAAGGTGCTCACACATCGACCGCATCTGGAGGAACTGTGATCTGTGCCAGCGTTTTGTCCCAGGTGACATTACTGACCAGTGGTCTACAGGTAATAATGGACAGGTTTAATTTGAATATCAAAAATGGCACAAGGCATAGTGCTACTTTAAAATGTAGGCCTGGTGTGCCAGGGAGTCATTACAGTGCAAATAATGTAAGTAAAAAATTATTTCATACAATTAGAGCTCATTTTAACTGCAAACTGAGTTTTCCGTTGTCCGATACTCGCTGAAGCTTTAGATTCTGAAATCTGTCATCAGCCCACATATGGCTGTGGAGAGCTAAATAACATTCTGAAAAGAAAAAGTACAAAACAAAAAGGCTGGCTGATGCACGGATTTTATCACTGCGTTACAAGAAGCCATGTGCAGCATGTTTAGTTTGCTTGCAGTGGTGATTCTCTGTAAACGTCCCCGAGGAGAGCAGGAGGGTCCTGTCCAGCCCACCTTCAAGAAATCTCTGAGCTGCTCGTACGTCGTCACTTTTGCGAAACAAGCCCCTGATCTATAAGTGGCAACACAACTTCATGGAGAAGTCTGATCTACATTTACACTGCGCACCAGCCCAGCTCCAGAAAAACAGTAACTCATGGGCGTCCATGTCTGACAGAAACACAGAGCAGTAAAACTGAGTCTTCTGCACTTTTAATCATCTCAGAGAATGTAACCGGTGAGTAAGATTTGGGCGCAATACTTTTCAGTTCAGTCTGAAGAGATATCATGGAAACATGAACACATACATAAACATACTCATGAACACACTCTGAAAATACTCATGACCACACTCATGAATATACTCATGAAAATACTCATAACCACGCTCATGAACACACTCATGACCACACTCATGAAAATACTCATGACCACACTCATGAAAATACTCATGACCACACTCATGAAAATACTCATGACCACATTCATGAAAAAATATCATGACCACACTCAAAATAAACCACTCTCATGAAAAATACTCATGACCACACTCATGAAAATACTCATGACCACACTCATGAATATACTCATGAAAATACTCATAAAAATACTCATGAACACACTCATGAATACACTCATGAAAATACTCATAACCACACTCATGAAAATACTCATGACCACACTCATGACCATGACCACACTCATGAAAATACTCATGACCACACTCATGAAAATACTCATGACCACATGAATATACTCATGAAAATACTCATGACCACACTCATGAACATACTCATGACCACACTCATGAAAATACTCATGACCACACTCATGAAAATACTCATGACCACACTCATGAAAATACTCATGACCACACTCATGAAAATACTCATGACCAAGCTCATGAAAATACTCATGACCACACTCTCATGAAAATACTCATGACCATGAAAAATACTCATGAAAAATCCTCATGACTCATGACCACACTCATGAAAATACTCATGACCACACTCATGAAAATACTCATGACCACACTCATGAAAATACTCATGACCACACTCATGAAAATACTCATGACCACACTCATGAAAATACTCATGACCACACTCATGAAAATACTCATGACCACACTCATGAAAATACTCATGACCACACTCATGAAAATATACTCATGACCAAACCACATGAAAATATTCATGACCACGCTCATGAAAATACTCATGACCACGCTCATGAAAATACTCATGACCACACTCATGAAAATAAATACTCATGACCAATATACTCATGAAAATACTCATGACCACACTCTCATGAAAATATACTCATGACCACACTCATGAAAATACTCATGACCACGCTCATGAAAATACTCATGACCACACTCATGAAAATACTCATGACCACACTCATGAAAATACTCATGACCACACTCATGAAAATACTCATGACCACACTCATGAAAATACTCATGACCACACTCATGAAAATACTCATGACCACACTCATGAAAATACTCATGACCACACTCATGAATATACTCATGAAAATACTCATGACCACGCTCATGAATATACTCATGAAAATACTCATGACCACAGTCATGAAAATACACACTCATGACCACGCATGAACACACTCATGAAAATACTCATGACCACAGTCATGAAAATACTCATGACCAAAATATAATGAAAATACTCATGACCACACTCATGAACATACTCATGAACACACTCATGAAAATACTCATGACCACACTCATGAAAATACTCATGACCACGCTCATGAATATACTCATGAAAATACTCATGACCACGCTCATGAATATACTCATGAAAATACTCATGACCACGCTCTTGAACATACTCATGAACACACTCATGAAAATACTCATAACCACGCTCATGAACACACTCATGAAATAGAGTAACATTGATTGAGATGCACATGCCTTCATACAGAAATGGGGGGCAGAAGATGTCAGAATATTAGAAAACAGCAGTGCACACAACTCTACAACCGAACTAATGTTTAAGGGTGCACGACCGAGGTAATTACACTATGAAAATTTGGCAGAAGATATCAGCGGGACAGGAGAAGTGAGGAGACCTCCAGGACAGGTCAAATGCAGGGGTCGCCCTTCACAGCTCATCCAGTTACCAACTAAATAAGAGTGAAGGTGAGAACAGAGCAGCATGAAGGAAGTATGGACTGAAATATGAAAAAATGGCATCTTCTCCCCGGCAGGATGAAGGACAGCTCTTGAAAGGAGAGCAATGAGTTGAACCGTGTGCATACGCTTGTTACCCACATGAGATTGAATGTGCAGGTAAAGGTAGCGCACAGGATGTGTTTTGCATATCACAGGCGACAGGACTGTGCTCGGAGCCGCGGCGGAGCGGAGCAGCGATCCGTCACACGCGCCCTGATTATTTCCCCGAGTTGTAACCGCTCTAATCGCGCCGGCGCAGGGTTGATGCAGAGGACGGTGGGCCGTGAAAAATGTCAGCCTTCCATCGTGTCGGGGATCCTCTCGCCGAGCCACGCGAAGGGCGCAGGGAATGATTGCCCCACCACGCTCAGCCGCGTTCCCATTTCCTCCTGCAATTACACATCAGAGTGTTTGAGCTTCACAGCGGAGGCGCCTGGGGCCCGGGGCCACTGCGCACACAGACGAGACACAGGGGCCCGTCACATGACCAGCCCTCGCCCTCCAATCTCCAAACAGCCTCTTTACACCAAACCCCATTCCCCCACACACTCCCACACCACTCCACGGACATTGCACCAGTCACAGGTCTCTTTCTCACAGATATCATCAAATTATTCTGTCTGTACTCAGTTTACTAAGTGTACTGAGTGGGACGACCTTGATGCAGTTAGGCTCTGTAGGAGAGAGGTTTGATAATTAGATGTACCTTTGACAATCTCACAGCACCGTACTCCACGTGACAAGAACAAGTGAAAGACATGGTGCAAACTGCCTCACAGTTGACAGTTAGCTCAGAATAACTGGCCTAATTAAACAGCACCCATTAACTTCAGGAGCTCACACAGATTGACTGTTAATTTGCTCTTGATCATATATGCTGGCGTGCCATCCATTTCTACACATGAAGGGGGAGATTTGTGACTTTTCATAGCTCAGATACAGCAGTGCTAAAGACAGTGACAATCAGCCTTGTCTTTAGAGGCTGTGGAACAGTGTGCACAGACAAGATTTAGATTTTTCACTGTAGATTTTCAGAGTTAAACGGAAAAGGTTGCGCTAATGAGTTTTGTATGGAGCAGGACTGCAGTGGCCATAATGCAGTTCCTCGAAGGACCGAACTGTTTTATGAGAAATAATATCGTGAGCCAGTAATGGCTGATCGGTCTTAGCGACAGGATAAAGTGCGACTCCATACATCTGTAGGGTCATCTGATACCCAGAGAAACACATTTGTACATGTAAATGTGCTGGGTGCTGCGTTTTTACAATTTATTCATTCATTTACTTTAATCACCCTCTGCTTAGCACCAAGATATTTAAAGTTAATAAACTTTGCATACCACTTTTATGTTTCATGCATATTTAAAAATCCCCACAGCCCAGCATCAAAGCCACAGAGGGCTTCTGCTTCTGAAATATAAGATTTTATTAATATATCAATATTCATATACAATGTACATAGCATTCAATTGATTAACCCGCTTTTAATCCTTAGCTATAAATTTGGTTTCCCGGAGTAACACACTTGATTAAATAGAACTGCAGTTAATCCTTAGAAAAAGTGTTTATGTACAGACTTCTGCAGTCTTTATAAAATCATAAAGGATCCCAGACGACATTAGACACAGACTGCGTGTGACGCCAGCACACAGACCTCATCTGCAGTACTGTAAACTCTCTCCACCGTTTTCCTCCCAAACAGACAATCTACCCTCCCTTTTCCCCCTAAACTGTCTCATCACCCCCCGAACCTCATCCACAAACAGCTTCCCATCGCTCTAATGATCCAATATCCCTGCAAATACAGACTCCTGCGGCTCGATGCTCAATAATGAACAGTGCTGTGGCACCAGCCCGCCTCAGATTGGATGTCCTGTGTGCACTGTGCAGTTACACACTGGAAACGCAATTTGATTCTGTGACTTTTATTGAAATAGATTCAGATGAATGAGAGCTGTGTTAAGTTGACTTCAGGGGCGTGGTATTCACACAGATGACGAGTCACGCATGACATCACCTGTATCTAACAAAGCACTTTAAGCTGTGTGCGGCCGAGCAGAAGGAACAGCCAATCAGGGGCCTGTTACCTACCGGATCTTTGCAGACGGAGGGAATTTGCAAAGCTCGTAATAAACACTGTTCAGATGACACTCTACCCGTCTTAGGGCAGTTAAATAAACAAAACGGCATTCTGTCAGCCTAACATTTGACTCATAACATTAAATACTAAATAATGCATAAAAATGAAAATATGTCCAAGTGTTTTATTTTTTGCATGTAGAGGCTGTTCTGGGGGACATTCGATGCTTATAATGAGACAAACTTTAGGTTCCCATGAGGGGGTCAAATCAAGAAAAGGAGTGCATATCGTGAAACAGTGAAACTACATTGGCAAGTCTGCGTTTATACGGTCTGAGGTCACCATAGCACAGTGCTAAGAGCTGCTGCTGTATATGGGCAGTGTTCCCTCCCAGGACGGTTCATAGGCTCCTCTGATGTGTCGAGAGTGAAACAGTTAAACTGCACATAGGTAAAGAATACAAACAGTATTTACGAGTAAAGCACAAGTGCTTCACTCAGTTCTAACAGACTCTGGCCACTTTGTTATGTATGAATGTTTTATGTAAAGCACTGTATATCATTTGTAAATGGAGATTTGTTACATACTGTTTGTGCTGCCTTTCTGGTCAGCTATTTGTTTATTTTGTTCATCATTTAGCACCCTCTGGTGGTATGTCTGTAGCAAAACATGATCTGATGCAATACCACTTGTTTGTGATGAAATAGACTAATGCTTTCTAGAGGTTTCTGGCACCTTCTTGCCTGGAGGGGGCCGGATTACTCAGGAATCCTGTAGATCTTTCCAGAATGTTCCTAGTCTATATAAATGCTGTGATTTTGGTCAGTTGAAGAAGGTTTTTTTTTTGGCATCAGACTTACATAGTGGCATTAGAGTGTTATTATAAGATTGCACAGTGGATTATTTATAGACTTTTTTTTTACCTAATCAGTGAAGAATAAATTTGTTGTCATTGCTGGTTTTCTTTGTTGTGATTTTCAAGTCATAACAACTTAGAAAATCTAAACCTCAACCCATTTCGACAATTTTTTAGACCTGAGAACATTTCCGCACTATCAACTCTTTGGACAATATTCTGCACCATGACTTGGCAAAGCAACATTACTGAAAGCCGTCAAATACCATCCCGAAATATAACTGCCTAATTGCACAGCACCGCTAGCAGAACATCCAGCAAACGTAGCATCTGGAAACAGCATGAAAATACCATGAATATTTAATTTAATGCATTTTAAATCAATGGTTCTGCATGAATAAAGAACATTGAATCAGAGCAGCAGCAACTGTCGACCTATAAACACAGCTAACACACCACTGGCCAAGCAGGAGGAGCTGTTAGCCCATCTTTCTATATCCTACCGGAGGTCACAAGTGCTCTCTTATCCCTCCACGAGCTCCTCCAAGCCCCTCGGCTCAAGGGTCCTCCAGCCTCAATGACTCTCACACTGTAACACATTCCAGACTGGCTAAACAAAGAAAAGACATTTCACCGGCTTCCTTAGAAACTCAACTTGAAGATGAGCTTTGTTTCAACTCACAATTAGTCAAAACTCATGACAATGAATATCTGTGGCTTTAACTTCTGAAAACTAATGAACTTGAGTTCAGTATATAAAACTTGTCATGACAAGTGCAGTTAAAGAGAAGACATAAGTTCACATAACTGAATGCAGCCATCATGCTTCGCAGTGCATAACAAGCACAGCTGCATTCTGATTCCACGCAAATCCAGTCTCAGCAGCTGGCTGCAGCTCCCTCTTTAAACAGTGAGTATTTTATGCCAGAATCAGGCATACCGTTGACATTCCTGGCGGCAGATGTGGTTAGTTTTTTTTCAGCTCATGGCGAAAGCAGCTGCATTAGCTGGGATAGTGATGAAATATGGAATGTGCACAGAGGTGCTCCTTAAGGATTCTGGAGCAACGAGCCGATCTGAATTTCCGAGGTCACAGCTTGGTTGGCCTGTGAGGGGCACAGAGTGACTCACAGTGAAGGCGTTTGTCTGGGAGCCTGGAGTCTGGATCCCCGCTGCATAAGTACCAGCTCTGGCCAAAGGTCCGCATGGGCGAGGCAAGGCGTGAAGCTGGTTACATTCGTCAGTCGTGTTGCTCACTAGCGGCCACGCCTGTAGATGCGCGAGCCGATCATACGACAGCTGTGTTATTCACAGACATGTCAGCCTGTGATTGGTATTGCACCAGCACAACGTAAAGCAGCGAAGGCTGATCGTGTCGACTTCCTGTGGCCTCCACCTCCTGCAGGTGAATAAACACGCGATGCTGTGAGGCTTTCTGTGGGCGGCGATGGGTGGAAACGCAGCTCATATTAGAATCTCACCCATGAGGAAGTGTGTGTGTCGCGAGTCAGATCCCCCCTCACGTCACGTGCTGGTTGAGCACCAGTGAGTCACACCAGTTTGCACGTCAAAGTCCAGCATAATTTAACTTGGCGCTTCAAAAAACGGAGAATAATTAAGCTGATGGCAGAGATTTTTTTGCTCTCCTCGTTGTAATGAACGAAGCCCGATTTTTTGACTCTCCTGCTTTGCTCATAAGCGACTGCAGGTGAAGTCGATGGCGCAGGTTTGCTGCAGTCAGGCCGTGTTCGGGGTGGAGGGGGGGCGTTGGCCTGCGAGTGTTAAGTGAAACTCGTTTCTTCTTGATTCTCCCTGGCAGTGAAAGGTATAAAAGGAGCCTGGACTTACAGGAGGCGGGTAATTAATATTTCCATCACAGCACCGATGCGCTCTTTAGACCTGGATAAGGTCGCTGCACTAAACTTCTGCCCATTTCCATGTTACAGGTTTGCAGACAATGTTATTATTAGCCCTTGAAAGCCCAAATGGACCAATATAATCAGTAGGCCAAAATGATTCAGGAAATGGCCTTTTTTATTAGCAACACTCCATTAAATCCTGATATAAATACATTAAATCCATGAAAGGTGTTAATGTCCCCCCCCCCCACCTGCCCCTCCCTTCCACCCACCCCCCCCCAACACACACTCCCCCTCCGGAGGCATGACAGCTATTCTCTTAAAATGTGAAACGTGTGAAATTTGTCTGATGTTAATTGATCCTGCGGCCCGGCCGTCATGAGAGCGAATGGTAATGTATGAGAATTAAACAGATTACTGCTCGCGTGCGGAGCGTCTGACGGCCTAATGGGCGCTGGGGTGCTTGTCACTATGTTTTAGTTTGAAGTGAGAGGCTGCGGAGGGTCTCGGTGCGCAGTGCCACGGACGGCCATCAGCTGTCACGCTGATGCAGAACTCGCCGAAACGCGGGCGGAGGGTCCTGAAGCGTCGCGGCGGAAATTTATTGCAAATAACGGCTGCTGATGCTCCGCCGTTTCAATTTCACACAACACAATTCCACATCTTTGTAGCAAACGCGTCCCTGTCAACCTCATTTAGACTCCCCCTTTCTTCTCCGATCGCCTCTCTCCGTTTCTGTTTTTAATGCGGCTTCAGGCGAAACGTTGCGGGGGGGGAATAAAGACACTGGTGACAAGGCTGCGGCTCCTTTCAGAGCAAAAGCAAAGAAACAGCCCAGTATTTTACACCAGCGAATCCCTTATCAGGATCGGAATAAAATTACCAAACACAACTGCGCAATAATCCATCAAAATACTGTACGTGTGCTGCTGCTGAGGTCTGCTTTTAAGAATTGGAAACAGTCTAATTCATAATGCTTATCTGTATGACCAGAATGTTTATAGGAAAAAAAAACACTCATCTTTGGAGTAAGTTTTGAATTATCAACGCGAAAAAGCCCAGCTCAACAACTGGCAAAAACTGAGAAAATAATCATTCATTTTGGGCATATCATCCAAATGAATCTTTTTTTTTTCCTCTGTTAAAAATAGCAAAAATAGTGTTGATCTGTCATTACATATTACTCAGATTTGTGAATGCGGCAATATAATGACCTTGAATTTTTCCAACTGGGACCTTATGAGACTGCAGGTGAGAAAGTAGTATATTTCATTGTCTTTAACACAATAAAAAAAAAGTGCATCAATGTCCACCTTTACTATTATTTACTTCATTCAATTCACTTCATGGATTACTTAAGCTGCGATTGATTTAGACTGGTGCAGTCAGACTGAAACAAAACATGCACTGTGTGTGTGTGTGTGTGTGTGTGTGTGTAAACCAGTTTAGTCACTAACACCACTTTAACACATTAAGAATTTTTTATTTTTATAATGGATCACCTTTAAAGGAATAAATGGGCCAACTACAGAATGAATTTCAGACCGTAAGAGCTCCTGTGATCTTCATGAGCGTTGTGTAAAGGCCCAGCCAGTGAACGCGCTTCACGATCAGTCTGACTTCCCTCTCATAGTTCAACTCTCCCAAAACACTCGCTGTCTCCTTAAGGAAACAAAGTGTTCCTGGATCCTCACTGCAGCCTTTAAGATCTGGTTCTGCCTTCATGGTTTTTTCCATTTATATCAGGTCACTTTAGCACAAAACTTTGTGAAATTTTCCCACCGATGAATTACTTGGTTGCACATGCAGTGTCCCAGGGAAAGTGTTATTATTGTGAGATGCAGTACTGACCGATGGAGGTTGGAGGAATTTCTCTGAACATGACCGAACTCTGTCTCCTCTCTCCTGAATTCATCCTGCAGATGTCATCCCCCATTACTCCATCGATGAAGATGAATGGGCCCGTTCTAGAGACAGCCACTCATGGCCGAGCCGTGACCATATTTCCATACGTCACAGACGAGTGAAGCGCTTCCCCGGATTCTGGGCTCTTCCTTGCTTTCTCCACAATATCAGTTCACTGTGTCGATAAAGGTTTATTTCTGATCTCTTCTGTCCATTAAACTCCATCACAGATTTCTCAGAGCCAGAGTCTCCATCTTTCTCTGTCATAAGGGACAGAGTTTTAACTGAAAATGTAATCTGGTGATTTGTTTCTTCTTCCTGATTAGCAGTTAGCAACATAGCCTTAATAAATCTAGCTCTCAAACTCAGCAGTTCCTTGTGATATTTCACACTACTGCTCACAGACAGCTCGCGTTTATTTCTACTCTTTTCCACCCCTATCAAGGTCTCACCACAAACAGCAGCACTTGATTTACCAATTATATCTGATGCCCCGGCTTAACTTTCAGATCACAGCCTACAGATCACTTCAGCCAAAGTTAGTCAGTTAGGTCTTTATGATAGTCAGTCGCCACAGATGAAACCAAGATTAGTCACTCAATCCTTTTTCAAACCCGGTCAGTTAATAAAAGTATGGGGGGAACACAAAACAGCTGCGTTAGTAACATGGTTACCCACCAACACACACACACACACACACACAAATAAATTACACAAAATAAAAGCCACGTTCACCCATACTCATGTTTTAACCTGCATAAATACAGGCGACTCATGGTGTGTGATGCTCATGCTTCCCAAGAAACACCAGGAGTGAGAGAGTCAGGGACTGACTGACTGACTGACTGAGTGACCACTGTAAGCAGTGCAGCGTTTCTCAGTACCTATACAGTCTCGCTGTGCTACCGACGGCCGTTTGCTGTAATCGAGCAGCGATATGATGACCGCTAAAGGCCCTGCAGCTGGACTGTGTGAGAAATGCTTCGGGCAGAGGGGTGGTACCGGGGGCAGGAGGCAGAGGGGTGGTACCGGGGGCAGTGCTGAGACAGGGGGCAGAGAGGGGCGGTACCGGGGGCAGTGCTCAGGACAGGGGGGGCAGGGGGGCGGCGCCGGGGTGCAGTGCTTGGGGCAGGGGGGGCAGGGGGGCGGTACCGGGGGCAGTGCTCAGGACAGGGGCAGCAGGGGGCGGTACCCGGGGTGCAGTGCTTGGGGCAGGGGGGGCAGGGGGGGCGGTACCGGGGGGCAGTGCTCAGGACAGGGGGCAGAGGGGAGCGGTACCAGGGGGCAGTGCTCGAGACAGGGGGCAGAGAGGGGTGGTACCGGGGGGCAGTGCTCAGGACAGGGGGCAGAGGGGGGGCGGTACCGGGGGGCAGTGCTTGGGGCAGGGGGCAGGGGGGCGGTACCGGGGGGCAGTGCTCGGGACAGGGGGGAGAGGGGGCGGCACCGGGTGCAGTGCTTGGGGCAGGGGGCAGGGGGGGCGGTGCAGGGCAGTGCTCAGGACAGGGGGCAGAGGGGCGGTACCAGGGGCAGTGCTCGAGACAGGGGGGCAGAGGGGTGGTACCGGGGGCAGTGCTCAGGACAGGGGGGCAGAGGGGGGCAGGTGCAGTGCTTGGGGCAGGGGGCAGGGGGGCGGTACCGGGGGCAGTGCTCGGGACAGGGGGCAGAGGGGGCGGTACTGGGGGCAGTGCTCGGGACAGGGGGCAGAGAGGGGCCAGGGGGCAGGGGGCGGCACCGGGGGCAGTGCTCGAGACAGGGGGGCAGGGGCGGTACTGGGGGCAGTGCTCGGGACAGGGGGCAGGGGGGGGCGGTACTGGGGGGCAGTGCTCGGGACAGGGGGCAGGGGGCGGCACTGGGGGCAGTGCTTTCGAGGCACAGGGGCAGAGGGGGGCGGCACCGGGGCAGAGCTCTCAGAGGGGGGCGGTACTGGGGGCAATGCTCGGGGACAGGGGGGCAGAGGGGGGCGGTACTGGGGTGCAGTGCTTGGGGCAGGGGGCAGGGGGGGGCGGTACCAGGGGGCAGTGCTCGAGACAGGGGGCAGAGAGGGGCGGTACTGGGGGGCAGTGCTCGGGACAGGGGGCAGAGGGGGGCGGTACCGGGGGGCAGTGCTCGGGGCAGGGGGGCAGAGGGGGGGGTACCGGGGGCAGTGCTCGAGACAGGGGGGGGGGGGGCAGTACCGGGGGCAGAGCTCGGGACAGGGGGGGCGGGGGCGGTACCGGGGGCAGAGCTGGGGCAGGGGGCGGGGGGCGGTACCGGGGGGCAGTGCTCGGGGGGGCAGAGGGGGGCGGTACTGGGTGCAGTGCTTGGGGCAGGGGGGGGGGGGCGGTACTGGGGGCAGAGCTCAGGACAGGGGGGGGGCGGTACTGGGGCAGAGCTCGGGACAGGGGGGGGGCGGTACCGGGGGCAGAGCTCGGGGCAGGGGGGGGGGGGCGGTACCGGGGTGCAGTGCTCGGGCAGGGGGGGGGGGGCGGTACCGGGGGCAGAGCTCAGGACAGGGGGCAGGGGGGCGGCACCGGGGCAGAGCTCGGGCAGGGGGAAGAGAGGGGCGGTACCGGGGGGCAGTGCTTGGGACAGGGGGCAGAGGGGGGCGGTACCGGGGGGCAGAGCTCGGGGCAGGGGGCCGATGGTACCGGGCACCTGTGCACTGGTAGGGAGGTGACCGGTGTTGTCTGTCAGCAGTCCCATTCTTGACCCCAGCGGTAGCGACACAGCTCTGGAGAGCAGCTCCGCAGTCGCCTGCGGCTCCAGATAAGCCCCATTATTTCATTATCTCTGGGAGGCTGGAGCCGCATGCCGCTCGCACCCACACTCCCACAGATTAAGCAAATCTCCCCGAGAGGAGCCGGGGAGGCGAGCAGGACTCCGCAGATAAAGCACAGCACTCACAGCGCCGCGAGCTTCACGCAAATATATAAATAAAACTGCACCGCCAACGGAAATTAGCCCAAAACCTGGCAGGAACTTACACACTTCCCTCTGCAGTAACGTGTGCTGCGGCAGGCGGTTCTAAACAGGTGGAATAATCCTTCCTGAAAAGCAGAATATCTGCGTGCAGGTGTGCATACACGAGAACATACTGAAGAAAATGTTTGCAGAGCCTCTAAAGAGAATGAAACATCAAAATATTTGATCGAATGGCTGGAAATCACATTCTGAATTTTTTAAATGAAAAGTAAACAAAAATGGTACATTTTTGGAACTGGAACTGACATCTGCCATGACAATCTGCCTGTACTTCAGGTTTGAGCTGTCCAATTGTTTAAACATACATGTACACCACAGCTTTCATTTCTTAGATTATATTATTTGTAAACACATCTTAGATTTCCCCAGCTTGCCTCGTCTGGCCTCAGTACCTTCAGCACAGTGTTCGCTCTTGACAGACACACAGAATACACACACTGACAGGAGGGTATGGCAGTGATGTGTGTCCTGCTCTTCTCTATAACCCTGTGCCTTCCAGCTGATCTGAGGTCAGTGCTGGTGAAAAGCTTGTGTCACGCAGCTGGGGGGCTTAAATGTGGCAGATCCTGGCCATGAGACACACATCTCTTGACCTACTCACTCTGTCCGTGCAGACCGTTGCGGACCAGTGCAAAACATTCATCAGCGACATCAAAACCTCAGGAGACCCAATATCGCTGTCTCCTGATTGGCCTTGAGGGCGTTCAGGAAAATCTACCTCATGCTGCTGTAATGACATCACAAACTTAGCATGCAAACCAGGGTAAAGAATGCATAACCATTCAAAAGCCCCATTTAATACCGTCAGTAGTTTTTCCACAGTCAGCAAGGAGACAGAGCATCACAAGGGGAAGCACAGAATCAGACGAATCGAGGTCATGTGACTTCAGGCAGGGGGCCTTTGGATGTGTCAGGAGAACACACTTAGGGACTCTGATGTCACATGGTCTCAGGTCAGTCGTGTGACGAGTGCACACCACCCTAATCTGGGGCAATAGGCTTCAGAGATATTTTGACCATGAATATTACTATTAACGACACATCTGTCGTTACACATTGGGACAGAAATTTGAAAATCACTTTGCTCCAACCAATTATGCTGAAGAGCATACATTTGCCAATAGATGTTATTTTTTTCAGGAGAATAATGACAACTTTAGTACTTTACTTATTTACATATGCCTAACAGTAAATAAAAAACAAAAAGAATACATATGAACTCTGTCCAGTGCTCCTGAGCAAAGCCCTGGCTTTAGAACTGAAGTTGGTCCCCAGGTGCTGCACTGTAGCTGCCCAACTGCTCCTAATTAACTAGGATGGGTCAAATACAAAGGAAAATTTTCCCCCAGGGGTTCCTTATAATATGCTTTTAGCTTGATATGTCTTGCAATCCTAATTTCATTAATATTTGAGAGGTTTAAAGGAATATACTGCAGC